>CM042160.1:3594922-3633387 GCA_023376005.1 Doryteuthis pealeii
TTTGTACTCATCTATGTTATTAATAATGGAGATTATCTGTATTTCTGTCTGTAACAAAAACTACGTCATAACTCTACGTCACAGCTTACGTCACAATATTCTTATGCTATATACACACAAAATTTGAGTAAGCAATTTTAAAAATTGTTTTTTTTTTACTCTCATCCCCTTTTTTTTTTTACAGTAACAAGAAATTTAACTAAAAAGTTTACAAATAAATAAATACCTACGATTTTGTGTAAAATTGATGTGGAAAATATTCAAAATAATCGTTTGATTATTACATACACGCAACATTTTATTTGAGAGGGACGGGGCTCAGATTTCATTTCAAATTGTTTTTTTTTTACTCCTTTAATAAATATAAGGATTTTGCTTACTTATGATACAAACCCTCTGACATTGAGTTTTTAACTCCCACCACCTAAGGCAATGTCTTTCAAAAATTAATTTTTACAACGCCCAGAGGGTGTTTTCTGTTGTTAGTATTATAAACAGAGTAACACCGTCCTTGTCGGAATGGAGGATGACGTGTCAACTCTCGTCACGTTCTGGCACTTATTTACGAATGGAGAGATGAGGTGTTCAAATGTTTGCTTACGTTCGGGCTCTTACTGTGAATGGAGTAATGAATGTGTTGATGGTAGAAATATTTGTATACTTATCAGATTTTCATAAACATCGTTAATAAATAATATCTATTCTATATATTAATGATTTTGACTATGAATTGAATTGATAAACTTACACAATTCTTGGTGGTATTGTGACGTAAGCAGTGATATCGTTTTGGTTACAGAAGTGTTTTGCTGACATGGCAAGCTGAAGAGTTGAAAATCTGGGTTGGGTGTGGTCGACGATAAGAGTTAGATTACTCTTTTCAAAGAGATTGTCACTAAATACCAAATAACAAAATAAAATGTCTGGTCGGATTAGTTCCATCAGAATTTTTTAATCATTCGCCTGAACCAGGTTCAAAAACACTGTTCACCATTTATGTGTCTATATATTAATACTCGTGTTCCTTAATTGTACAACCGTTGTCATCTTGCAACACTCCCTAGTTAAAAATGATTCCGTCCAAATCGTGCAAGATGAAATGCTAAAGGGTAAATCCTGATTATCTGGGGTCACTTATCCGCCGAATTTTTATTCCATGTGAGTTTAGTCATCTCAGCTAAATAATGGACCATTCCGTTTTTTGGGAGATCCTGATTGCTGGGTTGCTGTTCAGTTGCCTGCCAATTCTATAATGTTTGGAGTCTGGACACCAACTTGGAGCTGAGAGATATCTTGCCATTTAGAGCTTTTAGTAATAATACAAACTGCTTTTTTTTCTCGTGGTTATTTTATTTCACTCAAAAGCCAAAAATGTCATGTTTTGTTCTGTTAGCGCATTCTCACAGACTAAATTCACCCTCTGAACTCTCCCTCCTCATTTCTCCCCTTCGCCCGTATCATTCGTCGTCCAACCAAACCATATCATGTGTGTATGCCAAGTCATCAATTAAACTTTTCCGTTCTCTTCCTAACTCATTAACGCCCATTACACAAAAGTAGTAGTCAAATCATTGTGGATGAGTTCTCGTACTGTTACATAGGTAGTTTCGAAAACAATTAGAGCTACATTTGATATGCCGTAAAATCCAACCAACCTATCAAGTAAATTCTCAAAGTGAAAATTAAACAAAAATGTTTAAACAGTGAATACACTTAACTGAAAAACTATTTAGAATTCTTTTTTTTTTTTTTTGAGACTGTGGCACAATGGTTAGAGTTTTAGGAAATGGACCCGTTGACCCAAGTTCAAATCCTGGACGAAACTAGAGTTTACATGGCGCTAATACCTTAGGAAACGTATGAATCCAACTACTCTCCCTCCAGCTATGGGTAAATAGTAGGGAAGTCTGGGCTCTTTAACCTTGGTTAGGCAACCAGTCTAGGAGAAGGAAAACTCTAAATTCAAATCTGTTAAACTCCGCTTGGGGTGGTTACTACAAAAATAAGTTCAGTCCTAATTAGTGATTTATTTCACTAATTTAAATTTTTTATTCCTTTATTTATTTATTTATTTATTTGCTTATTACAAAAAATAAAGGAATAATAACATGTTACATTGTAGTAGTTTTCTGAGTATGACACTAAAAGGCATCCGGTGGTGAGACTCCTGTTCCCTGGAAAGTAAAGGCATCCATTCGTTGCCATGACTCCCAGGTTAATTTTAAACCAGAATATTTGTACCTGTTAAGGTCAATGTATGGGTTAAGTCATTCATTGGCATTTCAGTCTCAGAAGACTATAATATACTTTTTGTGCCCCTGAAGTTACAGCGCCTCCTGTGACTGTGAAGTCCAAAGTTCGAAAAACATTCTCGACCACAGATGACCCATGGGAAGGCTGTCCCTGAAGATGTTGATGTGCCGCTGCTTTGTTGTCGATTCTTTCTTCTGGACCTCTTAGCTTCATGGTGTTGCGCCAGGGTAGCTTCAGACATGAACAGTCCGCTACGGAGAGCCTGCCACTACCGAGGGCGGTCCTGAGCCAAATTTTCTAAGCTGGAAGGGGCAATGCTAAAACACCTGAAATCATTCTTGCAGACATCCTTGAAACGCAATCTGGGGCGACCAATCTGTTGAGGTCAATGTATTGGTTGAGTAGATCTGTTTTAGAAGTATTTTGTATTCATAGGACTATTCATTATTACATTTCTGTATGAACAATGATCAGTTTTCACGACAGTTTGAAGAGATATGGTCACGTGATACACAAAAACAATGTCACTCATAAAATAACAATTCAAATGCAGAAGACTCGGAGAAAGACCATCAAAGAAATGAAATGACCTAATAAAAGAGACATTATAATACATTTTACTATTAAAAGTCAAGGGAATATTAATGTCTTCTGAGGAAGTGCCAGGAAACTTTGCTATTCTAATTTGATAGAATAATATATACATATATATATACATATATTGATATATATACACATATATATACATATATATATACATATATACATACATATACATACATATATATACATATACATATATATACATATACACATATATATATACATATACATATATATATATATGTACATATACATATATATATATATATACATATATATATATATACATGTAGAATTAAACAAAAGACACATCTCCTGTTTAACAATTTTATTTTTGATCTTTTCGGATTTAAAAAAAAATGACTATAACTCCTTTCCCATCAATTCTTCTCCTTCCAGCCTCCACATTAATATAAAAAAACTGGAACACATCACCCCTGATGATGGCACTTCGAAGTGCCGAAAGTACTCGGGATCTGAACTTTGGTGGACTTATCCACCCAAACATTAAAAAGTTGGCCAGAAAACTCGAAAAGATCAAAAAATAAAATTGTTAAACAGGAGATGTGTCTTTTGTTTAATTCTACATGTATAAATGAAAGAATGCTGCCCAAATACACACACACACACACACACACACATATATATATATATATATATATATATATATATATATATATATATATATATATATATATATATATATATATATATGGTGGACCATAATGATGGGACACATTTTAGATGCTATTTCCACAGAGTACTAAGTATATTTATTACGTAACTAATACACCAAAGTCTTACATGTTATCTAAGATTTGAATATTACATTAAGTTTTTATTACTTTCAGGTATTGATTTTGGTGATCCTCATATAATGCTGTGGAGTCCAAGAGAAATTGCATATGTAGTCGAAGAATACTTCGCCAGCCAAAGATCCATTTCTGTGGGGTTACCTGAAAGATCCGGTATACAAAGACAGGCCCCACACGACAGCGAACCTGAAAGAAAGCATCCGTAGAGAGACAACAGCTATTCCAGTTGATATGCTAAACCACACTTTACGTGATATGAGAAATCGAGCTCTCGAATGTTTTCGTCATGATGGTGACCATCTCAAGCACATAATATTAAACTCTTAGATCACATATAAAACTCTTGTTTATGTAATAAATATACTTAGTACTCTGTGTCGCTTTTGTAATCTGACAATAGGTCGAAATGTACATTCAGGGATTGACATTTTCTCGATTCGTTTAGCCTTACATTTGAACATATATGCCTGCCTAAATTCATTAATTATTAACTAATTAATTTTCAAAATTAGGTATGACTTCAATTAAGCACATATCCTCCATATATATATATATATATATATATATATATATATATATATATATATATATATATATTATGTTCTTGTGAACGTTGTTTGTTTGGTCTTTTGAAGCATTGGAAAAAAGAACAAAAAACAAGAAAAACAGAACATATTTGCGTCAAATATTCAATTGTTGTTCTGTTCCTGGTTTGATCAATTCCGTTATTTCGGGTGAACATTCATCCTTTTTCAAGGTATATGATATGAGACAGTCTGGAGAAAAAAAATGAAATGCTGTATATGAGGGCAAAAAAGTAATTAAAAAAAAATCTATACATATATATATATATATATATATATATATATATATATATATGTAAAAAATTTACGAGACACAGGCAATGCCAGGATATGCTAAACCACACTTGACGTGATATGAGAAATCAAGCTCTCGAATGTTTTCGTCACGATAGTGACCATCGTAAGGAAATAATATTCAAATCTTAGATCATATATAAAAGTCCTGTGTACCAGTTATGTAATAAATGTACATAGTACTCTGTGTCGCTTTTGCAATCTGAGAAAATAGCATTTAAAATATGTTCCATCATTATGGTCCACCCTGTATATATATATATATATATATATATATATATTAGACAAACCCATTGAGTTCAGTGTAGGTAACTGAGATTAGGGGAAAGTGAGTGTACAAAGCGAATTGATTTTTCTAAAAATGCGTCTGGACAAAATATTAAAATAATTTTGTAAGATTTCTAAGACAGGGAAGATTTTACCTAATTTAAGCTACGGGTTGCTGCTTAGGAAATTTAAAATACAAATACATTTCAAATTCTCCCATCTGTCTGTCTGTCTCTCTCTCTTTCTCTCTCTCCCTCTCTCTCTCTCCCCCCCTCTCTCTCTCTCTCTCTCTCTCTATATATATATATATATATATATATATAACCAAGCATACATCCGGTACATAGCAGTCAGCTGACGCTTCTACCACGTCATAAGTGTCTCGCTTGCAAAAAGAATTGAAATCGTGTTTCTCTCCCAGTCTTTGCTAGGTGTACGATGTTAATAAAGCAGTCAGTCGTATTCGATCCGGGTGCTTCAATTCTCAGCTTCTAACACCCTGGCCTTTCACGCCACGACAAAACCAACCACAACTACATAACATCGTTAACACCGATCATACACCCGGTACATAGCTGTCAGCTGACGCTTTCACGATGCCATAAGTATCTCGCTTGCAAAGAATCGAAATCGTTTCTCTCTCCCAGCCTTCTCTGCGTACGACGTTAATAAAACGGGTGGTCGTATTCCACCCGGGTGCTTCAATTCTCAGCTTCTAACACCCTGGCCTTTCACGCCACGACAAAACCAATCACAACTACATAACATCGTTAACACCGATCATACACCCGGTACATAGCTGTCTCGCTTGCAAAGAATCGAAATCGTCTCTCTCTCCCAGCCTTCGCTGCATAAGACGTTAATAAAGCAGGCGGTCGCATTTCATCCTAGTGCTTCAATTTTCAGCTTCTAACACCCTGGCCTTTCACGCTACGACAAAACCAACCACGCCTCAACATAATCTTTAACACCGAACATACATTCAGAACATAGCAGTCAGCCACGCCCAGGCAACGCTGACGCTTCGAATCGAGTTAATGTCTATCGTTACCGAAAAAAGAAATAGACAGTGGTTGTTCATTTTCCATTTACAATAGAAAAGTACTTTCTTGTTCAGATATTCTCATTGAAATTGACATTTTTTTTTCCGTTTTGAAAGGTGATTCATTTTCCGTTTATTTTAAATTGGAAATATGGAAGCCTCGAAACTCATACCTTTAGAGAGATTTGACGTTCTTGGCTGGTCTTATTTTCTCCTTTTTTGGTCCACACAAACAATGCTGAATACTTTATTGGTATCTCTAGCAGTTTTTTAGGCTATCCCAACGACTTATAATAAGTCTAGGTAATCTTAGAAAAAGATGATCTTAAAAGATCATCACTCAGAGAGAGAGAGAGAGAGATAGAGAGAGAGAGAGAGAGAGAGAGAGAGAGAGAGAGAGAGAGAGAGAGAGAGTGTGTCGAACAGACAGATACACGTATATAATTATATATACGCATCAAATGTTGCTACCACGTTTTCACTAGTGTAGCATTAGTAGTTAATTCAAAAAGTACTCATATATATATTTCGTAAAATATAGAGCATTTATAGTTGTAGAAAACTTTTTCTCTCTACCAGGGTTTCGGTTTTCAAGGTACACCTTCTTCAGGAGAACTTAAAAATTATAAATAGCTAGATTTCCCAAGGCCTGGTTTAGCTCAGGCTGTAGAGTATCCGACTTGGAACCACAAGGTTCCAGGTTCGATACCGGCCATCGCCAACTTAGCATAGGAGCAGCACAGAGATCTGTGCGGTAAAGTGAGGAGTTAATAGTAGGTGTGGTGCTCCACCTCAGACACCAAAACAATCTCATTGGTCTAGCGCTAGTCAAAAGGGGATAGACTCTCTCGCTAAACTTATTTTCTAAGTATTAATTCAAAGTATTTTTCTTTGAAGTCAAAAAATGTTTTCTCTGATTTGAGGCAAAAGTAATTTGTAATTCTATCTCTCATATTCTGTCTCCATCTGCCTCTTCTTTTTTTCTGTATTCATTTTGTTTATATCTTATTTGTGTATACTACTGGAGTTAAAGTCTTCTGGTAAATCTATTTAGTTGTAGTTGTTTTTTTAAAAATATATATGTTAAAGGAAGGGCTTAAAGTAAGTCCTGAGTTATGGAATCCTTTGATGAGCGTAGAAATCCTATCCTGTGTATTGGTAAAGGTCCAGTGATTTATTCCTATGTCCGTCGTCAATGAAAGTCAACGTAGTTATGGCCAGTAGGGTCGGTTAAGTATAGTATCAACCTCAGAGTACTGCCAGTGATTGGCCAAGAGGTAGATCACATGAATTTGGCCGAGTTTATAAATAGGACTGGGCTTTTAACACACACCTTATATATCCAAAATTCTCAACAGTTAATTTTAATAATACATTAATGAATTCTAGATATTATGGCGGCATTTTCCAAGAATTTCATTTTTGACAGTTAAGCAGATTTTTCTTATGTGGGAATCTAATTATTTTTAACTGTTCTTGTAAACAAGGTTCAGCTAATCTTCCACAAATAATAGATTTCTTTAAAAATTTCCCATTTGATAATTGGTGTTATATTTTTATTCTTTAAGTTTTAAATATAGCTACCAAATGTTGTTACTTTTTTGAAAATCGGTCGAGGAGTCTATTTCCTACAACTCTAACCATTTCCACCTCAGATGCCTACGCTGCATCCTACGCATATTTTGGCAGGACAAAGCGATAAACACAGAAGTGCTGGAACGAGCTAGAACATGAACAGCATGCCCGCCATCATCTGCAAGCGACGTTTCCGTTGGCTTGGTGACGTCAGAAACCTACTGTATGGCGAATTAGCAGAGGGCACCCGACCAGTAGGGAGACCACGCCTGCGCTTTAAAGATGTCTGCAAGAGAAACATGAAGACATGCCACATTAACACCAACACATGGGAGGCTTTTGCAGAAGACCGTGCGACCTGGCAACTGTTGCAGTTTTTTAGATATAAGGCGGGTGAAAGAAGCCTACTCCTAAATATAGACTCGTTGACTACCACGTGACCACCGAAGGCATTTCTATTGTCCAATCACTGGCACTGCTGCTGCTGCTTCTGCTGTATTAATAGAGGCACCATTCTAAACTTATGTCATTGACTTTTGGATTCTCTTGGACGTAGGACTTACAAAGAATACTCTAAAACCGGATTCTTATTGGCTTGCTTACTTACTTATTACATCTGGAACTAAGGATGCCGGCCAGATACTTAACAGCAACTCCTCGTCAAACAAGAACCAAAAGGAGTGAAAAAGAGAAGAAAAGAGATCGCCAAAGTTAAGCAGTGATGAGTCTATTCAATACTTATATGGGTGACCATTTAAGCAACTGCAGATACTATAAACAACCTGATATCAAAATGACTTTATTTGGCATTAAATAGGGTTGATATGTTATAAAAAATAAAAAACAAACCAATCAAACAACCTTGTCGATAGTTTGAACTTAGTGTGCTAAGTTTATTATCAATAGGTAATACAGAAAAGAGAGCCAAAAGGAAGGAGAGACAACAGCATCTCCAGGAAGCATCAGTGTTTGTTTGCAGTCACTACACCAGAGATTGCCATTCAAGAATTGGTATGTTCAGCCACTCACGAAGTTGCAGATGAAAAATGGACACTACGCCATCGTCTTTAGTAGACGGAAGGATGCCAACAACAACAACAACAACAACAATAACCATTTCACCACACGCCTCCATATCCCCAACAAGTATATAGTGAACACAAATAATGTGTCTTCTGACAACAAGTATGCGACTTTAGAATTATTATTATGTCGGTGTAGCCTGGGTTCTTTGGACCGACGAATATCTTATAATTACTAGCAAAATAAAAAAAAACGCCCTCTGGGCGACGTAAAATAAATATTGCCTTAGGGGATAGGAGTTGAAAATTTAATATCAGAGAGTTTGTATCATAAGTAAAGTAAAATCATCAAATTTATCAAAGGAGTAAAAAATAAAATAAATTTATTAAAGGAGTAAAAAATTTAAAAATTGAAATGGAAACTTAGTTCTGATAACTTTAAATGTATATTAAAATTAAAATAAAACTATATATAGATAGGTTATAACAGGTATGTATTTATTAAAACTTGTTTAAAAACTGTCAAACATTGCATGCTCAAATTTTGAGTGTATTCAATTTATGACGATTTTCGGCAGTGTGACGTAAGCAGTGACGTAGTTTTTGTTACAGACAAAAACTGGAAGCGAATCTCCATTATTAATAGATTTGTAATATGCGACCAGATAGCATCTTAATATTAATACTTTTGAATCTAAAAAATTCTGATTCAAAAATATCTATCTACCGTACGTACATAGTTCATAAGCTACTTACGAATTATGTAACAATAGCCCTTAAGTAAAGATATCAAGCGTTGGAATAATTATATTATCATACTGTGGTATATCCACAGGTCTTTCTAGTATCATATGTGCTCATATGGTATTCACGATACCACATGTGTCTCCGGCTAGTTGCTTTGTCGATGCCTTCTGTGCCCACGTCGTATTCCTTTGACCCGCAGAACTAGGATCGATACAACTTGGTCGGAGCGTCTTTGTGGCGGGTTCAGAGATTAGCGGAAATTAGCTGCCGTGGTTGCTGGCAAATCTAAAAATGAGATAACAAACCGTTAACAATGACAACGGTTTTATTATCATATATAATGGATGAATATCTTTTGCATACTAGGTCGGAGAGAAAAGACACGGTGAGGAGCTTTATCTGGCGTTTTATTCTATACTAATTAGCATCGAGTGATTCAGCAAATGTAGACTTAGTTCTTTATCGGATTATTTTTTCTTGGCAGCAAGGTCTATTTCTTCTAGTGGGAATTTTCTTATTTTAGAAATTTTGTAGAACATTCGTGGCCTTATGACAAGCTTCCTTCTGGCGATATGGTCTGACTGAATTTTTAGGCTGCAGAGCGTCGTTTTATAGAATAAATTTTAGCTATTTTTGTCATCGTGGCAAAGTCAACGAGAGCTAACCGCCAGCTCCAAGACAAGACTACCCCATTGATCTGACAGCTCCTACAAACATATCAACTTAGGTCACTTCAGACACTACAGTGACCTTTGCCTCTATCTGCAAACACAAGTAAAATAGAAATTTATACATTTTTTTGACTTTCGCATTTCAACAAAACCATTTCTTTTAACTAACAAAAATAAATTCTACACTTTTCCTATTTCGCTAAAAATTAGTTGACACCAATAAAAGAACTCGTTGTGTTATAATACAATAAAAGGCAAACTGTTAAAATATAAAACAAACATGTTTAGGAATTTTCGCCTTATTTTATCAGAAAGATCAGATTTTCATATGATCGATACACAAACCAACACACAACATAATATAAAGATAATTAAAAAATAAAATTTAAATGATAACAGCATGGATTTTTTTCATTTGATATTTTAGATAGTAGACATGAACATTTCTTTTCAGATCAACCTGGATCAATGCAAGGTCTATTTTTTTACATAGGCATTTTAATGGGGCACCCCACGAGGATTCATCTCACGATTCAGTAATAATGGATCTGCGGGACTAAATTTTTAAAAATCCACCCCTAGCCGCTACTAGTCATATATATTGGATGAGTATGTTTTGCACACTAGGTCGGTGAGAAAAAACACGGTGAGGAGCTTTGTTTGGTGTTTTGTTCTATGCTAATTGGCATTGGGTGATTCAGCAAATGTGGAACGTCTGCTCCAACAAACATATCAACCTAGGTCTTTTTTTTAATAAACTCATTGCACATTCGGTTTTCCGGTTAACACCGGGGTTCAGCGAGCTTCGGCCGCTGGACTTGTCGAGAGTTTAATAATAGCGTCGATCCCAGGGGGCTATCCCCCTAGGCAACGACACAATTTTTGTTCTTTCCCACCCATGAGCTTCGGCTTGTGGTGAGCCCACGTTAAAACGAGGCCTTGTGCCCAGTCCATACAAGTGGGATATGAGACAAATACCCACTCCAGGCTACAGTGACCTTTGCCTCTATCTGCAAACACAAGTAAAATAGAAATTTATACAATATTTTGATTTTCCCATTTCAACAAACCCATTTCCTTTAACTAACAAAAATAACTTCTACACTTTTCCTGTTAGGCTAAAAATTACTTAACGTCAACAAAAGAACTCGCCGTGTTATACCTATAATTATTTGTAGTCTCCGACCAGATAGCATACATATAAATATGGAAGTAAACGTAACGAAGTAGTTTAACGCATGTATACCCGAGGGGCCTAACATGATGAACATTGGCTTGTTAGTGCGATCGAAAGAGACAACTTAAAAGAATACCTTCCTTGTGAAGGTGTCTAATAAAACAGTCGATATCTTCCATCAATAAAATGAAGACACATTGTTCAATGATTTACAATAATGAGTAGGACAGTCAGTTGAAATGTTGGAAATTTTCCTGAAGGTTATAGACATGTATGAAGATCAATCATTGATATAATCATGTGTACGACCAGAAATTGGTGTAAGTACATTGAGCTGGTTTAGCTCAGTTGGTAGAAAATTGACCCAGGAAATCGCAAGGTTCTTCTCGGAAAAAGAACAAAGGGACTTAACTCTTATTATTAAAAGTATTTAACTCTCAAAGCAATGTGAGTTAAGTCCCTTTGTTCTTTTTCCGAGTAGAAGCTTTTAAACAATGGCAGTCATCTTTGATTCAACGTATCTTTCACGGAGAAAACACAATGCTTTTCAAATCGATCTTAATGCATGATTTTAACTACAAAATATCATAAAATGTTTTTTTTTAATAACAACTAGGTTCATTTCAAATAATGCGCAAGTACAATTTTATGGTAGGAATTTAGTCACTTAAAGTTCAAGATTACCCCGGGTTTGATACCGATCGTTACCAACTCAGCGCTTGAGTAACACGGCTTGCGTAATCTGATCTGTGCAGTAAAACATTTGGGAAATGAAGGTAGCTGTAGCACTTCGTCCCAGAAAAAAAAAACTTTCTGGTCTAGCGCTAGCGAAAAGGGGATATACTCCCTCACTATCCGGCTGATGGTGACAAGGGGTCACATCGCTGTATGTACTTTTTAGATCTCGGGCTTCTGGGCCTCTGCCAAGAAAAATATTAACGAACATGAATATAAGCAGCAGCAGCGACAGCAGCAGCAATCATTTTTATTCCTATCTCAAGGATTTTGAAGAGAAATAGAGAAATGAAAACCCTTGTATGTATTTACGTGACAGATTGGTTGGCTGGTTGGTAGGAGTTTACGGCATGTCAACCGTTGTTGGGTTATTTAAAGACGTTTTGTTTAATTCCTTCTCGATGAGTATTCAATTTTTTCTAAAACTCAATTTAAAAAAAAAAAAAGTTTTTAAACTCATATTTTAAATTCAAGCCATAAATGAGATCCTAACAGATTCTACCGCTCCGGATCAGCGTGGACCTGGGAGTCATGGCGATTAAGGGGTTTTCTACATTCCCCAGAGCTTCGAAATTCGAACACCATTAGATGCAGTTTAATGCCATAACCCAGTATACAAAGATCCTTTACCCCTCCCCTCTAGCACATATATCATCAAAAGGATTGAGCGTTTGCCATATTAGCATTACAGTCGAGACAATCATAGAGATGCTAAGGCTTGATGTGTCCAACCGATTGATCAGAGGGTAGCTCTCCAACTGCCCGTCTAGCTTAAATAAGGGCATGTCAAACTGAGTAGCTCCCAAGGGCTGCATGGATTACATATGCATAATATGAAGGTCACACATGATAACTAAGTCTTTAAGTCCTTCTTCTACATTAATAGAACAAAGTGATGGTTGCTATCATTAATTTCTTGATTATCAACTAAAAGCCAATGAATACATATCTAAAAACATTTTTCTTAAAAAAGAAAGTAAAAAGACTATTACTGACCGAGTTCAAATAATAAGATACAGCATTGAATTTCCCTAATATAACATCATAATAAGCTGAAAACATACTATATTGCTATCATTAATTTCTTGATTATAAAAGCCAATGAATACATATCTAAAAACATTTTTCTTAAAAAAGAAAGTAAAAAGACTATTACTGACCGAGTTCAAATAATAAGATGTACAGCATTGAATTTCCCTAATATAACATCATAATAAGCTGAAAACATACTATATTGCTATCATTAATTTCTTGATTATCAACTAAAAGCCAATGAATACATATCTAAAAACATTTTTCTTAAAAAAGAAAGTAAAAAGACTATTACTGACCGAGTTTAAATAATAAGACGTACAGCATTGAATTTCCCTAATATAACATCATAATAAGCTGAAAACATACTATATTGCTATCATTAATTTCTTGATTATCAACTAAAAGCCAATGAATACATATCTAAAAACATTTTTCTTAAAAAAGAAAGTAAAAAGACTATTACTGACCGAGTTTAAATAATAAGACGTACAGCATTGAATTTCCCTAATATAACATCATAATAAGCTGAAAACATACTATATTGCTATCATTAATTTCTTGATTATCAACTAAAAGCCAATGAATACATATCTAAAAACATTTTTCTTAAAAAAGAAAGTAAAAAGACTATTACTGACCGAGTTTAAATAATAAGACGTACAGCATTGAATTTCCCTAATATAACATCATAATAAGCTGAAAACATACTATATTGCTATCATTAATTTCTTGATTATCAACTAAAAGCCAATGAATACATATCTAAAAACATTTTTCTTAAAAAAAGAAAGTAAAAAGACTATTACTGACCGAGTTTAAATAATAAGACGTACAGCATTGAATTTCCCTAATATAACATCATAATAAGCTGAAAACATACTATATTGCTATCATTAATTTCTTGATTATCAACTAAAAGCCAATGAATACATATCTAAAAACATTTTTCTTAAAAAAGAAAGTAAAAAGACTATTACTGACCGAGTTCAAATAATAAGACGTACAGCATTGAATTTCCCTAATATAACACCATAATAAGCTGAAAACATACTATATTGCTATCATTAATTTCTTTATTATCAACTAAAAGTCAATGAATACATATCTAAAAACATTTTTCTTAAAAGAGAAAGTAAAAAGACTATTACTGACCGAGTTCAAATAATAAGACGTACAGCATTGAATTTCCCTAATATAACATCATAATAAGCTGAAAACATACTATATTGCTATCATTAATTTCTTTATTATCAACTAAAAGTCAATGATTACATACCCATAAACATTTTTCTTAAAAGAGAAAGTAAAAAGACTATTACTGACCGAGTTCAAATAATAAGACGTACAGCATTGAATTTCCCTAATATAACACCATAATAAGCTGAAAACATTCTATATTGCTATCATTAATTTCTTTATTATCAACTAAAAGCCAATGAATACATATCTAAAAACATTTTTCTTAAAAAAGAAAGTAAAAAGACTATTACTGACCGAGTTCAAATAATAAAACGTACAAGTGTCACTATCCCTTTTAATTTCAGCCATGTATTGATTCACAATAGGATAAGGCAAGAAGAGCGACTTCCTCCCAGCAACTTAAATGAACCGTTGAAAACAATGCGCTGATAAGTGACTGTATTCTTAAGAACTCATTTAATGAAAAATAAACCACCGTTTCCTCCAAAGAATCTTTGAAAAAAAAACTTTTAAAAAATGAGGTTCAGTAAAAAAAACAACAAAAAAAACGCCGTATGAGAGCACAGTCTGAGTGCGGGTCGCACTTGTGCTTGCTGAGGGCCGCATATTTGAACTTTCGTACCCTACAGCTTTAAAATTCAAACACCATAAGATGAAGTTTAACGCCATATCCATTATACACAGATCCTTCACCCCTCCCTTCTAACACATATATGATAAAAAGGGTAAGGCATTTGCCATATGAGCAATGCTGTCGCGACAATCATAGAGGTGTTAAAACTACTTAAAAACTGTCAATTGGACACATGTCAATTGGACACATGACCTAGTGGATAAGGTAGTTAGGTTAAGACAGTTCTAAGTGACAGTTATCTCTGGATTCTGGGTTCAATCCTAAGTAGAGGCAGTAACATAGAAAAATAGTTAACACAACTCCTACCCCAGCTATGTTTAGCGGAATGAGAACAGGATAACCCCGTGGACTAAATAAAGGGTTAGGTTCAAAGTTCTGTGATGGCTCCCGATTACGACAAGAAGGTTCCCGACTACGACAAGAAGGTTCCTGAGTCTGAGAAGGTTCCCGAGTCCGACAAGAAATACCTGAAGAAGGCCGGAGGACATATCGGCCGAAACGTTGTACAAATAACAATGAAGATGGGGACAATAGTCCGAATAAAGCAAATAATACTAATCATCAAGCCTCATCTCAAACATTCAGAGAAATAAAAATAGAGTTGCTCCCCTTTGATCAGTAGGGGACAGTAAAAACGCCGTATGAGAGCACAGTCTGCGTGCGGGTCGCACTTAGGCTTGCTGAGGGCCGCATGTTTGACCTGCCTGCTCTACAAAGAGTTAGAAAGTCTTAGGAAAGGAATCCATCATCAGCATCAACATCATGCTCTGTAAAGGTGCAAGCTCCTTAGAATGGACCCACACAACGTGACAATATTTGTGAATAGTATAATTCATAATAGATTACTGGGAGGTGAGAGACACTGAAAGACAGAAGTTCGTTTCTGTCACCTCACATCGATCGAAAAGAAAAACTCTAAAAAAACAGAAACATTTTCTCCCGATATCAGAAGTGACCAGAAAAAATCTTGATGTCGATCTATCGATTAGGTTTTTCCACCAGACGATCACTACCCCCGGGAGGTGAGAGGCACCGAAAGACGGAAGAATTCTGAAAATAAAAACACCATCAAGTCTTGTTTTCGTTAATTAAAAACAATGGGCACAAGACAGAAATAGCACAAAAACCTCCCATGTGTTACCAAACCGGGAGAACAGAGAGAATGCCAGCCCAACAACAGCTCAGACACTTACATGTCCAGTAGTAGCAGAGATAAGAAGATCATAAAAAAAGTTAAGTATGCCAATGTAACTTACCGCTAATTCCGTACCGATACTTAATACCAGACCCAGTTTTAGAACCATGAAATATCGAATCTCCCACCTGGTTTGAGAGTTAACAGCTTGCATTCTACTACACATCTTCTACACAGAGTTAGAAAGGTTTAGGATGTTGGATTATTTTTGGTATATATATATATATATATATATATATATATATATATATATATATACCAACCCCTCCGCACGAGCAGGATGTGACACAAGGTCAATTTCTTAAGCGGAGTTCAGCAGGTTTGAATTCAGAGTTTTCCTTCTCCTAGACTGGTTGCCTAACCAAGATTAAAGAGCCCAGTCTACCCTACTATTTACCCATAGCTGGAGGGAGAGTAGGATTCATACCTTTCCCAAGGGTATTAGCGCTTAGTGAAATGCAATTACCACATCCAGGATTTGAACTTATTTTTGGTATATAAGCTGTGCCGCAATCTACCACTTAAATTTATAGACTAAGCGAGGCCACTAAAACCGTCACACCATCTCTATACAAAATATTTGAGATAGGTTTGTGTTCTTTTGTTTTACTGCATATCATCCCTTCTAGCTCCACTTGATCCTTATTTAGGCCACACAGGCAGTTGGAGAGTCCTCATCCGTTCAATCGGTTGTACACATCAAGCCTTAGCATCTCTATGATTGTCCCGACCGTATTGCGTATATGGCGAAATCCCAACTCTTTTTATCGTAACCTAGGAAACGAATGCATCATCAGCATCAATATCATGCCCTGTAAAGGTGCAGCTTCTTAAAATGGGCCCACAAAACCTTACCGTATTTGTGAATAGTATCATTCATAATGGATTACTGGGAGGTGAGAGACACCGAAAGATGGAAGTTCGTTTCTGTCACCTCACATCGATCGAAAAGAAAAACTAAAAAAAAAAAAAAATTTCTCCCGATATCAGAAGTGACCAGAAAAAAATCTTGATGTCGATCTATCGATTAGGTTTGTCCACCAGACAATCACCGCCCCCCCACGACCCATACACACGCCATCATTTCGTTTTCTGTTTGAGGCCAACGCAACATAATCCTGCAACTAATAAATTTAAATGGTTATCCGAGAGGTCCAGACCGATCTGATATAACTCAAAGAATCCGAAAATATCCGGCAAAATATGTTTGTGTCTTGTTTAAACCGGCATCTTGTCTTAAAACACAATTAAAATTTAAGAATATTTTTAAACTCATTTTTTCTATTCAAGCCATAGATAAGATTCTAACAGATATGTAGGGACCGTGGTTGTTTGGTGAGTGTTTAGTTGAAAAGTTGAAGAAGATCCGAGTTATGGGTCCCCACAATTTATATGTATAAGACTACGGCAATGTAGTTTCCATAGAAAACAAAAGAAGACAAAATTGATAAAAGAAACAAACTTTATATACATTAATTTACAATTGGTATATTCAATTGTTCTTTTAGCGGTGTTGTAGTCTGTATGTGTCTGTACGTAGTTGTGTGTGACAAGTGTGACATGTATTGTTTATATTTGTGCGATTGGTTGTCAACATTGTAGCAGTTTTGTCTGTGATTGAAACTTGTGATTGAAATTTGTTGCTGTTGAGCGAGAGAGAGAGAATAAAAAACGAAAAAATAGACAGACCTGTTGAGTCGTATTATATGTTTTCGGACAGCGTATTCTCCCCATTGTGTCGAGTTGGGAGCATCAGCTCCAACTCTGTCGAGTCGGGAAGAGCGTAAGCTCCCACTGTCTCTCTGGGTTTTTTTTCAGCTCCTTGGGCCTTTTTTATAATTTTCTTATTGTCATTGTCTACGTGATCATTAAGCTAAAATATTCCTCAAATATCAGGTGATTTGCAATGATACAATATCGAATGATTTTGGTACATTCCGATGGTGTACATATTTTCCCATGGAATTTAAACCATTGTTCCTATTGTTTCTAAAATATTTCCAAACTAATATTATTTTGATTAACTTTTGTTTACCTAATTCTAAACTCATGACATACCATTGTAAAACTAGTTATTTAAGAAAACTTAATTATTTTAATTTGGTCAATTCCACATACCGTAAAAATATAGGGGGCAATCCCTATAGGTACTATCAATTCGGGTCAGAGTGGACCTGGGAGTAATTCGAATATCATTAGATGCAGTATGCCCAGTATACAAAGATCCTTCATCCCTCCCTTTCTAGCACATATTATAAAAAGGATTAAGTTTTTGAAATATGAGCAATACGGTGTGGACAGTCATAGAGGTACTAAAGCTTGACGTGTCCATCCGATTGATCGGAAGGCGGCCTCTCCAACTTCCCGTCTAGACTAAATAAAGGCCAAAGTGGAGCGAGAAGGGTTGATATGCCGTAAAACAAAACAACCTAAACCTATCTCAAGTATTTTGTATAGAGATGGAGGCATCGTGCGTTTTTCCAACGCAGAGGAAAAACGTCACGGAAAATTCTTGTATTAGTCATGATTAGCCGAGAGGTCCAGACCGTTCTGATATAAATAAAAAAATCCGAAAATATCCGGCCAAATATGTTTGTGTCTTGTTTAAACCGGCATTCTTGAGATGCACACCAACTAAAGATAAAGATAAATTTAAGAGAGTTTTATAATTTGCTTGAAGCATTGTGTATATATTGGTTAGGAGGTTGATTTAGAAGGCTATCACAATGCAGGTGTAAAGAAAAAAATAATAATACGGTAACAATGGTGATGTGTGTGTGTTTTTTTATTTTTTTTGAAAAGGATGGTAAAAATAGACTGCTTCAGTTCCAGTGATCTTTGTGAAAAAGAGATATTATCTCGAAAATTCAAGAATTAAATACAGGTTAACACACAACACCATTATTACCGTATTATTATTTTTTCTTTACACCTACATTGTGATAGCCTTCTAAATCA
This sequence comes from Doryteuthis pealeii, assembly GCA_023376005.1. Taxonomy (NCBI): domain Eukaryota; kingdom Metazoa; phylum Mollusca; class Cephalopoda; order Myopsida; family Loliginidae; genus Doryteuthis; species Doryteuthis pealeii. The sequence goes on from CM042160.1 coordinate 3,613,730, forward strand.
ACCTCCTAACCAAAGATAAATTTCTTTTATTCATTTCAAAAATAATTAATTTCAACTAGAAAATATATGCACCCTCCGGGCGCAAATATTTACGTTTTAATGTAATTAAATATATTAAATTAAAAAGATTAAATAAGAATGCAAATAAAATGATTTGAAAAGAGCGAGTATAATCGACAAATAGAACAACTTGAAACTAACTCTTCCATTATTTTCCATCAGTCGCTCTTTCATTGGTAAATTTTTCTAATTTAACTATCTAGTTGAATTAAAAAGTAAATAATGAAATTACAGTTAATTCTTCTTGTTAATGAATTTCTTTTAAGATTTATCTCTGAGATTTTTGCTCCTATATCATTACGACCAAACAATTAGAAACCAAAGATACAAAGCCCATATTTATTAAAAACAAATTTTTAAGATCAATATGCAAATTAAGCTTCCCGTTAAGACTGTAAACCGCTATTTGTTGTACATATCTATTAATAATGGAGATTCGCTTCCGCTTTTTGTCTGTAACAAAAACTACGTCACTGCTTACGTCACACTGCCTAAAATCGTCATAAATAGAATACACTCAAAATTTGAGCATGCAATGTTAGACAGTCCTCATTGGTTTTTTAAACAAGTTTTAATAAATACATACCTGGTATTATATATATATATATATATATATATATATTATATATATATATATATATATATATATATATATTAAATATATATTTAAAGTTATCAGAAATTCCCATTTCAATTTTTTTTAATTTTTTACTTTTTATTAATTAATTAATTTAATTAATTTTACTTTTTACTTCTTTAATAAATTTATTTTATTTTTTATTCCTTTAATAAATTTGATGATTTTACTTTACTTATGATACAAACTCTCTGATATTAAATTTTCAACTCCCATCCTCTCAGGCAATATCTATTTTACGTCGCCCAGAGGGCGTTTTTTATTTTGCTAGTGAATATAATTGCATGTTATTAGTAGGTAGATAATGCTAACAGTATTAATAATTTGAAACAATTTTATCAATACTTAAAATAAGAGAAAAATGATGGTGAATGTGGCGTAAATAACTAAGGGCATTGTAAATTGGGATTTAATTTCGGTTATAGACAGACAAACCCACAATCTCCATTATAATAAGATTTCACTCTAAACCTACCAAATTTCACCTACGGTTTTACCAAATTTTGTCATTGTCATTTTTTAGCTGAACAGCAACTAAAGACATATTCTGAGATTGACATTAAACTGAATCTAGTGGTGAAGTTCCAATTCAGGAACTCTGGGGAATGTGGAGTAACAATTATAGACATTACTCCCAGGACCACCGTTACCCGGAGTGGTAGTACTTATTAGGGTCCCATCTATGGGTTAAATGGATAAAAAAATTAATATTAAAATGTGTTTAGAAAAATGTGTTAGAAAAGAAATTGAATACCCAACAAGAATGAATAAAACAAAATGTGTTCGGCATTAAATAACCCAACAAGGGTTGAAATGCCGTAAAACCAACCAACCAACCAACCAACTAATCTGATGCTGATCTATCGATTAGGTTTGTCCCCCGACGATCACCCACCCACCCCAACCAAAAACCATCACTTCGTCTTCTGTTTAGGGGCAACGCAACATTGTTCTCACAACTGATAAATTGATTAGCCGAGAGGTCCAGACCATTCTGACATAAATAAAATAATCTAAAAATATCCGGCAAAATATGTTTTTGTCTCATTTAAACCGGCATTTTTCAGCTGAACACTAACTAAAGACATAGACAGCTTTCTTTTATTCTATTCAAAAATAATTATTTTCAGTTTAACTCTATGCCTACCAAATTTCGGACCATATGACCTTTAGGCACCCCTTTTTGATCTCGATTAAGAAAGGACATCTTTTTCCTTTACACCGACAATATCCGGTTGTTTTAACAGACGATTTTTAGATTTAAAAAATTTATAAAACTAACCCCTAACCCTAACCCCTAACCCTAACAAACAACCGGATATTGACGGTGTAAATGAAAAACATGTCCTTTCTTAATCGTGATCAAAAAGGGGTGCTTAAAGGTAATATGGTCCCAAATATACCCCACGGCTGCTGCTTTTTTGTTTTTGTCTTTTTAATTTTTCCTTTTTTTAAAGTTTTTTTTCTATTACGTATCTGTCCATTCTTTTAATTGTTTTTTTTTTTGTTTTATTTTTTGTTTTGTTCTCTGTTCTTATTTTGTTTACGCCTATATTTCTTTCTCCATTTTTTCTCTTACTTTTTCTTTTTCTTTTTTCTTTTCTTTTGTCGTACTAAATGAAAGGTATTATTAAAAACAAAAAATGCACACAATTTATAGCCTGGTATCTATTGGTACAATAGTTTTGGGTATTTCTAAAACTATATGATGCGATATTTGGGTCCTTATTGCAGAAGAATCAAGCAACCAGTCTCCGGGTTGGTTCCATACAAAATAAAAGATGGCCTGGGTGTTCACGTAGTGATTTTTCAGTGTTAACAAGTGACACGTGCGAGAGCCGCTGTAAGCGGTTTACGGTTAGATAAAATTGTGAGTAGCTTGAAGCGGAGCGGAGTTAAAAAAGATCAAAAAAACAATATTATTCTTATTTAGATGCGAGCAGAGCTAGCCGGCGTTACTCGGGATTTAAAAAGTTATATATATATATATATATATATATATATATATATATATATATATATATATATATATATATATATATATATATACCAGCACCGAGGGTTAGTGTTGTAAATATTGGTAATAAATGATACCTAATAAGATCTGTTATGGTTGTATAATATTCTACGAAAATATTAAAATCATGATATTTTGGCTTGGAAAACTGCAATTTTTATAGGTAATTTGGTTTGTTTACTTATTCATTAGCGATAGTGTATGTACACAAACACACACAGAGGCATAGACATATACACACACACACGCGCGCATACTTCTATATAGGGCGAACTTCCTCGTGTGATCCACGTGTTAGTATTTGATTTTTAATGTAATAAAATCTGATATTAAATTAAAAAGGCTAATGAAATTAAATAAGAATGCAGATAAAAATATGGGGCTATAATTGAAAAATAGAACAACTGAAACTTACACTTCCATCATTTCCGTCTTTATTGGAACATTTTCCTAATTTAATATGTAATATATTCCAGGGCCCCAAGAACGTTTAGCCCGGTCCAGTCGGGGGTCAGGGGTAGTATGCGCCTGTCGTGCTTACACCTACTGTTTTGTAGGATGCTGCTTCCAGGGTTTTCAAAATAAAACGCAGCATCCGTGTGTATTTCCTATCCATCTCTTACTTCAGGTATATTGTTAGTCAACGTGGTTAACCATAATAATCTCCCTGTCGGCTGGGTCTGTATCATACATCGACTGCACTTCTGAAGATGGGTAAAATTCATCAATGGGGCTACCTTGGCAACCCGTAATGCTTAAGGACTGAATCCTGGTGGCTGAGCAGTCCATGATATGCAACACACCACTTTGGTCCTTACTTAGGCTAGACGGGCGATCGGAGAGGCCCTCTCCGATCAATCGGCTAGTCACATCAAGCCATAGCGCCTATATGATTGTCGCAACCCTATTACCCTTATGAGAAACCCCTATGTACTAGAAGGCGGTGGCTGAAAGATGTTAGTGTCTTGGGTATGACGTTAAACTGCATCTAGTGGTGAAGTTCCGATTCTGGAGCTCTGGGGAATCTGGGGTAGCCATTCATCGCTATTACATCGGACTTCACAGTCACAGATGACGCTGTAACTTCAAGGGCACAAAAACTTTATTATAGTCTTCCGAGACTGAAATGCCAATACAATACTCCTAGGTCCACCCTGTTCCTGAGTTGTAGTAACTGTTAGGGTTCCATGTATGAGATAAATAGAAACAAAATGAGTTTTAGAATATTGTTTAAAACAATTAAGTTTAAATTTATAAAATTCGAATATCTATCAAGAATAAATTTAAAAAAAAAGTTTTCGGCATAAAATAACATAACTAGGGTTGACAAGGTGTAAAATCTAATTAACCTAACGTAATCTAACCATAGTAATAATTTTGCTGCTTCCAGCTCACCATAGCTGTCAATGTAGAACAGTGAGCATAATCACAAAATGATTCTCAATTAAGTTTACTGTAAAATGTAGCTGCTGTCAATGGTAGAACAGTGAGCATAATCACAAAATGCGAATATCTATCCATAACTAGGGTTGACAAGGTGTAAAATCTAATTAACCTAACGTAATCTAACCATAGTAATAATTTTGCTGCTTCCAGCTCACCATAGCTGTCAATGGTAGAACAGTGAGCATAATCAGAAAATGAAATAACGGCTTAAATAACACAACTAGGGTTTAAATCGTAATAATTTTGCTGCTTCCAGCTCACCATAGCTGTCAATGGTAGAACAGTGAGCATAATCACAAGATGAGTTTAGAATATTGTTTAAAACAATTAAGTTTAAATTTATAAAATTTGAATACCTATCAAGAATAAATGTTAAAAAAAGTTTTCGGCATAAAATAACACAGCTTGTGTAAATCTAATTACCTAACGTAATCTAACCATAGTAATAATTTTGCTGCTTCCAGCTCACCATAGCTGTCAATGGTAGAACAGTGAGCATAATCACTTTGTGAAGATAACATAACAATAACTTAACGATAAGCGTCGAAACGACTTCTAATAAAAGTCTACAATTATATCTTGTATTTCCCATGTAACAAGTTGAAGATATATTGTTATAAGTAATATTTCAGAACTTCTTTGCGTCAGCATGAATTACGTGGTATATTTGCCTGCAGCGTCCGTTATTCTCACGAGGCTGTAAATACGCGCCTGGAAAGTTTTACTTCCTCTGTGAGGTGCTGGGATGGGCTGGGCTGGGTTGTATGGAATACAAGCAGTTGCTCACTCGGTAAGTACCCTCCCTCACTACACCACTGATGTTGTCCAAAGTAAGGGCAAGGGCCGATACAATTTGGCACCAGCCTCGCTGCAGTAGATACCAGGCTATAAATTGAGTACTTTTTTTTTTGTAATACTACCTTTCATTTAGTACGACAAAAATTTGACAGAAAGAAAAAAGAAAAAAGAAAAAAAAAGAAGAAAAAGTAAGAGAAAAAAGGGAGAAAGAAATATAGGAGTAAAACAAAATAAGAACAGAGAACAAAACAAAAAATAAAACAAAAAAAAAACAATTAAAAGAATGGACAGATAAGTAATAGAAAAAAAAACCTTAAAAAAAGGAAAAATTAAAAAGACAAAAACAAAAAAGCAGCAGTCTACACTACTAAAAAAAGTAAAGTCAACGGGGCGGCCTAAAGTCGGTAACAGCCAGTCGGCGAGGGAGTCTATCCCCTTTTCAATAGCGCTAGACCAAGGAGATTGTTTTAGCATCTGAGGTGGAGTGCCACACCTACCGTCAGCTCCTTACTTTACCGCACAGATCCCTGTGCTACTCATACGCTGAGTTGCCGGGGACCGGTATCGAACTAGGAACCTTGTGGTTTCTAGCCGAACGCTCTACCGACTGAGCTAACCCGTCCCCTAAAGAAAAGAAAAGGAAAGAAACAAAGAAAAAAGTGAAAGAAGGAGAAGAGGCGAAGGATGAGGTCAAGTAAAGTTTATCATCGACCAATGATAACTATAACGGCTAACTGTAACTTTCCATTTAACCCTCTCCGATTTTAAATCTTCAACGAACTTCAAAATCTAGCTACACTTACATACATAATTCGTAGGCTACCTACGATATTATGTAACAGTACTGTGAATAGGGTTTCCTTACTTCTATGCATAAAATAACCCTAGACGGGTTGACATGGCTTAAAATTCCTTTCCAACGCCCAAAGAGTTTTTTTAATATGTTGCTTTATCAAAACTCATTAAAGTCGTTCTTTCCTTATGGCAAGCCCCACCCCTTTTTATCATATGGATGCTAGAAGGCGGTGGCTGCGGGTCTACATGTTCTGGGAATGACGTTAAACTCTATCTGATGGTGAGGTTCCAGTTCTGGAGGTTTGGGGAATGTGGAGCACCCCTTCATCACCATTGCTCCCTGGTCCACTCTGACCCGGAGTGGTAGTACCTGTTAGGGTCACATCTATGGGTTAAATAGAAAAATGTATTTATAAAAAAAATTGTATTATCCATTAAGAATTGATTTATTTCAAAACTTTATCGGCATTAAATGACCCACTGAGGTTGGTATGCCGTAAAACAAAACAAAACAAACAAATAAAGTCGTTCTTTCTACAATGCCTAAAACAATTGGAATCTTTAGTCTTAGATATCTCTTTTTTTTTGTTTTGTTTCTTGTATTTTATGGGCATTTTGTTTTGTTTTTTGTTTTTTGTTTTTATCTTTGTTTTTGTCTTTTGATTTTTTAATCTTATTATCGTTTACAGAGTGTCTTTTTTTTGTTGGAAATTTTTTGTGTAGCTTTAAAGATATTCTCGGTGATTAAAAGACATAACACTAAAAACTTTAAGAGATTCCCTCGGCGTTTAAAAGTTAAAAAAAAATTCTCAGTGAAGCAATATGAAAGCAAATGTACGGAATTCCTCAGATAACAATTCTGTCAACCAACTCAAATATTCCTTATCAAAATCTGTATTGTTTTAATTTGTAATTACTCATCAGGATTGGCGATTGAGTGTAATGAATACGGAAAAGATTTTTTAAAAAGAGAATTAAAAAGAAAAGTTCGTGGGAGTTATTAAATCTTCTTTCTTTAATAGCATATCAGCTTTCGTGGGTTATTTAATGCCAAACACATCCTTGATTTGAATAATTCTGATTCTTTGGACTGTTGTCCTCATCTTTATTATTCAAACCAAACATATCGATGTTTATACAAAATAACGATATTTAATGCCAAACTCATTCTTGGTTTGAATAATTTTTATCCTTCGGACTGTTGTCCTCATCTTTATTGTGGTTTGTATAAACAACGTTATTTAATGCCAAATCCATCCTTGGTTTGAATAATTTTGATTCTTCGGACTGTTGTCCTCATATTTATTGTGGTATGTATAAACACAACGTTATTTAATGCCAAATCCATCCTTGGTTTGAATAATTTTTATTCTTCGGACTGTTGTCCTCATCTTTATGGTTTGTATAAACAACGTTATTTAATTCCAAATCCATCCTTGGTTTGAATAATCTTGATTTATCAGACTGTTGTCCTCATCTTTATTGTGGTATGTATAAACACAACGTTATCTAATGCCAAACCCATCCTTGGTTTGAATAATCTTAATTTATCGGACTGCTGTCCTCATCTTTATTGTGGTATGTATAAACAAAACGTTATTTAATGCCAAACCCATCATTGGGTTGAATAATCTTGATTTATCGGACTGTTGTCCTCATCTTTATTGTGGTATGTATAAACACAACGTCATTCAATGCCAAACCCATCATTGGTTTAATTAATTTTGATTAAAAAAGAAATAAAAAGAAAAGTTAGTGGGATATATTAAAGTTTCTTTCTTTAATAGCATATCAGCTTTCGTGGATTTTTTAATGCCAAACCCATCCTTGGTTTGAATAATTTTGATTCTTCGGACTGTTGTCCTCATCTTTATTGTGGTATGTATAAACACAACGTTCATGCTGCCGTATACTCGAGTCTTGTCAGGTGTTCACTGTTTACCTTAAACTAAAGTCATCATTAGACGATAGCCCTAAGTTCAAGCGGATGGACAGATATGTGATTAATAAATTAGCTAGATCTAAATTCATAGTAAATGCTATTAAATGATAGATATACGAGGTATGTCAGAAAAGTTTCGGGACTGGTGTCACAAAAAAATATTTCCACATAAATTATCCCCTTCAAAGTAATCCCCTTGGAGTCTAATGCACTTTCCCATCCTTCTTTGCCACGCTTGCATGCATTCCTGGTGGGATTCTTCCACGATTCTCCGTAGCTCTGTCGTCACGGTCTTTTTGATGTCGTGCACATTCACAAAACGTGTTCCCTTGATGACCCCTTTAAGCTTGGAGAAGAGGAAAAAATCACACGGGGCCAGATTGGGTGAGTAGGGAGGTTGCTCCAGTACAGTGATGTTCTTCTGGGTCAGGAACTCTCGGATACTTAGGGCTGTGTGGGCATAAAAATCGACACTGATACGCGTTGAAAATTTTACCATTGCCAAATTTACTTGCACGACACAGATAACAGGCGCCCCCCCTTGAGGATGAATGGGCCCACATAAACATTTCCTTGTGTCACACCCTCATAAGTGGGGTGAGAGGCAAATATTCCACCCATGAGCTTCGGCTTGTGGGTGGGCGCACATAAAAATGTCCTTGTGTCACGCCCTCATGAGTGAAATGAAAGGCAAATATCCTGAGACTGTGAAGATTACGAAACCAGGACACGAACCGTCTACCCCGATGCTGTAGCACTCTGTTGCGAGTTACTCTATGGTTTGGATATGGGAAGTATTTTTGCCGCATCCTGTACAATCAAAAACGGATATTGTATTTATTACTGGTTTAGAAGAAAATGAACTTCATGCAAAAAAGAAGGAATATTCTTTAATTCACCAACGTCTACCTATATTCAAAAATCAACGGAAAGACAACTGAGAGAAAAAAAAACAAGAAACAGAAGAAAAAGAAAAAAAAAATGTCAGAGTTGATTAGCGTAAAAATTGTCGGAAAAATCTATAAAAATATATATATATATATATATATATATATATAATAGACGGCAAAAGAAAAAAAGAGAAAGAATGGAAAAAAGAAAGAAAGGAAATAGTCAGAATTAATTATCGTAAACATAAAATAAAATAATGAAAAAAAAAAAAAGAGACTTACTTGGAAAAGAAACTCTTTAACTCTTTACCTACCAAATTTCACCCCACGACAGTACCAAATTTTCTTGAATAAATCTTCGCGGTATTTTTTTTTTTTACCTGTATAATGGGATATCTCAAAGTTCACTATCTATTCACCCCAGAACTCATTCTATTCAAGTAAAGTCCTATTGTTATTGTAATCCGAGTCCTTCTGTTCAATTAAAATGAATTAATCATCTGTTTCTGTACTTTCCTCGAGTCTGGGATGCGTAGAAACAGTTACTTGGTGGGGAGAGCCATTGTGTGCAGTTTAAAGTACGCGGAGAGTTAAGAGACCCCCCCCGCCCCCAAAAAAATAAAAATAAAAAGAGCTCATAAATAAAAGATAAAAAAATCTCCATTGATTAGCATTATAAATGGACAAAGAAGATACAAAACATATAGAAATAAAAAATGAAAAGAAATAATACATCATCATCATCATCATCATCATCATGGCATGATAACTGCACTGATTCCCTTTCTCTCTCTCTCTCTCTCCCTCTCTCTCCCCTCTCTCTCTCTCTCTCTCTCTCTCTCTATATATATATATATATATATATATATATATATATATCTTTCTCCCTGTATCTCTCTCTTTCTGTTACATAATTATTAGATACCTAATATTTATGGCAATAGTGTAGAAATCAAAATGGCCGTTATAAACTACAGCCCACAGCCTTGAAGGATGAGTGACGGCGCTTGACCTCACTCTCACCTTGCCTTCCGGGGATAAATCGTGAGAACCGGAAGGCATAGAAGACCCTGTCTTCCGGTTTAAGGATAGTAAGCAACTCCGTCAGTTAGCAAGTAGGAGCCGAGCTCGTAAGATGTAAGTCTCACTGCGCAGATGTCTGGGTTGGGGATTGAAAATAAAGTAACATCAAAGTAAATCGAAGTCTTGTGTTTATTACCTAAAAACTAACAATGACACAGGGCTTCCGATAAGGAGAAATCCCTAACAGAAACCAGACCCGAAGTCCCCAAGAAAGTCCAGACCTTAGAAGAGACCAGACCAAGATGTTAGAAAATAGAACCAAAGACGACAAGAAGTAAGAAGTAAGAAAGGGTATACAACATTTCTCTCTCTTGACATCCGTTCCTATCGGCCACCGCACTTGTTAAGTCCTCAAGATGGTACTCAGAGTCCACACAGAGCTGATAAATCTAACTTTTTACCGCTCGGCCAACACTGGTTTGTATTATATAATGAATAGGCATAGCCTATCATTTTTGTAATGAAGTGTAGTTAGAATTTAAATTAAACCATAAACTCATGGGAAAATACAGTTAAGGAAAAGTACATAAAAGTTTAACGGATATGCTTTAAATCCGGGGTCATCTGAACGAGGTTCTGATTGGCTTACGAATATCAAGTGACCAAGCGACACACTGTGGAAGCTTGTTAGAAATACTGAGAATCGAGTTACCGACTGTGGCATATGGCATCCTGAGCTGTTCACCCGTGCGCGCGTTAAAATATGTAATTGGAGAAATAAAAGTTATGTTTATACGAACTGTATTCCTAATTAGCAATAACCAAAAATGAAGTAGAGAGAGAGAGAGAGAGAGAGAGAGAGAGAGAGAGAGAGAGAGAGAGAGAGAGATCCGAAAAAAACCCAGAGAAAACGTCATGGCTACTTTTTTTCTTTCTTCCTTATATTTTTCTGTGTAGAATATCCCTTTCCTCCACTTTCTTTGCCCACAATAAAACGGAATGGTCACTTATTTAACTGAGGTAACGGCAACCATAAGAAATAAGAATTCGATGGATAAGCAACGCCAGATAATCTGAATTTACATTTCAGCATTTCCTCTTGAATGATTTAGACGGTCTCATTTTCAGCCGGAGAAAAGCTAAATCAATATCAGAATCTTGCAACAAAGCAAGGGAAAATTATGGAATATTACAATTGCATAGAGGAGGCGTGTATTGTAACGGTTATCGCCTCAACGAAATATCCTAGACGAGATTTTTTGCACTTCCCTTCGAACTAATGCCCTTGAAATAGGTCTGAATTCGCACTTCTCCTCCCCGATAGAAATATAACAAACTAAAATTTTTAGGGTTAAATCCTACGTAATGGACATAAATTCCGATAATCTGTGTTACGCCTCAAATATACGTGGTTAAAAATCAACTGACCTGAAAAAATGTAAGAGTATTCAAATAAAATAACTGGAGCATTATATCTTTTATTTATTTATATCAACACTGAAAATTTCATTAAATTCGGTTAATTCCTTGATTTTTAGTATTTTTTTATTTCGTCGGGGTGACATACGAAGGTGGAATTTATGTCTGTTAAGTAGGATTTAACCACTTTTAGCCTTGGTAAAACAATCAGTCTAGGAGAAGAAAGACTAAATTCAAACCATCTTTACTCCGTATAAAAATTGACCGTGTATCATATCCTGCCCGTTGCTAAAGGGTTATGTTAATACTCACAAACGCACCCAGGAACAACACTCCCGTGAGTGTTTTTAAATAGCATGTGGCCTTAAGCTCTTTAAGCACGATGCCAATAAATATCACATTAATCCACTCCTATTCATACATCCATATTCAGCTATTCCCATCTCTGTATTAACCTCATCTCATCGCTATACATCTTTTCTGAGCAGTGACCAATTTGAGTTTGCTTGGAGTGAATCATTGAAAAAATCCTTATTAAAAACGCCTACAAACTGTTGTGTATTGAGAAAGCGTTTCGTTAATTGGTCTCTCAATTCAAAGCTATCCGCTATTATTAATATTGGTTGGATGGTTGGTTGGTTGGTGGCTAGATTTTACGACATATTAACCCTTGTTGGTTTATTCTATGCCGAAGACATTTTATTTTATTCATTCTTGATGGTATTCAATTAAAAAAAATTAAACTCAATTTTTTATACAGAATTTTTAAAACTCTTTTTTTTTCTATTTAAACCATATATGGGACCCTAACAGGCACTACAACTCTGTGTCAGTGGACCTGGGAGTAATAGCAATGAAAGGGTACTCCACACTCCCCAGAGCTTCAGAAACCTTACAACTAGATACAGTTTAATCGTCATACACAGGACATTAAGATCCTAAGCTAACGTGTTCTAGCTCATATATGATAAAAAGGATTATGGACTTGTCATAAGGGCAATAGGGTTGGGGCAATTATACATATATTTACCAACCCCTCCGCACGAGTAGGATGTGACACAAGATCAATTTCTTAAGCGGAGTTTAACAGGTTTGAATTAAGAGTTTTCCTTCTCCTAGACCGGTTGCCTAACCAAGGTTAAAGAGTCCAGTCTGTCCTACTATCTTATCCATAGCTGGAGGGAGAGTAGGATTCATACCTTTCCCAAGGATATTAGCGCTAAGTGAAATGCAATTACCACGTCCAGATTTGAACTCGGGCGACGAATCCATTTCCTATTACTTTAACCATTACACCACGCGCTTCCTACAATATTGGTTGGTTGGTTGGTTGGTTGGGACAGTTATATAGGTTCTAGTGTTTAAGGTGACCAGCCAATTGATCAGAGGGGGCCTCTCCGACCTCTCGTCTAGCCTATGTAAGGACCAAAGAAGAGTGTTGCATGTTATGGACTGCTCAGTCACTATGACTCCATCTTTAAGCATCATGGGTCGCCACCTACGACCAACAGGTGGTCCTATTAGGAGGATTTTACCCCTCTGCAGAGATGTAGTCTATGTATTCTCCAGTACCAGCTGACAGGGTAGTACTATTAATGATTGGTTGATTATAATGGTATGCCTACCTGCCTAGGTTTATTTCATGTATAGGGGTTAGAGAATCGTGTTCATTGTACGTTACTACTTATATTTTTTGTGGTTGTTTTTTAAGAGAGTTATTGGGATGATTATATGATATCACATAATTTACACGATATTATTTGATATTAATCAAATTATCATTTTATTTTATTATAAAATTGATACTAATAATTTTCGAAGGGTTCTATTTGGCCCGTAGTATAATTGAGGCAGAGCTGGCATTGGAGTAATGGCAATGAAGAGGTACTCCACACTCCCCCAGGGTTCCAGAACTTGAGTCTCACTATCAAATGCAGTTTAATATCATAGCAGAGACACCACTTTTGTGGGGGTGTCTTACCTCTCTTCAGGGGATAAAGTCAGCGTATTCTATGCCCCACGGACAGAGTGAAGTTACTATCAGTGTGTAAAATTAATCAGTACATATATATATATATATATATATATATATATAGTTGAATGAAGTGACAAATAACATTTTTAGCTTTTATTCATTTATTTGGGAACGATATTACTACCAATGGTTTCTTGCTAAAAGCATTCATCAGGTAACCGAAATAGTTTTTTTTTAAATGACAGAAATGGTGTAAATGGTCGAATGTGTGCGTTTTTTAATTGTATTCTCGTGTTGCGCGTTTGCGTGTTTACGTGATGCTCTTTTTGTTTGTACGTGTGCGTATTTTTGTTTGTACGTATGTGTATGATGTCATGCGCGTGGGCGTGGAAATGCGTGAAGGCTGTGATGATTTAATTGTCTCCACGCGCGTGTGTGAATATGCGTATTTGTGTTTGGTATTTTTGGTTACGTATGTTATGTGCAATTAATATAATGTATTTTTTAATTATGCTGTTAATAATAATGACTGTGTTATGTATTGTCTTAGTGATTTTTAAATAGAATAATTGGGTAGAAGAGGTGTGTGTGAGTTATGTATATGGATCGAAGTGTGATAGTAGGTGTTTATTTTCATGTCGACATTTCGATAGAATTTCCGATTTTTTGTTTAGTAGGGTATGTTGTGATATGTATGTATATTTACCATACCATCTCACGAGTAGTTTACGACACAAGGTCAATATCTTAAGCAGAGTTTAACAAGTTTGAATTCAGAGATTTCCTTCTGTAATAATTACCTACGGTTAAAGAGTCCAGTCTGTCGCACTATTTACATTTCTAAATGGTATTAGCCTTATCTGAAATGCAATCTGCCTCGTCCAGGATTTGAACTCGGGTCGCCGAGTCTATTAACCATTACACCACGTGTCTTAATAAATATATAGATACTTTTAAACATTCAGTAGATAGCATTGCTCTAGCAGACCACATAGTTCTCATTTACTAAGGTGAGCTTACCTTGGCACAAGGCCAGCAGTACGAGTCTCTCACGACCCACTAAGAATGGGCTACTAGCCTAGCTACACTTACACTACGCAAGGTGCCCCAGTAGAGCGTGCAATTTAATTGAAAGAATTTGAAAATTTGGAACGATTCCAGGAATTTGCATTGGGGACTGATAAATCGTGGAGAATGAAGGTGACACTTGTGCGTACCATTAATGGAACGCTTGGAACATCCTTAAAGAGCCGTGAACAAAAAAAAAAAGACTGGAATAATTGGAAATCTGAGGAAGATTGGAAAAAAATTAGGGATCATCATCATCATCATCATATGTTGCATAGCCTTCTTTACCGGCATTAAATATCTATATGTTATATACTTCTCTTACTTCTTATTCTGGTCGTATCTTCTGACCGGCTTGGTTCTGATCGTCTATCATCTATCTTGGTCTGGTATATCTTCTAAGGTCTCGTCTGGTCTTCTATTGAGGATTCCGGGTCTGGTTTCTGTTGAGGATCACTTCTTATCAGAAGCCTTGTGTCATTGTTAGCTTTTAGTAATAACCACAAGACTTCGATTTACGATGATGTTACTTTATTCGTAGACCCCCAGACCAGACAACTGCGCAGTGAGACTCACATCTATCTTGGTCTGGTATATCTTCTAAGGTTTCGTCTGCTTCTATTGAGGATTCCGGGTCTGGTTTCTGTTGAGGATCACTTCTTATCAGAAGCCTTGTGTCATTGTTAGCTTTTAGTAATAACCACAAGACTTCGATTTACGATGATGTTACTTTATTCGTAGACCCCAGACCAGACAACTGCGCAGTGAGACTCACATCTATCTTGGTCTGGTACTTCTAAGGTCTCGTCTGGTCTTCTATTGAGGATTCCGGGTCTGGTTCTGTTGAGGATCACTTCTTATCAGAGCCTCATTGTTAGCTTTTAGTAATAACACAAGACTTCGATTTACGATGATGTTACTTTATTCGTAGACCCCAGACCAGACATCTGCGCAGTGAGACTCACATCTTGCTAGCTTGGCTTCTAAGTTCTAACTCTAACTAACTGAGTTGCTTACCCCTTAAACAGGAAGGGGGCTTCTATCGGGGTTCCGTTCCTCACGGTCTATCCCGCAAGGCAAGGTCAGAGTGAGGTCAAGCATTGTCACTCACTCTCAAGGCCATCAGCTGCACTAATATGATTTCTACACTATTGTCATAATCATTAGGTATCTAATGATTATGTAACACATCATCATGTCGCGCTAGTAGCCCGTCTCTCCGTGAAAATCTCTCACCTACCTCCCTTATCATTCATTGGCCTCGGGAGGTCCTCTGCGCAGCATCCGGTATCCGCGTAGAGTTGGTCAATTTAGATCTTTGCTGGACGTACATTGACCAGATCTGCACAGATACTGGATGCCGCGCAGAGGACCTCCCGAGAACAATAAATGATAGGGACGTTTGGAGAGAGATTGTCATGGATATCTGTGTTAATAACACGACATAATGATGATGAGGATGATGATGATGATATCTGTGTTAATAGCACATGATGATGATGGGGATGCTGCTGCTGCTGCTGCTGATGATGATGATATCCTGGGCAACGCCGGGTAGATCTACTAGTGTTTTAAACCAAAGATACCTAGATTTTATTACTTCGAGTGGAACATTGTAGAATTAGTAGTAACAGAAGTCAATATTTGTTACCATTTGCTAAGCTTAGCTCAGTTATGGCACAAGGCCAGGTGTATGGGGCAACCATTGAGAATCGAACACACTAACAATGGTCTGCTAATCTAGCTTGCTAACCATTACACCACAGGAGGTACCCTATTTGTAAGTTGTACTTTGCATGTTGGGCACACTGAGCATCCTTCCCTTTTAACAGGTACGAATGGGTAATGTGGTTGTGCCCAATACGTAATCTGGAGAGTATTACTTCTTCTCTTCTAATACTTCTGTGGCCCGTCGGCCACTCTCCAATAACTTCTTGTATTTCGTGGAGCTTGTCAGATTGTCCCATGATTCCTACCATTTGTCTAATATAAATTTGTTTATGGTTGGTTTCAGATCTGTATATGGGATTTTAGATTTGCTCATATCTGTTTGAAGTGCTTTTTTTTCGGCTTTGTATGCTTTTTCATTTCCTTGGATACCAATTTGACTTGGTATCCAGATGAATATAATGTTATTATTTTTAGAGAGGATGTTTAGTTTGTTTAGGAGCTTCGAGATCAGAGGAGAGATGTGTCTTTGTTATCTAGTGCTAACAGGACTGATTTAGAGTCCGTGCATATAATAAATTTGGAAGCTTTGTGATTTACTGTGAAGGCCAGTAGGCACACTGGCCGAAACATTGTGTATATAACAATAATGATGAGGACAACAGTCCGAAAAATACAAATAATACAAAGAGTCACCATTCTACCCTTCTATTTACTCATAGCTGGAGGAGATTAGTTGGATTCATACGTTTCCCAAGGGCATTAGCGCTATTTGAAATGTAAACAGCCTCGTCCAGGATATGAACGTCTCATCGTGCGCATTTCCTACGATGATAACCATTACACCACGCCCCTCCAGATATACATCTAATGTCGGGATTAGATAGGTAGGAAGCGCGTGGTGTAATGGTTTAAAGTCATGGGAAATGAACACGTCGCCCCGAGTTCAAATCCAGGGATTGGAAATTGCATTTCACTTGGCGCTAATACCTTTGGGAAAGGTATGAATCCTACTCTTCCACCAGCTATGGGAAAATAGTAGGGCAGACTGGGCTCTTTAACCTTGGTTAGGCAACTGGTCTAGGAGAAGGAAAACTCTGAATTCAAACCTGTTGAACTGTTGAACTCCGCTTAAGAAATTGACCTTGTGTCGCATCCTACTCGTGCTGAGTGGTTGGTAAATATATATAGATAGATGATTAAAAGAAAAAAAAGAAAAACGCTTTCGTTATTTCTTTACAAATGTAGATATGATTAGGAAGAAAGAAAGAAATAAGGGAAGAAATAAATTTGGAGCTATACACTAGATGCATATCTTCTCCTTCAGTGGAATTGAATGGAAGGAAGAAAGAAAGAAATAAGAAAAAGGGGAAGAGAGAGATAGAGATAGATAGAGAGAGAGAGAGAGAGAGAGAGAGAGAGAGAGAGAGAGAGAGAGAGAAATAGATACAGAAATGAATAAAAGAAAGAAATGAAAAGACTTTTATTAGTTCTACTAAACTGAGTTATAAATAAAAGTTTTTCATGAATATTCACACAAACATATATATATATATATATATATATATATATATATATTATTATTATTATTATTTATATTTTTGCTTGAAGGCAATTACAATGCGTGTATCGCATAAAATTCGATAATTATAAAAAAATAATCATGACAAGTGAATCTCGACAAAGAATTGTTCGGTGTGTAGAACATCGTACAGACGGTTTCAACTTTATTAAGTCTCATCAGCGATGTATACTAACGATTTCCCTCCGACAGAAATCGAAACCGGTTATATATAAATATAAATATATATATATATATATTCACTTTAATTAGTTTGTTTACAAAAAATGATTGCTTTTAAAGGCGCAATTTCCATGGGTGCTTTTAGTCATAGATTATTCATTCAAAAAGGTAATCGTAAAAGTTGTGAACAATTATGTTACGAATTGAGGAAAACGTGAGTCTACCCAATTAATCTAATGAATTAATTATTTTTGTAATTACTTGGCACAGCTGCGTAGATGATGTCAACACCACAGATAATAGTACACTCAGACGAACACACACATACACATACACAGAACTAGTATTAGCAAGCTAGTCCCGCAGATCGATTACTACTGGAAGACGAGTTCGATCCTCGTTGGGTGTCTCATACTTGTGACCTTGTGTCAAATTCTACCTGTAAAGTAAATATATACACACACATCCAGAGTGATTTCCGTTTCGGTTTGTTTGTTTTTTTTTTTGTTTAAAAGCATATCAAGCTTCATGGGTTATTCAATGCCCCAAACCATCATATTAGGTTGTTACAAAAATAATGGCCGATTGAAGTGCTCGGTTTTGAAATGTCATTTTAACATAGAATTTGTTGTTTATTTCAGGTGAATTTTTGCATATATAATAATTAATGTGTGCTCAAAAATAGAATTTAATTTATTTTCAGATAGAAAATGTTTTTTGAAAAATAGTGGCCTTCAAAGATAAACATGCCTAAACATGACCTTCGCCTTCTTATGTGCATGAGTTCAAGCTTTTTTTCTTTTCTTTCTTTTCTTTCTTTCTTTCTTTCTTTCTTTTTTCTTCCTTTCTCCCTTTCTTTTCTTTCTTTCTATCTTCCTTTCTTTTCTTTCTTTCTTTCTTCCTTCCTTCCTTTCTTTTTCCCTCCCTTTCTTTTCTTCCTTCATTTCTTTTCTTTCTTTCTTTCTTTTCTCCCTTTCTTTTCTTTTCTTTCTTTTTTTTTCTTCTTTCTTCCTCCTTTCTTTTCTTTCCTTTCTTTTCTTTCTTTCTTTCTTTCTTTCTTTCTTTCTTTTTCTTTCTTTCTTTCTTTCTTCTTTTCTTTCATCCCTTTCTTTTCTTCCTTCCTTTCTTTCTTTCTTTCTTTCTTTCTTTCTTTCTTTCTCTTCTTCTTCTTTTTCTTTTCTTCCTCCCTTTCTTTTCTTTCTTTCTTTCTTTTCTTTTCTTCCTTTCTTCTCCCTTTCTTTTTCTTTTCTTTTCTTTCTTTCTTTCTTTTCTTTTCTTTTCTTTCTTTCTTTTTCTTTCTTTCTTTTCTTTTTTTTCTTTCCCTCCCTTTCTTTTTTTCTTTCTTTCTTTCTTTCTTTCTTTCTTTTTTCTTTCTTTCTTCCTCTCCTTTTCTTTTCCCTTTTCTTTTTTCTTCTTTCTTTCTCTTTCTTTTCTTTCTTTTCCTTTCTCTTTCTTTCTTCTTTTCTTTTCTTCCTCTCCTTATCCCTTTTCCTTTTTTTTCTTCTTTTTTTTTCTCTCTTTCTTTTTCTTTCCTTTTTTTCTTTTCTTCCTCCCTTTTTCTTTCCTCTTTTCTTCTCCCTTTCCTCTTCCTTTTTTCTTTTTTTTCTTTCCTTTCTCCCCTTCTTTCTTTCCTTCTTCCTTTTCCTTATTTTCCCTTCCTTTCCTTTTTTTCTTTTTTTCCTTTCTTTCCTCCTTTCTTTCTTTCTTTTCTTTTCTTTTCTCTTTCTTTTCTTTTTCCTTTCTTTCCTCTCTTTCTCTCCGTGTGCTTCCTTTGTCTCTTTTTCTTTTCTCCTTTTCTTTTCCTTTCTCTCTCTTTCTCTTTTTCTTTCTTCCTACCTTTTTTATTCTTCTTCCTTTCTTTTCTCTTTTCTTCTTTTCTCCTTTCTTTTTCTTTCTTTCTTTCTTTCTTTCTCTTGTCTTTCTTTCCCTTCTCTTTTCTCCTTCCCTTTTCTTTCTTCTTTTTTCTTTTCTTCCTCCCTCCTTTCTTTTCCTTCCTCCTTCCTCTCTCTTCCTCTTCTTCTTCTCTTCCCTTCCTTTCTTTTTCCCTATCCTCTCCTCTTTCTCCCTTTTTTCTTTCTCTTTTTTTTCTTTTTTTTTCTTTTTTTTTTTTTTTTTTTTTTTCCTTCTCTTTTTCTTTCTTCTTTCTCTTCTTCTTTTCTTTTCTCTTTTTCCTTCC
>CM042160.1:3633487-3635987 GCA_023376005.1 Doryteuthis pealeii
CGCCGACGCACGATATAACGAAAACCGACAACTGAGTTTTCTATGAGTGTAATACACAATGTGCCCACACCACACACACACATCACACACGCCCATACACACACACACATATATACGTACACAAACATACGCACACACGCACACATTTGGCTGGCGCTAAATTTGCACATTTCAAATGAAATATTACGGTCAAACACAAACACATACAGAGACAGATACAGAGAGAGAGAGAGAGAGAGAGAGAGGGGGGAGAGAGGGGAAGGAGAGAGTGTGTGTGTGTATGTTTGTGTGTGTGTGTGTGAGAGAGAGAGGAGAGAGAGAGAGAGAGAGAGGGGGGTTCTGTAGTGTAGTGGTACACACACACGTGTACCCCAAACGCACAAATCAACACGCGCACACGTCCACACGCACACAAATATATACGTACACAAACATATGCACACATGCACACATACATGTTGTTGGTTAATGCTAAATTTGCACATCTTAAATGAAATATTTCTCGCACATACGGTTCCATGAACATAGGCACACATGTTAACACACACACATACATATTATTGGCTGGTGCTAAATTTGCATATTTCAAACACAAGCACACCCATACACACCCACACACACACAGACACACACATCACATGCACACACCCACGCGCAGACACACACGTACACATACACACACACAACCACACCCGCACACATTTACACGTGCATACGCATATACGTACACACACATATTTTTTACACAAACACCTCACGTGATGTAATGGTCAGCAATCTAGATCCACAACCATTGTTAGTGAGTTCGATTCTCACTGGGTGCCCCATACTTCTGGCATTGTGCAACATTTAAGTTAAGCTTAGTAAATAACTATGGGCACCTCAAGTGGTGTAATGGTTAACAACCCAGATTCGCAGACCTTTGTTAGTGAGTTCGATTCTCACTGGGCGCCCCATATTTCTGGCCTTTTGCCACATCTAAGCTAAGCTTAGTAAATAACTATGGGCACCTCAAGTGGTGTAATGGTAAACAACCCAGATTCGCAGACCTTTGTTAGTGAGTTCGATTCTCACTGGGTGCCCCATATTTCTGGCCTTGTGCCACATCTAAGGTAAGCTTAGTAAATAACTATATATCAAAATAATGGGCGCCTTACGTGGTGTAATGGTTAACAAGTTGGATTCAAAAACCATTGTTAGTGAGTTCGATTCTCACTGAGTGCCCCATACTTCTGGCATTGTGCAACATCTAAGTTAAGCTTAGTAAATAACTATGGGCACCTCAAGTGGTGTAATGGTTAACAACCCAGATTCGCAGACCTTTGTTAGTGAGTTCGATTCTCACTGAGTGCCCCATACTTCTGGCATTGTGCAACATCTAAGTTAAGCTTAGTAAATAACTATGGGCACCTCAAGTGGTGTAATGGTTAACAACCAGATTCGCAGACCCTTGTTAGTGAGTTCGATTCTCACTGGGCGCCCCATATTTCTGGCCTTGTGCCACATCTAAGCTAAGCTTAGTAAATAACTATGGGCACCTCAAGTGGTGTAATGGTAAACAACCCAGATTCGCAGACCTTTGTTAGTGAGTTCGATTCTCACTGGGTGCCCCATACTTCTGGCATTGTGCAACCTTTAAGTTAAGCTTAGTAAATAACTATGGGCACCTCACGTGGTGTAATGGTTAACAACCCAGATTCGCAGACCTTTGTTAGTGAGTTCGATTCTCACTGGGTGCCCCATACTTCTGGCATTGTGCAACCTTTAAGTTAAGATAACTATGGGCACCTCACGTGGTGTAATGGTTAACAACCCAGATTCGCAGAACTTTGTTAGTGAGTTCGATTCTCACTGGGTGCCCCATACTTCTGGCATTGTGCAACCTTTAAGTTAAGCTTAGTAAATAACTATGGGTACCTCACGTGGTGTAATGGTTAACAACCCAGATTCGCAGACCTTTGTTAGTGAGTTCGATTCTCACTGGGTGCCCATACTTCTGGATTGTGCAACCTTTAAGTTTAAGCTTAGTAAATAACTATGGGGTACCTCACGTGGTGTAATGGTTAACAACCCAGATTCGCAGACCTTTGTTAGTGAGTTCGATTCTCACTGGGTGCCCTATACTTCTGGCATTGTGCAACCTTTAAGTTAAGCTTAGTAAATAACTATGGGTACCTCACGTGGGTGTAATGGTTAACAACCCAGATTCGCAGATCTTTGTTAGTGAGTTCGATTCTCACTGGGTGCCCCTTACTTTCGGCCTGTGCCACATCTAAGCTAAGCTTAGTAAATAACTATGGGCACCTCACGTGGTGTAATGGTTAACAACCTAGATTCGCAGACCTTTGTTAGTGAGTTCGATTCTCACTGGGTGCCCCATACTTCTGGCATTGTGCAACATCCTAGTTAAGCTTATTAAATAACTATGGGCACCTCAAGTGGTGTAATGGTTAACAACCCAGATTCCCAGACCTTTGTTAGTGAGTTCGATTCTCACTGG
>CM042160.1:3640987-3700987 GCA_023376005.1 Doryteuthis pealeii
CGACAAGAATTGTCTGCACAGTTTAACACAACATATATGTATATATATATATATAATATATATATATATTATATATATATATATATATATATATAATATATATAACTCATTCAATTCTTCATGTTATATTTAAGCTTTATATTGTATGAATACAAAAGTTTTTGCCTTGATAGGGAAAAAAGTGACAACTTTTGATGTTATGGTTTACCATACCATATACAAGAATTGACTGTACACTTTAACACATGTTTAAAAGAAAAAATGCTGCCAAAATACACTTATTATATATATATATATATATATATATATATATATATATATATATATATATATATATATATAAAAGACATAATTTTACCTATAACCAAATCTTTTTATTTTCTTTCATATTATATTTTAGGCCTATATATAGCGCAAAAAATGCTGAAAAAGTCTATTTGTATTTCATACTGTATGGTAAACCATAACATCAAAAATTGTCACTTTTTTCCCTATCAAGCCAGAAATTTAGCTCCCGCCTTTTTTTTTCTTGTTCTTTTCATTGGAATTTCTCGCAAGTAGAGATCTATTGATTTTTCGCTTCTACAGTTGGTCGGCATTTGCGACACTTTCGTCCGTCGATACGAAAGCCAAATCAAATAGAATCGGCTCCTGTTTGCCGTGCAGAAACTGATGACCCACAAGTACTCGGTGAGCTGTTTGAAGAGATGGAACGCAGCAGCAGCAGCAGCAGCAGCAGCAGCAGCAGCCGAGGGAGTGGTCAGGGGGGGGGGTTGTATGCAGAAAAGCAGAAGAAGCTGCAAGGGACGAAACACAAACACTTGGCCAGTAAACAAAATGCTTCAAACACCCCCACCAAAGACGAAGAGAAGAGCGACTCTAATGACGTCACAGTGTCCATTGCAAGGGAGACTCAAATGTAAGTGACGCGTTAATGGTTGCAACAACGATCCAGCCTATGACAATAAACTATTAACTCTTTCACAGTTATTCATTCTCTGTCCGACTTGACATTTTTTTTTATGTCTGTCTCTCATTTATTGATTTATCTATTAATTAATTTTGATTGTTTGTTTTTTATTTCATTATATTTCCTTTGGCCTTTTTTCTTTCTTTTGTATTCCTATCTTTCTTTCTTTTCTTCTCTCTTTTTTTTTTTGAAGTGGGGGGGGGCATTTCTTTCTTTCTTTCTTTGGTTTTTGTATTACTTTCTTTTTTTCTCTTGTATTTTTTTTCTTTCTGTCGTATTTCTATGTTTTTTCGTCTGTATTTCTTTCTTTCTTTCTTTCTTCTTTCTTTCTTTCGTTTTTGTATTCCTTTCTTTTTTTTCTTTAGTATTTTTTCTTTCTGTCGTATTTTTCTATGTTTTTTCGTCTGTATTTCCGTCCTTCTTTCTTTCTTTCTTTCTTTCTTTCTTTTTGTCTGTCTCTCATTTATTTATTTATCTATTAATTAATTAATTTATTTTGTTTGTTTTATATTTCATCATATTTCCTTTGGCCTTTTTTTTCTTTTGTATTCCTCTCTTTCTTTCTTTCTTTCTTTCTTTCTTTCTTCGTTTTTGTATTCCTTTCTTTTTTTTCTTTAGTATTTTTTCTTTCTGTCGTATTTTTCTATGTTCTTTTCGTCTGTATTAACGTCTTTCTTTCTTTCTTTCTTTCTTTCTTTCTTCTTTGTTTTTGTCTGTCTGTCTGTCATTTATTTATTTATTTATCTATTAATTAATTTATTTATTTTGTTTGTTTTTATTTTCATTATATTTCCTTTGACTTTTTTTCTTTTGTATTCCTATCTTTCTTTCTTTCTTCTTTCTTTCTTTCTTTCTTCTTTCTTTCGTTTTGTATTCCTTTCTTTTTTTTCTTTAGTATTTTTTCTTTCTGTCGTATTTTTCTATGTTCTTTCGTCTGTTATTACGTCTTTCTTTCTTTCTTTCTTCTTCTTCTTTTCTTTCTTTCTTTGTTTTGTCTGTCTGTCATTTATTTATTTATTTATCTATTAATTAAATTTATATTTTGTTTGTTTTTATTCATTATATTTCCTTTGACTTTTTTCTTTTGTATTCCTTTCTTTCTTTCTTTCTTTCTTTCTTTCTTTCTTTCTTTCTTTCGTTTTTGTATTCCTTTCTTTTTTTCTTTAGTATTTTTTCTTTCTGTCGTATTTTTCAATGTTCTTTCGTTTGTATTTCCTTCTTTCCTTCCTTCTTTCTTTCTTTCTTTTTGTCTGTATGTCATTTATTTATTTATTTATCTATTAATTAAGTAATTTATTTGTTATTTTTTATTTCATCATATTTCCTTTGGCCTTTTTTTCTTTTGTATTCCTATCTTTCTTTCTTTCTTTCTTTCTTTCTTTTCTTTCTTTCTTTCTTTCGTTTTTGGATTCCTTTCTTTTTTCTTTAGTATTTTTTCTTCTGTCGTATTTTCTATGTTCTTTTTCGTCTGTATTAACTTCTTTCTTTCTTTCTTTCTTTCTTTCTTTCTTTCTTTCTTTGTTTTTGTCTGTCTGTCATTTATTTATTTTATTTATCTATTAATTAATTTATTTATTTTGTTTGTTTATTTCATTATATTTCCTTTGACTTTTTTTCTTTTGTATTCCGATCTTTCTTTCTTTCTTTCTTTCTTTCGTTTTTGTATTCCTTTCTTTTTTTCTTTAGTATTTTTTCTTTCCTACGTATTTTTCAATGTTCTTTCGTCTGTATTTCCTTCTTTCCTTCCTTCCTTCTTTCTTTCTTTTTGTCTGTATGTCATTTATTTATTTATCTATTAATTAAGTAATTTATTTTGTTTGTTTTTTTATTTCATCATATTTCCTTTGGCCTTTTCTTTCTTTTGTATTCCTATCTTTCTTTCTTTCTTTCTTTCTTTCTTTCTTTCTTTCGTTTTTGGATTCCTTTCTTTTTTCGTTAGTATTTTTTTCTTTCTGTCGTATTTTTCTATGTTCTTTCGTCTGTATTAACTTCTTTCTTTCTTTCTTTCTTTCTTTCTTTCTTTCTTTCTTTTTGTCTGTCTGTCATTTATTTATTTATTTATCTATTAATTAATTTATTTATTTTGTTTGTTTTTATTTCATTATATTTCCTTTGACTTTTTTTCTTTTGTATTCCGATCTTTCTTTCTTTCTTTCGTTTTTGTATTCCTTTCTTTTTTTTCTTTAGTATTTTTTCTTTCTGTCGTATTTTTCAATGTTCTTTTCGTCTGTATTTCCTTCTTTCCTTCCTTCTTTCTTTCTTTCTTTTTGTCTGTATGTCATTTATTTATTTATCTATTAATTAAGTAATTTATTTTGTTTGTTTTTTTATTTCATCATATTTCCTTTGGCCTTTTCTTTCTTTTGTATTCCTCTCTTTCTTTCTTTCTTTCTTTCTTTCGTTTTTGGATTCCTTTCTTTTTTCGTTAGTATTTTTTTCTTTCTGTCGTATTTTTCTATGTTTTTTCGTCTGTATTAACTTCTTTCCTTCTTTCTTTCTTTCTTTCTTTCTTTCTTTTTGTATGTCTGTCATTTATTTATTTATTTATCTATCTATTAATTAATTTACTTTGTTTTTATTTCATCATATTTCCTTTGGCCTTATTTTTGTTGTTATTCTTATCTTTCTTTCTTTTTTCTCTCTTTTTTTTTTGGGGGGGGGCATTTCTTTCTTTCTTTCTTCCTTTCTTTTCGTTTTTGGATTCCTTTCTTTTTCTTTAGTATTTTTTTCTTTCTGTTCGTATTTTTAATTTTATTTCGTCTGTATTTCCTTTTCTTCCTTTCTTTTCTTTTTGTCTGTCTGTCTGTCTCTCTCCTCATTTATTGATTTATCTATTAATTAATTTTAATCTATTTTCTTTTTTATTTCATTCATATTTCCTTTGGCATTTTTTTCTCTTTTGTATTCCTATCTTTCTTTCTTTTCTTTTTTTTCTTTTCTTTTTTTTTTTTTTTTTTTTTTTTTCATTTCTTTCTTTCTTTTGTTTTTGTATTCCTTTCTATTTTTTTCTTTAGTATTTTTTTCTTTCTGTCGTATTTTTCTATGTTTTTCGTCTGTATTTCCTTCTTCTTTCTTTTCTTTCTTTTGTCTGATTCTGTCATTTATTTATTATTTATCTATTAATTAATTATTATTTTGTTTGGTTTTATTTCATCATATTCTTGGCCGTTTTTCTTTTGTATTCCCTATCTTTCTTTCTTTTCTTCTTCTTTTTTTTTGGGGGGGCATTTCTTTCTTTCTTCGTTTTTGTATCATTTCTTTTTTTCTGTAGTATTTTTCTTTTTCGTATTTTTTCTATGTTCTTTCGTCTGTATTTCTTTCTTTCTTTCTTTTTGTCTGTCTGTCATTTATTTAATTTATGTATTTAATTTATTTATTTATTTGTGGTGTTATTTTTGTTGTTGTTTTATTTTCATCATATTTCATTTGGCCTTTTTTTTCTTTGTATTCCTATCTGTCTTTCTTTTCTTTTCTTTCTTTTTTCTTCTTTCTTTCTTTTTTTGTATTTTCTTTTTTAGCATTTCTTTCTTCTATTCTTTCTTTCTTTTCTTTCTTTCTTTCGTTCATTTTTTTGTATCATTTTATTTTCAACACCTTTTCTTACTTTCGTATTTTTCTATGTTCTTTTCGTCTGTATTTCCTTCTTTCTTTTCTTCTTTCTTTCTTTCTTTCTTTCTTTCTTTCTTTTTGTCTGTCTCTCATTTATTCATTTATCTATTAATTTATTTATTTATTTTGTGTCTGTTTAGTTTATTTTTCTTTAATTTGGATTTATTTATTTTGTTTTATTTTATCATATTTCATTTGGTCTTTTTTTTTGTATTCCTATCTGTCTTTCTTTTCTTTCTTTCTTTCTTTCTTTTTTAATTTCTTTTCTTTCTTTTTTTAAAGCATTTCTTTTCTTTCGTTTTTTTTTGTATTTTATTTTATTTTTTCTTCAACACCTTTTATTTTTCGTATTTTTTATATATACTCCCTTTTTTATTTTTTATTTCTTTCTTTCATTTTTGTACTTTTTTCTTTTTCTTTAGTATTGCTATCTTTCTTTTTTATTTTTAGTATTTTCTTTCTTTTGTATTTCTGTCTTTCTTTCTTTCTTTTATATTTTTTATTACTTTTGTCCTTTCTTTTATATTTATTTTTGTCCTTTCTTTTTACATTTATTTTTGCATGTCTTTCTTTCTTTCTTTTCCCTCCATCTCTGTTCCTTCCTTACTAAACCACACTTCTTTCTTTCTTTCTTTCTTTCTTCTTTCCTCTTTCTTTTCTTTTTTTCCTCTGTTATTTCTTTCCTTCCCCTCCATCTCTGTTCCTTCCTTACTGACCCACACATTCCTTTCTTTCTTTCTTCTTTCTTTTTCCTCTGTTATTTCTTTCTTTCTTTCTTTTCCCTCCATCTCTGTTCCTTCCTTACTAACCCACACATCTTTCTTTCTTTCTTTCTTTCTTTTCTTTCCATCTCTGTTCCTTCCTTACTAAACCACACATTCTTTCTTTCTTTCTTTCCCTCCATCTCTGTTCCTTCCTTACTAACCCAACACATTTCTTTTTCTTCTTTCTTTTCTTTCCATCTCTGTTCCTTCCTTACTAAACCACACATCTTTTCTTCTTCTTTTCCCTCCATCTCTGTTCCTTCCTTACTAACCCACACATTTCTTTCTTTCTTCTTTCTTTTCTTTTCTTTCCATCTCTGTTCCTTCCTTACTAAACCACACAATTCTTTCTTTCTTTCTTTTCCCTCCATCTATGTTCCTTCCTTACTGACACACACATTCTTTCTTTCTATCTTTCTTTTCTTCTTTTTCCTCTGGTCTTTCATTCTTTCTTTCTTTCCCTCTATCTCTATTCTTTCCTTACTGGCCCACACATTCTTCTTTCTATCTTTCTTCTTTCTTTCTTTTCCTCTGGTCTTTTCATTCTTTCTTTCTTTTCCCTCTATCTCTATTCTTTCCTTACTGGCCCACACATTCCTTCTTTCTATCTTTCTTCTTTCTTTCTTTCTTTTTCCTCTGGTCTTTCATTCTTTCTTTCTTTTCCCTCTATCTCTATTCTTTCCTTACTGGCCCACACATCTCTTTCTATCTTTCGTTCTATCTTTCTTTATCTTGCATTCTTTAACTTTTTTCTCCTTTCCCTTTCTTTTTTTCCACTGTTCCCGCTACCATCATCCATTTTTCAATTTCTTTCTTACCTTCCTTACACTAAAAAAAAAAAAAAAAAATTTAAAAAAGCAATAAAATAAAATAATGAAAAACAAAAAATAAAAAATCACCTCTCAGTTAGTATATGCCTCTAATCCTCGCTTTGAATTGCCCGGCAAACACTGATCGAGTTTGAGTATATATCGAAACTTTGGACAACCTCTTGAGATTACTTTCTGACTTACCTCTTAACACAATGAATGGCAAAAAGAAAAAGAAAAAAAAATCTATTGAAAAAGAAAGAAAAAAAAGACTCCTTTTTCAGATAAAAACACAAATAAGTGCTTTGTCCATCCAATGCTATTTGTGGCGTGAATACAAAATATAAAAATGGAAACGTGTTTGCCGGCGGGAAATTTTGATATTGAGGCGAAATTTTTAATACAGCTTGTCAACAAAGACATTCATTGAATTTCGATGTACGAAAACTTCTTTATTAGATGTTCGCATGAAGATTCCTTATTATAATTCTGTTTATATCAGCCAAAATGATCTGTTTTAATGTGTCTTTACTACTTCGTGGTTTTTAGTTAATCTATCCCAATTTTATAGCATTTCGGTATGCATGAAATGGATACTTGCAGACAGACATACAGACACACAGACAGACAGATATATATATATATAATTGCAATATATATATATATATATATATATATATATATATATATATATATATATATATATATATATATATATATATATATATATATATATATATATATATATATATATATATATATATATATATATATATATATATATATATATATATATATATATATATATATTATTTGGAGGCGCGTGGGTTAGTGGTTAGAGTCGTGGAAAAAGGACTCGTTGATTCGAGTTCAATTCCAAGACGAAGCTGTTGGCATTTCACATAGCGCTAATACCTTTGGGAAAGGTATGAATCCATATATTCTCCCTCCAGCTATAGGTTAAATAGTAGGGCAGACTGGGCTCTTCAGCCTTGGGTAGGTAACCAGTCTAGAAGAGATATAACTCTGAATTAGCAAGCCGTCTTGTCACTACAACACACACATAGATAAACACACACACACACATATATATATATGTATATATATATATAATATAATATATATATTATAATATATATGTGTGTGTGTGTGTGTGTGTGTTTATCTATGTGTGTGCTGTAGTGACAAGACGGCTTGTAGGTTGTGTTTTGAGGAAAACTTGTCAATAATAGAGTTTGGAGACCAGGATAAATTGTTCAATAAGAGATTAGAGTTGATTTCAAAGTGTCGCCATTTTAATAGGTGACTCCTATGTCATCAACCGCCGGACTGAGTAGTAATTTGCAATTCGTGAAACTCGTTAAATATAGTCGCTCTTACTAAGTTCTTCCTTCTGACTGGTGTCTACTTGCTAAACGGAAATTGTCCGATTTCTTCTTCCTGTTTTTCGCTCATTCTTTTTTTTCTTTCTCTTTTTTTGTCTTTGATTCTTTTCCTTGTACATAGACATGCGTATTAACTCTCTTCCTCTCTCTCTCTCTCTCTCTCTCTCTCTCTCTTCTCTCTCTCTCTTTCTCTCTCTCTCTCTCTTCCTCTCTCTCAGTATCTATCTATCTATCTATAGACATGCTTATAATCTCTCTACTCTCCCCCCTCTCTCTCTGTATCTATCTATCTATCTATCTATCTATCTATAGATAGATGTAGAGAGATTATAAGTTTATCTATCTATCTTATAGATATGTTTATAATCTCTCCTTCTCTCCCTCACTCTCTCTCTCTCTCTCTGTATCTATCTATCTATCTATCTATCTATAGACATGCTTATAATTTCTCCCTCCTCTCTCTCTCAGTATCTATCTATCTATCTATCTATCAAAATGCTTATATATCTTCCCCTCTCCCTCTCTCCCCCTCTCTCAGTATCTATCTATCTATCTATCTATAGACATGCTTATCATCTCTCTCCCTCTCCCCCTCTCCCTCTCTCTCAGTATCTATCTATCTATCTATCTATCTATAGACATGCTTAAAAATTCCCCCCTCTCTCTCAGTATCTATCTATCTATCTATCTATCTATCTATGTATCTATCTATCTATAGACATGCTTATAATCTCTCTCCCTCTCCCCCTCTCTCTCTCTCAGTATCTATCTACTATCTATCTATCTATCTATCTATAGATATGCTTACAATCTCTCTCCCTCTCCCCCACTCTATCAGTATCTATCTATCTATCTATCTATCTATCTATAGAAATGCTTATAATATCTTCCCTCTCCCCTCTCTCAGTATCTATCTATCTATCTATCTATCTATCTATAGACATGCTTATAATATCTCCCTCTCTCCCCCTCTCTCTCTCTCTCTCAGTATCTATCTATCTATAGACATGTTTATATTCTCTCTCCCCTTCTCTCTCAGTATCTATCTATCTATCTATAGACAGATGGAGAGAGATTATAAGTATATTTATCTATAGACATACTCATAATCTCTCCCCTCCCCCTCTATCTTCTCCCCCTCCCTCCATCCCTCTCTCTCTCTCTCTCTCTCTCTCTCTCTCTCTCTCTCCTCTCTCTCTCTCGTTCTATCCAAAGTCCTCACACGGTCTGAAGAATATAAACGCACGAGACGACTTTTTACAATATTACCTACAGCTATATGTTGCTTTTGAAATATTTTGCACTATATTTTGAAATACTGCTAGAGATGATTAGCAGATTTTTTCGAAAAAATGATAATATATATATATTATTATGATGAAGATACGGTGTCAGTCTGTCTGTAACCGAAAGTACATCACAATACCATCAGCAATTTAAATAAAAGTTTGTCTATGAGTATCTAATTTATAGTAAAAATCATTAATACATACAATAAACCATTCGGACCATATTACATTTAGGCACCCCTTTTTGATCTCAATTAAGAAAGGACATGTTTTTCATCTACACCGTCAATATCCGGTTGTTTGTTAGGGGTTAGTTAGGGGTTAGGGTTAGTTTTCATCACTTTTTAAATTTAAAAATCGTCTGTTAAAACAACCGGATATTGACGGTGTAAATGAAAAACATGTCCTTTCTTAATGGGGATCAAAAAGGTGTGCCTAAAGGTCATATTGGTCCAACCATTCTTCTTAAATCTGATTTATTAACGTTATCTCTATGAAAATAAAAATTAGATTTCCTTCAAAACAGCCCATGCTATTAATTCGGTTAGATTCCTGCAATGTGTCCTATATATCACTAAGAAATAAATATTTACTTATTATAAGGTGTGGTTAATTTTCATACTGGTTTTAACTAAACCGGGTTTGATTAAGCCGGTTCTCTCGAATACGAGATATCGGTTGAAACAAATTTATAACAGTTTATTAAAAATATTAAAATCCGCATTCAATTTCGACCAAATTGAATATGGAGTAATTTGTATATTGCTATTATGGACCCCCCCCCAAAAAAAAAAAATCTCAATTGTTATGACTTCCATTCCTTTCTGCCTCACGTATCCAACGCGTTTTTCTTCATAATATCATCCCAGCTTAGCCAATGCATTTATTAAAAAGAAAATGTCTGAGTCGCGCAATCCTGTTTATAACAACTTTCCTTATTGATGATTGGCTGCGGAAATGGCCAATCGGATATAAAGAGTCCGAGGATCGCGACGTATATTTCAGTTTTTTCTGTTGGCGTTGCACAGTGGTGGCGTGTTGGTGTTTGATAGTCTCCAACGGGGTCTGGCTGGTTGAGGGGGGTATTATGTTGGAAGACCCGAAACCCCACGATGAGGTCAGCCTATAACATAACTGACGACGCCACCCTGCGCTAAGTCTGGCGTATTTCAAACAAACTTACCGATAATGAAGCTTCTTCCTTGTTGAATATATGGCTCTTTATATAATTCCTCAATTATTATACATTGAGCTCTCTATATGGACTATTCCAATTTTGATATTTCGATATTAAAATATGCCCTGCTTAGAATCATTTCCACTACGAACTTACCTGGTAACCGGGGTGTCCGCAAAGAGGTGATGGATACACATTTTTGTTATTAGGCCAACACTTGGTAGGCCAATACTTATTTTATATATATATGATGATGGCACTTTGAAGTGCCGAAAGTATTCGGGATATGAACTTCGGTGGACTAATCCACGAATTCCATCCAAATATTTTTTAAAAAGTTGGCCAGAAAGCTTGAAAAGATCACCAATAAAATCGTTAAACAAGAGACTATATATATATATATATATAATCCAAAAGTCCAGAAAAGAAATCTTCCTTACGACACAAGAGTTGAAATCTTCAGAGAAGAGTATTTCTTTACTTTATGAATTTCAAAAAAAAAAAAAAAAAAGAAAAAGAAATTCATCTGAACACCGCGTGCATTAGAACCAAAGCAAGTTTGTTTGATTAACATGTTTTTTTAAATACAAATTTAACGTCATAACATTACATCACGTGAACACGATCCACGTCACATGAACGTTAAACAAGCCACAGTTTAAAAAAAAACAACAATTTTAGCTTTATATTTCCCATCGCGTGAAAACGCTTCATATAAACGCTAAAAAATTACTGGTTTTTAAAATCTCAACCATTTCACGACTGGTTTTTAAGATCTCAACCATTGAACTCATCTGATGATTGGATTACCATGAAACTTCAAGTTATGAGTGTAAACACATACTATTACCATTGATTATAAATCTGCCC
Source organism: Doryteuthis pealeii (assembly GCA_023376005.1). Lineage (NCBI taxonomy): Eukaryota > Metazoa > Mollusca > Cephalopoda > Myopsida > Loliginidae > Doryteuthis > Doryteuthis pealeii. Next base: position 3,651,861 of record CM042160.1, read on the forward strand.
TGCTTCATTAGCATTGAGCACTTTTTCATGCCAATGCTTTTCTCATTTTTTTCATTTTCTATTCCTTATATATATATATATATAATATATATATATATATATATATATATATAAAGAAAATTGAAAAAACAAGTGTTCCGAAAATGGGATGAATTTAATTATCGATGTTTAAAACATTTCGGTTACATTGAACCTTCATCAGGATGTCTCTTGGGGTGAAGAAAATGATGGATGTTTTTATATGTGACAGGAGATGAAAATCTTTTTAGTTATGTAACTGTATTTGATCAGCGTTTTATTTTTGAAAGGCAAGTCGCGATCCACGCACACGAAGATGTCATGACGCGTGACGCAACATCCATCATTTTCTTCACCCCAAGAGACATCCTGATGAAGGTTCAATGTAACCGAAATGTTTTAAACATCGATAATTAAATTCATCCCATTTTCGGAACACTTGTTTTTTCAAATTTTCTTTATATTGTCGGATTTAATTTCCATATTTACTCCCATATATATATATATATATATATATATATATATATATATATATATATATATATGAAGTCGTCAGAGTGGCCTAAATTCGGTATCAGCCAGATGAGGAAAATAGTCCGAATAATATAAATAATACTAAAGTTTGATATGTGATTTTTTTAAAAGGAATAGTAAATTAACTAAAAGATTGGTTCGCTCTGTGGAGTAAGCAAATCATTTCTTAAAAGGGAAAATAACTAGCTGATGATTACGTCGTAGAAAATGATATCTTTTAAAATAATAGACGACGTATTGGAAAATAGAAAACTTTGCAAAAAATCTAATGATTAATCAGAAAACTGTGAAGAGATATATTTAATCAGATTATTATTTTAGAAAATAATTCAAGCTAATGGCAATTGAGTAATGGTTAAGAGTGATAAGAGTAGAGAGAAATCTTAGCAATGGTCCCGGTGTATTGCATTACTGGGAGAGTAAGAAAGAGATAAGAATATGATAAGGATTTAACAAATGAAAAGCATTGCTAAAAGGTTTCATTCTTGGAAATTGTTTCACTAGCATCATCATCAAATTGTGCTGACAGCACGGATTCGAATCATCTCTCTCTCTCTCTTCCCCTCTCTCTCCTCTCTCTCTCTCTCTCTCTCTCTCTCTCTCTCTCTCTCCAGCCGTACCTATCGGTTAACGCTTCAGACGATTCCTATAAATTCTATGATAAACATTCTGTGAAACACGTTGACATTAAAAACATACACAACCCTTGCAAAAACTGTTCACTCTAAATTCATTTTTTTTTTACTTTTAAAACACACACAATGAGAAATAGGGATGTACGATAAGTGAATTATTTACTGCTGTAAAAGAAATATGTGAAGTTTATTATACGATAATAGTTTATTATATATACTAGCAAATATATGCACCCTCCGGGTGCAAGTATTTAAGTTTTAATATAATAAAATATCATATTAAATTAGAAAGGTTAATGAAACTGAATAAGAATGCAGATAAAAAGATTTGGAACAGAGGGGGTATGATTGAAAAATAGAACAACTTTGAAACAACTCTTCCATCATTTTCCATTACTCTCGTCTTTCATTGGTAAATTTTCTTAATTTAACTATTTAGTTAAATTAGGAAATAAAGAATAAAATAAAAAAAAATTTCTTGTTAATGGATTTCATTTAAGATTCATCGAAGAGATTTTTGCTTATATTCATTAAAATAAAACCAACAATTAGAAATCAATTATACTAAGCACATATTTAATAAAATCACATTTTTAATATCAATATGCAAATTAGCCTTCCCATTCACACTGTAAACCGCTATTTTTTGTATATATAAATACAATTGCATGTTATTTGTATGTAGAAGGACAACACTAATAAAAAGGTGAAGCAATTTTATTAATAATTGAGGTTTAAATATAAATAAATCATGGAGAATGTGATGTAAATAACGAAGGGAATGGTGACTTGAGTACTAAATAGTTTCGGTTACAGACAGAAAAACACACAATCTCCATTATGATAAGATATTATATATATATATATATATATATATATATGTGTGTGTGTGTGTGTTTGTATGCATGTTTGTGTGTGTGTATATATATAACATATAATGAGGTTAGGTAAACAAACAAATGTGTTTATTTTTATATGGCTTTAAGCGGACAATTTTTGGAGGATATGTGCTTAATTGAAGTCATACCTAATGTTGAAAATTAATTAGTTAATAATTAATGAATTTAGGCGGGCATATATGTTCAAATGTAAGACTAAACAGATCGAGAAAATTTCAATCCCTGAACGTACATTTCGACCTATTAGATCTCATCGGTCTCCCATGTCTATAACCTTGCTAATGAGACCTAATAGGTCGAAATGTACATTCAGGAATTAACTGAATTTAATGAAAGTTTCAGTGTTGATACATTAATGAATAAAATATATGATGCACCAATTATTTTATTTCAAAACTTTTACCTTTTTTCAGGTCAGTTAACTTTGAACCACATATGTTTGTGAATCTGTGTTATGCCTCAAGGATACGTGGATCAAAGTTAACTGACCTGAAAAGATGTAAGAGTTTTGAAATAAAATAACTGGTGCATTATATATTTTATTCATTAATGTATCAACACTGAAAATGTTATTATATTCGGTTTATTCCTTGATTTTTAGTATTTATTTTTCTTTCAGCGGGGTGACATACGATGGTGGAATTTAGGTCCGTTAGGTAGGATTTATCCATGATTTGAGTATATAATGGAGGTGTGAGAGAGACACACATGACACTGACACACACAACACACACACACACACACATATATATATATATATATATATATATATCATGTCGCGCTGTTGGCACGAATATCCATGACAATCTCTCTCCATCCGTCCCTATCACTCATCATTCTCGGGCGGTCCTCTATGCAGCATCATGTATTCGTACAGAGCTGATCAATGTACGTCTTTGCTGATCGGCCCACACTGCGGCGTCTCATAAAAGAAGACCTCTGGTAAATTCAAGTTCAGATCACCCGGGTAATTCGATCCTGACTATATATATATATATATATATATCATCTAACTCGTCGCCATTTTCACAGATTGGGCTTACAATTTAAGGGCTGGTCTTCTGCTGGGCTGGGCTTAACTGGTCATTGTCTTAACATTGAATTTAACATGATCTTTATAGATCAAGTTTTATTTCTTAGCCCATGGTTCCGCCGCGGGGAGAGATGGACCCCAGGAGCTGACAATCACATCTGCTCTCCTTGAAAGCCGGGTCGCAACTGCAACTAACTAGAAATTATTCCCACGCGTCCAATCGCGCGCCTTTAAGGGGTAAAAGGTTGTTAACCGTCCACTGCTGGGTAATTTTCCAGTTAACGGACCTAATTCAAATTCTAACTACAGGCACGTTCACAATTTATGATTGCTCACAAATTGTAACAAATTGTCTTCAATGTAGGTATTTGAAAAGAAGAAAAAATCTTAGTTGGTATGAATCTTATTTGCATAACGAAATGTACACCAGTAAACAATTCCAGTTCCCATCGTCAACAAAAGAATATTAATACAAAATCAGCCGACTAAAATACTTCGATCAATGAATTATTCAATAGATTCTGGCTGCCATAAGTATTCTTTGAGATTTTTTCTCTCTGAATTGCCGGTAGGGAAGCTTAAATAGTCAGTGAATTTAGCTTGAATATTCTGTTTGAGCAAAGAAGGTACATCGGAGTATTCTTTGAGATTTTGTCTCTCTGAATTGCCGGTAGGGAAACTTAAAGAGTCGGTGAATCAAGTCTAAATATTCTGTTTGAGCCAAGAAGGTACATCGGAGTATCTTTGAGATTTTTTCTCTCTGAATTGCCGGTAGGAAGCTTAAATAGTCAGTGAATTTAGCTGAATATTCTGTTTGAGCTAAGAAGGTACATCCGATTATTTTTGAGATTTTGTCTCTCTGAATTGCCGGTAGGGAAATTTAAAGAGTCAGTGAATCAAGTCTAAATATAAGCCAAGAAGGTACATCGGAGCCTTCAGACAGCTTTTGAGCACACCCGATGCTGCTAACTAATGTGCCGATGTGTGTGCTGGTTTGATTTGGTTTGGTTTGTTTTGTGGTAATCTGAATATATTGGTGTGTAAGACGGCTGCACCTCTACATGCGACCCCACCAAATAACTCAGCTTGTTTATTCATGTAAGGTCGGTACAGGGATACAACCGAAGTACACACCAGGGCACAAGGCCCGAAGTTTTATTTCAAGGGGGGATTGGGATACAAAACTGGTCATGCCATTTGGACTTGTATACCTGTCTTAGCTAGTCTCATTCACCGACCGATCCATGCCATCATATACAGCCGCTCATCGTCATCCATTACTGATTTCACCAAAAGTTCACTCACTCTTGTTATATGGTAATCTGAACATTAGCTACATAAATGAGAGTAACCTCCCCTTTTTTCTTTCACTTTGAGGAAGCCGTGTGTTTTGTTTTGTAAAAACACGGATTTTTCGACAAATTGGGTATACCTATACTTTTCTAATATACAGGTACTTCATAGAAATATTAACATATTTATTTAAATCACTGTGGGAGATTCTGAGCATATGTTGACAGGGATGGGGAACATCTGGAGACTGTTTGAAAATATATTAAAGGTATAAGGGTGTTAACATTTTTTAATCGACTCGCCTCGGATTACACATACAATTTAAATAAGACGAACAAGACATGCTAGACACTGATGGGAAGGTAAGAATGAACCCATAAGTGACGTTCTCTCGTAGATACTTACATCTGGACACGCCAGAGTAGGCTGACTAACAAAAACCTACACCGATCTTGAAAGCAGCCTGTTATGGGTTTAAATGCCATCCTTGGCCAGTTGAAAAGGGCTTAAGTAAGTAAGTCCTGAGTTATAGAATCCTTTGGTAAGTGTATAAGTCCTATCCTGCGAATAAGTCCTATCAGCGTATTGTTAAAGGTCCAGTGATACAATCCTATGTTCGTCGTTGAGGGTTCAAAGCAAGTTGGCCAGTATGCTCAGTTTAATTATTATTTCAGCAGCAGAGTACTGCCAGTGATTGGCCAAGAGGTTGATCACATGGTTCTCGGCGAGTCTATAAATAGAAGAGGGCTTCAGGCACACACCTTATAACACAAATTCTCAACACCCCCCTATTTTGATAAAGGTGGGTGCTTCCATTCAGAAATATTAAATCATTTCATTCAGAAATATTACAATTCATAATAATATTATTTTTGTTTTATTACTTCTAATCCTATTTTTATTCTCAACACAAGAAAGCCGATGTATGGCCACTTGCCTCGGATTATACAAACAATTCCAATAAGACCAACAAGATATGCTAGACCAGAGGTTCTCAACCAGGGTCCATATGGACCCCCGGGGACCATATGATTTTGGGGGGATCCAGGCAAATAAAATGTATTTAACTATAAAATTACAATGGGATTTTTTAATATCGAATGGCTATGGGAGGCTCCATCAGAGTAAAATAGGGTTAAAAAGAGTCCATGGGTAAAAAAAACAAAGGTTCCGAACCATTGTGCTAGACACTGATGGGAAAGTAAGGATGAACTCATAAGTGACGTTCTCTCGCAGGGGAAGTCTGCATATCCGAAGCCATGCAGTCTGGTCAGTAGTCACTTAGAACGTTATTTTCATCGGAATCTCTCTCTCTCTCTCTCTCTCTCTCTCTCTCTCTCTCTCTCTCTCTCTCTCTCTCTCTCTCTCCTTTCTTTCGTTCTTTCTCTTTGTCTGTCTGACTCCCGTCTGTCCTCATCCGCTCTTCATCTTCCCTATTAAGGCCCGATCCTCCCCTCTCCTTCGAGACGCTGACCACCCAACCGAATCCCGTATCTCTCTGTACCCTCGTTCTCTCTTTTCTCAGATTTGCATATATTTCGTTAAAAGCACACAGACAAAGTTGTTTTTATTGATTTTGTGTAGTCTAACAAAATTTTTCAAGTTTGTTTCATTTTTATATGAACAGTGTCCTAAGTTTTTCCCTTCCAGATGTTTCCCTTATTGGTTATTTTCATGAGTAATGTTAAGAATAATTATCTTAATTTGACTACACTACAGTACATAATTGATAGGCTACCCATCAATTATACAACAGCATTACTCTTGTATTTGTTTGTATTTATGAGATGAGACTTGATATTTTGGACTGTTGTTCTCATCTTTATTTTGTATAAACATAATGCAAATTCTATTTTATATCTAATTCAATATGTCCTTATAGAACATATCGATTGGATATCACATAATATCGCTATCACAGTATCATATTGATACTGGATATCACATAACATATTAGTATTTGATAGGAATACTTGATACTGTATAACTACAAACAAATGAATATTATAGACAATAAGAGTTTGACTAAAATGAAACGATTACCATGGAACATTGAAAGTATGAAGTTATAATTATGATTAAACATTTATGAATTAATCAAATTTCTTCATTAAATAACCGATAAAATTTAGATTAACAAAAAAAAAAAAAACGAATATTTTTTTCGAGCTGTGAAGTATCATGAATAAAATCCTACTCAAAAAAATGCAATACTGATTTAGGTGTTTTTACTTTAATTACCTTGAAAGAAGTTATCTTAAGACAATTACACATTGGCTCCGAAACCACGTGTGAATTCATGGTAAGCATCTGTAGTATAATATAGTTATAAAATGCATCTAGTTAGTAAATATGTTAGTATCTAGTTACTATAGCTACCAAATGCATCTAGATAGTAAATATGTTAGTATCTAGTTAGTATAGTTATAAATTGCTTCTAGTTAGTGAATATCTTAATATCTAGTTAGTATAGTTATTCAATGCATCTTAAGAAATATGTTAGTATTTAGTTCGCATCTTATAAACATGTTAGTATGTAGTATTTAGTTCGCATCTTAATAAACATGTTAGTATGTAGTTAGTATAATTATGAAATGTATCTAGTTAGTGAATATGTTAGTATCTAGTTCGCATAGTTATTCAATGCATCTTAATAAATATCTTAGTATGTAGTTAGTATTGTTAGGAAATTTATCTAGTTAGTAAATATGTTAGTATCTAGTTACTATACTTACCAAATGCATCTAGATAGTAAATATGTTAGTATCGAGTTAGTATAGTTATAAAATGCTTCTAGTTAGTGAATATTTTAACATCTACTTAGTATAGTTATTCAATGCATCTTAATGAATATTTTAGTATCTAGTTAGTATAGTTATAAAATGCATCTAGTTAGTAAATATGTTAGTATCTAGTTACTATACCTACAAAATGCATATAGTTAGTAAATATGTTAGTATCTAGTCACTATAGCTACCAAATGCATCTAGATAGTAAATATGTTAGTATCTAGTTAGTATAGTTATAAATTGCTTCTAGCTAGTGAATATTTTAATATCTAGTTAGTATAGTTATTCAAATGCATCTTAATAAATATGTTAGTATCTAGTTTGTATAGTTTATGAAATTGTATCTAGTTAGTAAATATGTTAGTATCTAGTTTACTATAGCTACCAAATGCATCTAGATTAGTAAATATGTTAGATCTAGTTAGTATAGTTATAAAAAATGCTGCTAGTTAGTGAATAGTCTAATATCTAATTCGCATAGTTATCAATGCATCTTAATAAAATTTAGTATCAGTTAGTATAGTTATGAAATGTATCACTTAGTAAATATGTTAGTATCTAGTTAGTATAGTTATGAATGCTTCTAGTTAGTAAATATGTTTAGTATCTAGTTAGTATAGTTATAAATTGCTTCTAGTTAGTGAATATTTTAATATCTAGTTAGTATAGTTATCCAATGCATCCTAATAAATATGTTAGTATCTAGTTAGTATAGTTATGGAATGTATCTAGTTAGTAAATATGTTAGTATCTAGTTACTATAGCTACCAAATGCATCTAGATAGTAAATATGTTAGCATCTAGTTAGTATAGTTATGAAATGCTTCTAGTTAGTGAATATTTAATATCTAGTTAGTATAGTTATTCAATGCATCTTAATAAATATGTTAGTATCTAGTTAGTATAGTTATGAAATTGTATTCTACTTAGTTAAATATGTTAGTATCTAGTTACTGTAGGTACCAAATGCATCTAGATAGAAATATGTTAGTATCTAGTACTATACCTTACCCAAATCATCTAGATAGTAAATATGTTAGTATCTAGTTAGTATAGTTATGAAATGCTGCTAGCTAGTGAATATTTTAATATCTAGTTAGTATAGTTATTCAATGCATCTTAATAAATATGTTAGTATCTAGTTAGTATAGTTATGAAATTTATCTAGTTAGTAAAATATGTTAGTTATCTAGTTACTATAGCTACCAAATGCATCTAGATAGTAAATATGTTAGTATCTAGTTAGTATAGTTATGAAATTGCTCTAGTTAGTAAATATGTTAGTATCTAGTTAGTTATAGTTATAAATTGCTTCTAGTTAGTGAATATTTTAATATTAGTTAGTATAGTTATCCAATGCATCTTAATAAATATGTTAGTATCTAGTTAGTATAGTTATGAAATTTATCTAGTTAGTAAATATGTTAGTATCTTGTTACTATAGCTACCAAATGCACCTAGATAGTAAATATGTTAGCATCTAGTTAGTATAGTTATGAAATGCTTCTAGTTAGTGAATATTTTAATATCTAGTTAGTATAGTTATTCAATGCATCTTAATAAATATGTTAGTATCTAGTTAGTATAGTTATGAAATGTATCTACTTAGTAAATATGTTAGTATCTAGTTACTGTAGGTACCAAATGCATCTAGATAGTAAATATGTTAGTATCTAGTTACTATACCTACCAATGCATCTAGATAGTAAATATGTTAGTATCTAGTTAGTATAGTTATGAAATGCTGCTAGCTAGTGAATATTTTAATATCTAGTTAGTATAGTTATCCAATGCATCTTAATAAATATGTTAGTATCTAGTTAGTATAGTTATGAAATTTATCTAGTTAGTAAATATGTTAGTATCTTGTTACTATAGCTACCAAATGCACCTAGATAGTAAATATGTTAGCATCTAGTTAGTATAGTTATAAAATGCTTCTAGTTAGTGAATATTTTAATATCTAGTTAGTATAGTTATCAAACGCAATTTAATAGATATGTTAGCATCTAGTTAGTATAGTTATGAAATGTATCTACTTAGTAAATATGTTAGTATCTAGTTACTATATCTACCAATGCATATAGATAGTAAATATGTTAGTATCTAGTTAGTATAGTTATGAAATGCTGCTAGCTAGTGAATATTTTAATATCTAGTTAGTATAGTTATTCAATGCATCTTAATAAATATGTTAGTATCTAGTTAGTATAGTTATGAAATTTATCTAGTTAGTAAATATGTTAGTATCTAGTTACTATAGCTACCAAATGCATCTAGATAGTAAATATGTTAGTATCTAGTTAGTATAGTTATGAAATGCTTCTAGTTAGTAAATATGTTAGTATCTAGTTAGTATAGTTATAAATTGCTTCTAGCTAGTGAATATTTTAATATCTAGTTAGTATAGTTATCCAATGCATCTTAATAAATATGTTAGTATCTAGTTAGTATAGTTATGAAATTTATCTAGTTAGTAAATATGTTAGTATCTTGTTACTATAGCTACCAAATGCACCTAGATAGTAAATATGTTAGCATCTAGTTAGTATAGTTATGAAATGCTTCTAGTTAGTGAATATTTTAATATCTAGTTAGTATAGTTATTCAATGCATCTTAATAAATATGTTAGTATCTAGTTAGTATAGTTATGAAATGTATCTACTTAGTAAATATGTTAGTATCTAGTTACTGTAGGTACCAAATGCATCTAGATAGTAAATATGTTAGTATCTAGTTACTATACCTACCAAATGCATCTAGATAATAAATATGTTAGTATCTAGTTAGTATAGTTATGAAATGCTGCTAGCTAGTGAATATTTTAATATCTAGTTAGTTATAGTTATCCAATGCATCTTAATAAATATGTTAGTATCTAGTATAGTTATGAAATTTATCTAGTTAGTAAATATGTTAGTATCTTGTTACTATAGCTACCAAATGCACCTAGATAGTAAATATGTTAGCATCTAGTTAGTATAGTTATAAAATGCTTCTAGTTAGTGAATATTTTAATATCTAGTTAGTATAGTTATCAAACGCAATTTAATAGATATGTTAGTATCTAGTTAGTATAGTTATGAAATGTATCTAGCGTAGTGAATACATTATTTTCATATTGAATCAAACTTATGAAATTTAGTCAGACGACAACAAAGAAAATCAATAAAAAGTGTTTTAAAGAATCTTGTCTAAGGTTGCATGTTCAAGAGAAAGACATCTGCCTAAACACACACACACACACACACACACACACACACATATAATATAATATATATATATATATATATATATATATATATATATATAGGTATAAAATACTATTTGCTCGTAAATTCCTACCATAAAAAATAAACTGAACCCCCTTTATGTCCGTGTTTTTGTATTAAATGTTTTATTTTTCTTGCACCGTTATGTTACAATACAAAATATATTTTATTTATTTATTTTAATATTCATTTCAATGTGCATATTCTAAAAGTTTTTATTTTGTGAGAATGTTTAGTTTTAAAGTGGTGGCTCGTTTTACAATTTAGGCATAATTAGATCCTCCTTTTATGAACGTAATTTCTTTTTCGTCGACGATGATTAAAATCTGACGTTTTTATTTTAGAGTACCAAAGCCAAAAGAAAAGAAATAACAACAACAAAAAAGTAATATTCAACTTTTTACTCGTAAATTCCTGCCATAAAATTAGGCTTGGGCATTTTAGGGTAGGAATTTACGAGTAAAAAGTTGAAGTGTAAAAACGAACCACCACTTTAAAACTAAGCATTCTTACAAAATAAAAGCTTTTAGAATATGCACATTGAAATGAATATTAAAATAAATAAAGGAAATATATTTAGTATTGTAACATAACGGGTGCAAGAAAAATAAAACATGTATTGCAAAAACACGGACATAAAATGGGGGTTCAGTTTATTTTATGGTAGGAATTTACGAGCAAATAGTCCTTTATTACCTATATATATATATATACGCATATATATAAACCCATTCAACCTACGTTGCTCATCTCCAGTTGGCTTTTCATCTTATTCTCTCTTTAAGTCCCTTTCTCTCCTCGTCCCCCTCTTCTATACTCCCTCTACTTTTTATCTCCTCACTACAACTTTCCTTTATTCAAGTCTCCCATTTACTTCTCCTCATACTCTTACACACACACTTTATATATATTATATATATATATATATATATATATATATATATATATTTATATGTGTGTGTGTGTGTGTGTGTGCATTTAGGCAGCATTTTTTCTTGTAGGCATATATTGTTAAATAATGCAGCCATTTTCAGTCTGCAAGTTTTGTCCTTTGTTTTTTCGTATTGCCGGATTATTTTTGTAATATCCGGCGAAAATTGGCTGATGTATTCGCCATATGTCATAGACCAAGTACTTTCTGCCTAATCGTGGGCCATCTTCAGGGTATTTTTTGAAACCGTACAACAATGGGCTATTCCATTTTCTATTCATATAGTTTGTGTTTAATAATAATAATAATAATAATAATAATAATAATAATAATATATATATATATATATATATATATATATATATATATTGCACGTGAGCGCGCGTGAATTGAACTCTACAAAAGAGAGACAGACAGACAGAGAGACAGAGAGAGAGACAGAGACAGAGACAGAGAGAGAGGTCGTTCGGATTTAGCGCGTACGTGTTTTTCTTTTCCATTATTATTCTAATAAAATGTCTGTCAGGTGCTCTGATGTCTGTTTTGTGTACGTATGTCTACTTAGAGAAAACAAAACAACACTACAAAAATGCTGCAGCCATTAAAAATCGTAAGCACCTCAACTGTTTTACAATAGTAATTAAGCTTTTTTACTCTTTGTCTACTTATAGCCGCTCCCACATCCTATAATAAACCGATGGCATCGGCTCTCGTACTTGTAGCTTCTTTACACTGAAGAATGCCTAAGATTACAATATTAGTAGGACATTATTTGAATAGGGCCGGTTTAGCTCAGTCGTTAGAGCGTTCGGCTAGAAATCACAAGGTTCCTAGTTCGATACCGGTCCTCGCCAACTCAGCGTATGAGTAGCACAGGGATCTGTGCGGTAAAGTAAAGAGCAGATGGTAGGTGTGGCGTTCCACCTCAGACGCAAAAAAACATCTCCTTGGTCTAGCGCTAGTGAAAAGGGGATAGACTCCCTCGCTGTCTGGCTGATACCGACTTTAGGCCACCCGACGACGACGATTGGAATAGAATAATTTCTGACGTGAATATTTAGTGAACATTGAAATATCCCACCATACAGGTAAAACATACCAAGTAAATTTGGTACAGACGTGGGGGTAAATTTGGTAGGCAAAGAGTTAAACTGCACACAGCCTATAAATATACACATTTACTCGGCAAATCCCAACTTACTACCCATTAATCAAGGAAGTATTAACTACGACTTTCATAAAGATACTGCAAGACAACTGTTGTATCGTCGAGGCTAAATGATACACAGAAGAAATTAAGTGCTGAGTATATTTATTCAACACCAATATCCGGCGCTAACGGATACATACAAAAATTATTTTCTTCTTGTTAACCAATACTAGATCCGGTCTTTTGTACAGAATTTGATGGTCCGTTCGTATCTGAAAGTCACAGAGGATTTTATGCGTCTCTCTCTCTAGTACGGATTCTGGTTTGTGCATATATCATGTGTGAGCAGGTCTCCAGGACTATTCTGAGTATTCTGGCATATTGCAGCAGTGCAATATTCTGGATGGTCTCGTTTCATCCCTCTGATTTCCAGATTTTCCAAACTTTTTTCCAAACTTTTTTCCAAACTTTTTGGGACTGTTCCAAGTGCACCAACTATAATTGGTATCACTTTGACTTTCATATTTCGGTTAAAGATAATGAAAATCTGGAGAAGTAACAAAAAATATCTGACGTTTGCCGACGAAGTTTTTTTTTTTTTTTAAATGCAGTATCTGAATTTAACAATTGTACCCTTTATTACCGGCGCACATGGAACACTTTCGAAGAAACTTTTCAAGAAATATGAAAAAAGATTTGAAAAAAACCTGAGTGTCTGTGGAAAATAACAAAAGTCCAAATTAACAACAAAATAAAAAAAAATTAATAAACTCTAGTTATAAAATAACCCTAGACAGGTTGACATGCCATTAAAATCAATCAATCAATCATAACCTCTAGGCATAAAATAACCATAGACAGGTTGACATGCATTTAAAATCAATCGATCAATTAATCATATTAATTACAATTCAAAATGAATTTCGATGAAGGAAAAAATTTTTCAGGAATTAAATTGAATTTAAAAAATTAATTAATTTCAACCATAGATTTTTCTCAATTCTATTTTATTTTTCAAAGATGTTTGAACAAACATTTGACAAAGTTTGCTCAGCGTGGTTGTCTCGAAAATAAATAAAAGAAAAATAAAAGAAAAAAGAAAAGAAAATAAATAACAACTTTAACATGGCTACAGAGCGAGAACTAAGGCGAACGCCGTAAAACCAGTCATGCAAAAAAAAAAAAAAAACAACAAAAAAAACGAACTGTTGATTCTGGTTGGGCAGAATAAATATGACGTCAATATCGGTCTTCTTCCAATAAAATTCGTTTTATATAAATTGTGAAACTGAGGGTGTCATGTTGCCATTCTGACGTAGTTCTGACTTAAAATTATAAGTTTCAAAAAGTTTGGCATAGTAAATAGAATGTTTTGTTTGTTTTGTTTTACGGCATATCAACCTCAGTGTGTCATTTAATACCGATAAAGTTTTGAAATAAATCAATTCTTAATGGATAATACAATTTTTTTATAAATACATTTTTCTATTTAACCCATAGATGGGACCCTAACAGATACAACCACTCCGGGTCAGAGTGGACCAGGGAGCAATGGTGATGAATGGGGTTCTCCACATTCCCCAAACCTCCAAAACTGGAACCTCACCATAAGATAGTTTAACGTCATTCCCAGGACATGTAGACCTGCAGCCACCGCCTTCTAGCATCCATATGATAAAAAGGGGTTGGGGCTTGCCATAAGGGCAATAGGGAGTAAATAGAATGGTATGAAGTAAGGTGGTGAGAGTTCTGAAAGGAGACTGGAATACACTGAAATGTAAAACCGAGGGGAAAAATAAGATACATTGAATTTAAAAGGCTCAGTTAATAAATGTACAAATGATATATACCTACATATATGAACTACTATTTTATTGTGAACTATATCTAAGTAAGTAAAGTCGTCGGGGCGGCTTAATGTCGGTATCAGCCAGACAGCGAGGTAGTCTATCCCCTTTTCACTTGCGCTAGACCAAGGAGATTATTTTAGCATCTGAGCTGGAGTGCTACACCTACCATCAGCTCCTCATTTTACCGCACAGATCCCTTTGCTACTCATATGCTGAGTTGGCGAGGGCCGGTATCGAACTAGGAACCTTGTGGTTTCTAGCCGAACGCTCTACCGACTGATCTAACCTGAAATAAAACCAAGTAATTATTTATTAAACTCGGTTTTGTTAAAACCAGTATGAAAATCATCCATATATTATTATGAGCTGGTGACTTTATAAAAGTGTCTACTTTCATCTGATAGTTATGACAGAGTCGATATTTATATATATATATATTATATATATATATATATATATATATATATATATATGTGTGTGTGTGTGTGTGTGTGTGTGTGTGTGTGTGTGTGTGTTTTGGGCAGCATTCTTTCATTTATACATTGGAATTAAACAAAAGGCAGGTCTCCTGTTTAACGATTTTATTGGTGATCTTTCCAAGATTTCCGGCCAATTTTGTTTATATTTGGATGGAATTCGTGGATTAGTCCACTGAAGTTCATATCCCGAGTACTATATAACACTTTTCCCATCAATTCTCCTCCTTCCAGCTTCTACATCCATTAATATACTTTGAAAAAAAAAATGGAACACATCACCCCTGATGATGGCACTTTGAAGTGCCGAAAGTACTCGGGATATGAACTTCGGTGGACTAATCCACGAATTCCATCCAAATATAAAAATAAATTGGCCAGAAAGTTTGAAAACATCAGCAAATTGTTAAACAGGAGACATCTGTTTTGTTTAATTCTACACACACACACACACACACACACATATATATATATATTTGTAGTATATTAAGAAAAAATGAAAAAACATGGGTTTAAATAAGTTAAGTGGTGTGTTTATTAGTCGACGCTGCAGTGTTTCGATCTAATAATTAGATCATCTTCAGGGCATTTATTTGTATATGGAAGGTGATAAGAAATCTTTTATGACAGACATACGTCGGATTCACTTCCTTTCTTCACAACACACACACACACACACACACACACACACACACACACACACATATATATATATATATATATATATATATATATATATATATGTGAGCGTATGTGGTGGGGGGTGTTTGTAGAAAATAGAAAAACAGCGTCGGCCAATAAACTCACCACTTAACTCATTTAAACCTGTGTTTTTCATTATTTCTTAATATACTACATACCGTCGGATTCACTTCCTTTTCTTCACACACACACACACACACATATATCTATCTATCTATCTATCTATATATATATATATATATATATATATATATATATATATATATATGAGAGAGAGAACGACCGTGAGAGAGGGGGTATGGGTGTGTATCTATGTGTATGTATTTGTAATTCTGTTGCAACTGGAGACTAACGAAAAAGAATTGACAATTTGTCAAGATTCTAAGTACGTTTATCTACAACGATAAATCCACGACCAATAATTCATCTAAAACAACCTGTCAACAAATACAGTTTATCTACAATAATTTATCGAAAGATATAATTTACCTACATAACTGTATTTAAGTGCAAATAAGATTTGTTAACCCTAATCTTGTTGGTAAATTATATATGTTGATAATTTTGGGGGATAAATCATTTTTGATAACATCATAATTGTATATAAATCATTATAGATAATAGGTATGTTTAAAATGTATTAGTATTAGAATAATATTAAATCAAATAAGGTTCGTTAACGCTAATCTTGTTGGTAAATTATATATGTTGATAATTTTGGGGGATAAATCATTTTTGATAATATCATAATTGTATATAAATCGTTAAAGATAATAAAAAGTAAAGTCGTCGGGGCGGCCTAAAGTCGGTATCAGCCAGACAGCGAGGGAGTCTATCCCCTTTTCAATAGCGCTAGACCAAGGAGATTATTCTAGCGTCTGAGGTGGAGCGCCACACATACCACCAGCTCCTCACTTTACCGCACAGATCCCTGTGCTACTCATACGCTGAGTTGGCGAGGGCCGGTATCGAACCAGGAACCTTGGGATTCCTATGTTTAAAATGTATTAGTATTAGATAATATTAAATCGAATAAGGTTTGCTCAACCTAATCTTGTTGACAAATTATATATGTTGATAATTTTTGGGGATAAATCATTTTTGATAACAATAGCAACAGAAAACACGCTCCGGGCGTCGTAAAAATTAATTTTTGAAAGACATTGCCTGAGAGGGTGGGAGTTAAAAATTCAATGTCAGAGGGTTTATATCATAAGTAAGACAAATCCTCATATTTTTTAAAGGGGTAAAAAAAATGAAACAATTTGAAATGAAAACTGAGCCCCGTCCCTCTCAAATAGAATGTTGCGTGCATGTAACAATTAGTTTGAATATTTTCCACCTCAATTTTCCACAAAATCGTAGGTATTTATTTATTTGTAAAGTTTTTAGTTAACTTCTTGTTACTTTAAAAAAAGGGGGGGTCGAGAGTAAAAGACAATTTTTAAAATTGCTTACTCAAATTTTAGGTGTATATAGCATAAGAATATTGTGACGTAAGCTGTGACTTAGAGCTATGACGTAGTTTTTGTTACAGACAGAAATACAGACAATCTCCATTATTAATAGAATTATAATTGTATATAAATCGTTATAGATAATAGGTCTGTTTAAAAACGTATTAATATTAGATGACATATTTGAAATAACATAACTGTGTGTAGATATTACTTCTTCACTTGTTACTCAGTAATATTTACCTGAGAGGGAAAATTGTTTACAAATGATTAATACTATGAGGGCCGTTTTAACTCAGTCGGTAGAGAGTCCGACTAGTAACCGCAAGGTTCCTGGTTCGATACCGGCCCTCGCCAACACAACGTATGGGTAGCTCAGTGATCTGTGCTCTAAAGTGAGCAGTTGATTGTAGATGTGGCGCTCCACCTCAGACGCCAAAAACAATCTCTTCGGTCTAAGTGAAAAGGGGATAGACTCCCTCGCTGTTTGGCTGACTTTAGGCTACCCCAACGACTTTACTTGTGAGTTACTAATAATTTATACACAAAAATTATATAGATTGGTTTTGTTTGGTTTTATTGCTTAATGGCATATCAACCTTCATGCCAAAGCCATCCTTGTAGAACAATAGTAGTAACACTATAAAACTCTTAACAGGGAGGATAATAAGTGTCATACATTTCCCATATATATATATATATAATATATATATATATATATATATATATATATATATATTGGGACGGGAATATGTGCTTAATTGAAGTCGTACCTAATTTTGAAAATTAATTAATTAATAATAAATGAATTAGGCGGGCATACTTATTCAAATGTAAGGCTAAACAAATCGAGAAAAATCAATCTCTGTATGTACATTTCGGCCTATTAGCTATAGCTATAGCTCTGCTGATGAGGCCTAATAGGCCGAAATGTACATACAGAGATTGATTTTTCTCGATTTTTTTAGCCTTACATTTGAATAAGTATGCCCGCCTAATTCATTTATTATTAGTTGATTAATTTTCAAAATTAGGTACGACTTTAATTAAGCACATATTTTCCCAAAAGTTGTCGGCTAAAAAAGCCATATCAAAACACATTGTTTGTTTGTTTACTTCTCATATATATATATATATATATATTTGGATGTTTGTTTTTATTTTAGAAACGTTGCTGAAGAAAGTATATATTAAATTTTTTATTTGAAGGCACTTACAACGCATGTATCGCATAAAATTCGATACTTTTTCTTATAGAAAATGAAATTGACAAGTGTAATCCCGGCAAAGGATCGCTCGGTGTGTAGAATGCCGTACAGACTGTTTCGACTTTATTAAGTCTCATCAGCGACATATACTAACGATTTCCCTCCGACAGAAATCGAAACCGGGACCTCAGCGAGCATAGTGAGCCACTATATCGCCTCGACCACAGTACACAGCTAACAATCCTTAGCGAAATTAAGCTTGTCAAATGATACTACGCACTTCTACCATAATAGGTAAGGGGGCGTTTTTTTTTTTTTTTTTTGAGAGAATAATAACAAACAGACCGTGTGCCTTTCGGCGAACTGAATAAGATATTTGGATGTTTGTTTGTCGAAACAGTCTGTACGGCATTCTACACACCGAGCGATCCTTTGCCGGGATTACACTTGTCAATTTCATTTTCTATAAGAAAAAGTATCGAATTTTATGCGATACATGCGTTGTAAGTGCCTTCAAATAAAAATTTAATATATATATATAATATATATATATATATATATATATATATATATATCTTTGAAAGGAAGGAAAAACTCAACACCGTTATTACATAATAGAAATTATTGATGATTATCCATCTGATAAGACTTGATTTGGGGAGTTTTATTAAATCAACTTAGATTTATAAAGGCCCCAATTTCTGTCGAAATAAATTTATTATAGAATTACGGTGTTGAGTTTCTCCTTCCTTTCAAAGATAAATATTACTCTGTATATAATCTAAAAAGATTATTATACATTGAGCTCTCTTTAGTGATTTAAAGATTCACTGTATTTATACATACTGGATCATACAATAATAATACAGTGTGTCTTAGAAATCACATATAGAATCATCCCTTACTACAAAGTTTTGGATACCGCACACGCACACACACGCACACACACACACACACACACACACATATATATATATATATATATATATATATATATATATGGGAGAAATATGAGGAGGTTAATCCGACAATATGAGGAAAAAAGTAGACAAACACGGGATGTTATGGAAACTGGATGCTTATTGTCGACGATGCAACGTTTCGATCATTTAGACCTTCTTCAGGACTCAAGTATAGTTCTTGCTTCAATGAAGGGCATTTAAAAAAAATTTTTTTAAAAAACGAACATTTTTTTTTTGTTTGAAAATGCCCTTCATTGAAGCAAGAACTATACTCGAGTCCTGAAGAAGGTCTAAATGGCCGAAACGTTGCATCGTCGACAATAAGCATCCAGCTTCCATAACATCCGTGTTTGTCTGCTTTTCTCCATATATATATATATATATATATATATATATATATGAGTATAGATAAAAGTATATGAAAACAACACAATATGTTGTTAAAGTGAAAACATTTTATATCATATATATCATGTATATATATATATATATATATATATATATATATACATACATACATATATATATGAGGAAAAATGAGTAAAGAAAAGAAAAGTAAATGGATAAAATGAATTTAATCGATATCACATTAATCGAATATCACTTACACATGTGTTTCGGTCAGTTTATGTGTGTGAAAATATTTTCGCACACATACAAGAATCGACCTTCATCAGAGTGAACATTTATTTTTTTTAGATAAAAAATAAATGTTCACTCTGATGAAGGTCGATTCTTGTATGTGTGCGAAATATTTTCACACACATAAACTGACCGAAACACATGTGTAAGTGATATTCGATTAATGTGATATCGATTAAATTCATTTTATCCATTTACTTTTCTTTACTCATTTTCCTCATATTGTCGGATTCAATTCCTTTTCCATTTTTACATATATATATATATATATATATATATGTGTGTGTGTGTGTGTGTGTGTGTGTGTAATCTAACGTAGCATGGACATTGAGTCAACGGCGCCTGCTTACTATGCGATCTTCAGTCTGAACTTAGTCTGAAGATCACATAGGTAAGAAACTGTCAGTAACCAGGTGCCATTGACTCAATGTCCACGCTACGTTAATATAGACATAAATTCTCTATCCACGCTACATTCATGAGTAAACAGCGCTCAATATTATGAGCACTCTCTACTTATAAATTTATTTGTAATAGGCAAATGACTGTTAATTTTTTCTTATTGAAAGTGTACATATTGCTCTGAATATAATTACTTTATTAGTTATTATACATTGAGCTCTCTTAGATTTGTAAAAATCCTTGGATAAATTTATACATTTGCATCAAAATGACCAAGCATTGTTCCCAAATAGAATTATCCCCTACATACCTGTTGGTTAGATATGTTTACCATTATATATACTTGCAAATATATGCACCCTCCGGGTGCAAGTATTTAAGTTTTAATATAATGAAATAGCATATTAAATTAGAAAGGCTAATGAAACTGAATAAGAATGCAGATAAAAAGATTTGGAACAGAGGGGGTAGGATTGAAAAATAGATCAACTTTGAATCTAACTCTTCCATCATTTTCCATTACTCCCGTCTTTCATAGGTAAATTTTCCTAATTTAATTATTTAGTTAAAATAGGAAGTAAAGAATAAAATTACAGTTATTTCTTCTTGTTAATCGATTTCTTTTATGATTTATCTCCGAGATTTTTGTTCATATTCATTAAGATAAAACCAAACAATTAGAAATCAATAATACTAAGCATATATTTATTAAAATTAATTTTTTAAGATCAATATGCAAATTAGCCTTCCCATTCACACTGTAATCCGCTATTTTATAGTATATATAAATACAATTGCATGTTATTAGTATGTAGATATGGTCAACAGTCTTAATGGTGTAAAACAATTTTATTAATAATTGAGGTTTAAATAAAAATAAAATCATGGAGATTGTGATGTAAATAACAAAGGAATTGCGACTTGTATAGTAATATAGTTTCGGTTACAGCCAGAATAACACACAATTTCCATTATAATAACTAGCAAATATATGCACCCTCCGGGTGCAAGTATTTAAGTTTTGATATAATAAAATATCATATTAAATTAGAAAGGCTAATGAAACTGACTAAGAATGCAGATAAAAAGATCTGCAACAGAGGGGGTATAATCGAAAAATAGAACAACTTTGAAACTAACTATTCCATCATTTTCCTTTACTCCCCTCTTTCATTGGTAAATTTTCCTAATGTAACTATTTAGTTAAAATAGGAAGTAAAGGATAATATTACAGTTATTTCTTCTTGTAAATAAATTTCTTTTAAGATTTATCCATGAGATTTTTGTTTATATTTCTTAAGATAAAACCAAACAATTAGAAATCAATAATACCAAGCACATATTTATTAAAATAAAATTTTAAATATCAATATGCAAATTAGCCTTCTCGTTCAAACTGTAAACCGCTATTTTATTGTATATATAAATACAATTACATGTTATTAGTACGTAGATATGGTCAACAGTATTAATAATGGAAAACAATTTTTATTAATAACTTAAGGTTTAAAAGAATGAAATCATGGAGAATTTGACGTAAATAATTAAGGGAATTGTGACTTGAGTAGTAATATAGTTTCGGTTACAGACAGAAAAACACACAATCTCCATTATAATAAGATAATATATATATATATATATATATATATATATATACATATAAAGTCGTCGGGGCGGCCTAATGTCGGTATCAGCCATATTATTGTCATCATTATTATTACTACTTTTGCTATTCATACTCATTAATACTTTTATAGTAAGTATAGGCATTTTAGAATGTTGGTGCTATTATCAAAGTTTATTTTGTTTAGTTTTGGATTTTTGTGTCTAATATGCAGTGCTTCTAAGATTTTTAGTCGTTTTTTACATGATTGTGTTTCTAAAATGGTAGTGTTATCGTTAAGTATTTTCCGGAATTTATTATTGGGACAAGAGTGTGTTTTTAGATGTTGGGCTATTGAGCTATTATCTGTAAGATGCATTGTAAGCCGTCTACAATAATAAGAATAACACTAATAATAATAACAACAATAATAAACACAACCTATATAAATAGAAAATGGGATAGTCCATTGTTGTACGGTTTCAAAATACCTTGAAGATGGCCCACGATAGGGCAGAAAGTACTTGGTCTATGACACATGGCAAATACATCAGCTAATTTTCGCCAGATATTACAAAATAATCCGGCAATACGAAAAAACAAAGGACAAAACTTGCAGACAGAAAATGGCTGCATTATTTAACATATATATATATATATATATATATATATATATATATATATATTATATATATATATATATATGTGTGTGTGTGTGTGTGTGTGTGTGTGTGTGTGTGTGTGATATGCTTAGTGAAATAAACTTTAGTTAACTTGATCTAACCAAACTCTCTTCAACTGTTAAGGTTTTGATTAATTGGTTTAAATCTTTAAGGTTTTATAATTAATAAATTAATTCATATCATTAATGACTATAGAATTTTTTTTAACTAAATGCTTAGATCCAAAAATACCACTGTCTTCATAACTGTCTTTGTCAAACTTTATTCTCAAGAAACCAAACGTTGAACAAAAAAGCAAGAAAATCGACGTGTCTGATTTGCTCTCAGAAAACTATTCTTGTGAGGCTTTAAGGAGTTGTTTAATGTGTTTCTATTTTTCATTAAAAAATACTTTAAGATCTCCAGCATTTCGTTCGTCTAAATACAAATAAATATCTAAATCAAACGACAGAGTTTATGTTTACGATTAATAGTGAGAAATTTCATCTCGGTAATTTTCTTTTCGTTTTTTTTTTTCTTTCACCATTCCAAATGTCACATCTCTCCACGGCATCAAAGAATAATTCTACACTTGAAATTCTTTTGCTGAAAATTCTTCAAAACCATCTCAAAACTCTGCATAAAAAAAACATCTTTAAAAATGTCCTTTGAAGAATGCTAGACGCGTAAGACATGGCGAAAGTCGGTGAAAACACGAGTGATCAAAAAGACGGATAAGGATATTAATTGGATTAATGCGTGTATTGGGTTGATTGGGAGTAGGGAAGATACTTTGTAGTGTCTTCATTCACCGTCGAACAATATTATCATTAGCATATCCGTGACAAAAAGATGCTGCATGTTGTTTTGAACAAATCCTGGTTGTACGGCACTTACCTCCCATCTTGCAAAACCTCCAAGTAAGCCATGCTGGACACTGCTGAAGAAGCAGGGACGAAATCTTAAGCAATGTTCTCCTACACATGAACACACCAGTGTTGACCGACAAGCAAACACTACATTCATTATCTGTGCAGATACCGGATGCCGTCTAGAGGACTTCAGAATACTGGTTGGTTGGTTGGTTGGATATTACGGCATATCAGTTCTTGGGTTATTTTATGCCAAAGACTTCTAGTTTTATTCATTCTTGTTGGGTATTCATTTTTTTTACCGGTCCTAGCCAACTCAGCGTATGAGTAGCACAGGGATATGTGTGGTAAAGTAAGAAGCTGGTGGTAGGTGTGGTGCTCCACTTCAGACGCCTAAAAATATCTCTTTTAGTTTAGCGCTAGTGAAAAGGGGATAGACTCCCTCGCTGTTTGGCCAATACCGACTCTAGGCCACCCCGACGACTTTTATTTTGGGGGTATTCTACCCATAGATAGGTTATAATACTGTTGTATATTTTAATAAACATTATGTTCTTCATGAAATTAGGTGGACCATTCAGAAAGTACTGTGGGCCACTCATGGTCCACAGTCTACAGTTTACACGTGACTGCTTTAAAGAGTGTCAAAAGTCAGCCATTGTTACATAATTCATAGATAGTCAATGAATTATGTACGTACCTGTAGTAGGATATTTTGCAGATAGCAGATAGTGTTGCATATTCCTATTATTACTTCTTATGTTTTCTGCAATATCTGTTACATAATTCATAGATAGTCAATGAATTTTGCATTTACGGAATATTAACTACCTAATATTTAATCTCTTAATATATATATATATATATATATATACCAACCCCCCACCCCGCACTAGCAGTATGTGACACAAGGTCAATTTCTTAAGCGGAGTTTACATTCAGTTTTCCTTCTACTAGACTAGTTTCCTAGCCAATTTTAAAGACCACCAGCCTGTCCAATTATTTACATAGCTGGAAGGAGAATAGTTGGATTAATACCTTTTCTCGGGGGTATTAGCGCGATGTGAAATACAAACAGCCTCGTCAAGGATTTGAACTCGAGTCCACAAGTCCATTGCCTCCGACTCTAACCATTACACCACGCGCCTTCACGTTTTTTTTCCGGTTATAAGTTGCCATCAAATTTATGACATTGACGTGTCTGCGATAAGTGTAAATACGTCACTCAGACTTTGACATACAATTTAATATTCATGCTGTTTCATATCTCGTATTTTCATCGGGGGCACAGCTTGCACGGAGCTGCCGCAGATTAAGTGGCTTTCACTTGCTGAAGAAACTGACACTGCCAAAAGCGGCTATGAACGTATCTTCATCTTTCCACGAATCCCATCAGTATTATTCATAATGCTTTTATCTATATGTCGCGATGTTCATATGTATTGGGTAAGCCCATATATGGTTTGTTAATTGCGGGTGTAGTAAGATGGGTGTGACGAGAATCTGACAACAGGATTGGTTGAATTTCCACAGCTGATATTGACTAAGCTGATCAATCACTACGGAGACAGAGATCGTTTTTTTTTCTCTGAATAATAATTGGACCGTTGTTGTGTAATGGTTATTGTCGTAGGAAATGGACACGGTGATACGAGTTCAAATACTGGACGAGGATTTTTTTACATGGTAGCAATACCCTTGCGAAAATTATGAATCCAAATATTCTCTCTTCCACTCATATAAATAGTAGGTCAGACCGGGTTATTTAACCTTGGTTAGGCAACCGGTCTAGGAGAAGGAAAACTCTGAATTTTAATTAAAAATCAATACAAATACACATATGGATTCAATGGAATTTCAATACAAAAATCAATACAAATACACATATGGATTCAATGGAATTTCAATACAAAAATCAATACAAATACACATATGGGTTCAATGGAATTTCAATACAAAAATCAATACAAATACACATATGGGTTCAATGGAATTTCAATACAAATCAATCAAATTACAAATACACATATGGGTTCAATGTAATATCAATACAAAAGTCAATACAAATACACATATGGGTTCAATGGAATTTCAATACAAAAGTCAATACAAATACACATATGGGTTCAATGGAATTTCAATACAAAAGTCAATACAAATACACATATGGGTTCAATGGAATTTCAATACAAAAATCAATACAAATACACATATGGGTTCAATGTAATATCAATACAAAAGTCAATACAAATACACATATGGGTTCAATGGAATTTCAATACAAAAATCAATACAAATACACATATGGGTTCAATGTAATATCAATACAAAAGTCAATACAAATACACATATGGGTTCAATGGAATTTCAATACAAAAATCAATACAAATACACATATGGGTTCAATGTAATTTCAATTAAAAGTCAATACAAATACACATATGGGTTCAATGTTATTTCAATTAAAATGGCACATGGGTTCAATATCATTTCAACATAAATTCAAATACAAATACGCACATAGATTTAACATAAGCAAATGTAAATACATGCGTCATTCAATAAAGAATGATAACGAATAAAAGCTTTAATATAAATGCGCGTATAGATCCAATAAATATAAAATACAATTTTCAATACAAATGCAATTACTAATATAAATATTTTTTATTTCTCTACCCTTTTGAGATGAAGCTTGATAATTAGTATTATTTGTATCATTCAGACTATTGTCCTCATCTTCATTGTTATCTGTACAATGTTTCGGCCGATGTGTCCCCCGGCCTTCTTCAGGTATTTCTTGTCGGACTCGGGGACCTTCTCGGGCTCGGGAACCTTCTTGTCGTAATCGGGAGTCATCAGGGAACTTTGAGCCTAACCTAATCCCGAGTCCGATAAGGTTCCCGAGTCCGACAAGAAATACCTGATGAAGGCCGGAGGGCACATCGGCCGAAACGTTCATAACTATGATGATGAGGGCAATAGTCCGAATAATAAAAATAATAATAGATATTTATTTTTTTTACACAACAACTAAAAAGTTACCAGGTTTCTAAAATTACGTGTGTGTGTGTGTGTGCGCGTAATTGTGCTTCTGTATATAAGTATATGCGCATGTATGTTTCCATGCCTATGTGTGTATTCGTGTATAAAAAAAAAAACTTCCGTGCTTTTATCTAAAAAAAAAAAAAAAAAAACGGTTGTTGATGCGAAACTCTTTTGAAATAAGGCTTCATTGCCAAATCACGATCTGCGAGTTAAGTCTTTGTAATAACGCCGTTCGAAAAAATAAAGCCGCCTATGAAATCCAATTTTGAATCTCTTTTCTATATCTATTAATTATGGAGATTCGCTTCCGGTTTTTGTCTGTAATAAAAATTACATCACTGCTTACGTCACATTTCAGCAGATCAGATTCAGGAAAAAAACGTATTTAGTGTATTTAATCATATATTGTTGAAAACAGTTTAGCTCTGTATTACTATTTATTACTACTACTACTAATAATGATAATCTATTAATAATGGAGATTCGCTTCTGGTTTTTGTCTGTAACAAAAATTACGTCACTGCTTACGTCACATTACCCAAAATCGTCATAACATAGAATAAATACACTCAAAGTTTGAACATGCAGCATTAGACAGTCCTCATTGTTTTTTTTAACAAGTTTTAATAAATACATGACTGGTATTTAGCTCAGTCGGTAGAGTGTTCGGCTAGAAACCACAAGGTTCCTAGTTCGATACCGGTCCTCGCCAACTCAGCGTTATGAGTAGCACAGGGATCTGTGCGGTAAAGTAAGGAGCTGATGGTAGGTGTGGCGCTCCACCTCAGATGCAAAAACAATATCCTTGGTCTAGCGCTAGTGAAAAGGGGATAGACTCCCTCGTTGCATGGTTGATACCGACATTAGGCCGCCCCGACGACTTTACTTATATATATATATATATATATATATATATATATATATATATATAGTTTGTTTTATTTTAATACATATTTAA
This sequence comes from Doryteuthis pealeii, assembly GCA_023376005.1. Classification (NCBI taxonomy): domain Eukaryota; kingdom Metazoa; phylum Mollusca; class Cephalopoda; order Myopsida; family Loliginidae; genus Doryteuthis; species Doryteuthis pealeii. The sequence continues at coordinate 3,679,258 of CM042160.1, forward strand.
AGTTTACATTTCAAATTGTTTTATTTTTTTAAAAATCCTTTAATGAATTTGATGATTTTACTTACTTAGGGTACAAACTCGCTGACATTGAATTTTTTTACTCCTCCCCCTCCCAGGCAATATGTTTCAAAAATCTATTTTTACATCGCCCGGAAGATGTTTTTTTTATTTTGTACTAGTATTCTTAATACAATTGTATTAGTACAAATCAGCCAACAGGATGTAAGACAATTGACGTGATACTAATGGAAGCCGATAAAAGGCATCGTCAAATGAACAGTCGAGAAAACTGTCGCCTCTTAATGCCCGTCATTGTTCGTGACAAGATCATCATCATCATCATCATCATCATCATCATCATCATCATCATCCTTTCCTCTTGTCTGAAAGGCGAGGAACATAATCCAATAATGACGTCACTGCTAATCTGTTGAGTTCAATGGAAAAACAAAACAAAAACAAAGCAGAAGTTAGTGCGGTACACTTTGAGAGAGAAAGAGAGAAAAAATATTGGCGTTGTGGTGGCTAACGTGCTGGATTACAACATCATAGTATGTGAGTTCGAAATCAAGTCGCGCTATTACTTTCACTTTCGGGTTAAATAGTACCACTAGTGTTCTTCGAAAAGGATGGCTTTGTTGCTATTTTTTTTAATAAAAGATTATTATTGTTACTAGCAAAAAAAAAACTCCAGATGGTGTAAAAATTAATTTTTGAAAAATCTTGCCTGAAGATGTGGGAGTTAAAAATTCAATATCAGAAAGTTTGTACCACAAGTAAATAAAATCATCAAATTTATTAAAGAAGTAAAAAAAAAAAAAAAATTTTGAAATGGAAACTCCAGTATGTATATATATATATATATATATATATATATATATATATATATATATATATATATGGGAGGTGTGTGTGTATGGGTGTATGTTTGTGTATGAGTGTGTGTGTGTATGTGTGTGTGTGTGTGTGTGTGTGTGTGTGTGTGTGTGTGTGTGTGTTTATGCTTACAATTTCCAGCATCAATCAGATTTAGCGTCACGTGACTTTGCAGACCCCTAATACAATGACGAACCTAATGTCCCGGTTGACGTTGGGAATTATAAGCGTGAACGAATGAAGATGTCTAGTAAAAAGAGAAAATAAATTTATTGAAAAAAAAAACCCCAAAAACCCCACAGACTCGACGCACAAAACACAAGTAATAAACCTTTTTTTTTTTCAAAGTTGGGAGTTTCATTTCCTTTCTTACGTTTGATTGAAATACCCCAAAAACTGGTCTCGGTCCAGTCGGTGATTCTGCCTTGAACTGAAATTGAACCCATATGCGTATTTGTGTCGATATTTATGTTGAAATTATATTGGACCCATGAGCGTATTTTTTATTGAAATTATTTTAAAAATTACATTGAACCGATGTGCGTACTGAAGTTTGTATTTTATTTATATTGAACTCATGCTCGCACTTGCATTGTATTTTACTAGCTGGACCTGTGGATATACCACAGTATGATAATTCATTCATTACATTTGGTATGTTTACTTAAAAGCTATTGCGAAAATAGTTCAATATGTAATAAGTATAATAATCTTGATTTAACTTATATATAAATTATATTTAACTTCATATATATATATATATATATATGTGTGTGTGTGTGTGTCTGTCTGTCTGTCTGTCTCTCTCTCTCTCTCTCTCTCTATATATATATATATATATATATATATAATCCAAAAGTCCAGAGAAGAAATCTTCCTTACGACACAAGAGTTTTATTTTAAAAAAACCTGTCGCAATTTGAGAGCTCAACGTGTGATCTTAATGTTTAGAGTCACAGAGCAAACATATAAGTAAAGAAATAACAAAAGACTTAGAGATTTTGCTTTATAGTCTATTTCAGGGAGCTTAGACAAAGTGTCTAACTCTCCCGACTCATCAGATGCGTCTAAGCTCCCGACTCACCAGACACTTTGTCTAAGCACCCTGAAATAGACTATAATGCTAATCCTCTAAATCTTTTGTTATTTCTTTACTTTATATATATATATATATATATATATAATATATATATATATATATATATATATATTGATAATACATTTTTAATCCAAGATTAAACGAAAAAATCTGGCGTCACTTATTCTTCTTTCTTGTGAATGTCGTCACTTCTCGGACTCGGAAACCTTCTTGTCGTAATCAGGAACCTTCTTGTCGTAATCGGGAGCCATCGCGAAACTTAGCTAGGGTAGAGGCGTTAAGCTGTGTTAATATACCTGGCAATTCCTGGCTGGGTGCCCTACTGACTGAGCTGAACCGGCCATATCTATATATGGTTATTTCCTAGTTGAGTAACATGATATTACAGGGTGACCCAGAAAAACAGAACCCAAATTATTTATTCATTTTCCCATTATATTAACCCTAAACCCCAACCTAATCCTAACCCTCAAGTTGAGTGACATGATATTACAGGGGGACCCAGAAAAAACATAACCCACAAATTTTGCAATAAAACTGTTAATTTTAACTAGAGTGGTTAGAGTTAGGGTTTAGGGATAGGGTTAGGGTTAGGGTTGGGGTTTAGGCTTAGTTTAATGGGAAAATAGATAAATAATTTGGGTTCTGTTTTTTCTGGTTCACCCTGTAATATCATGTTACTTAACTAGGAAATAACCCTATATATATATATATATATATATATATATATATGGGTCATCTGATCTGTGCGGTAAAGTGGGGCGCTGACAGTAGGTATGACGCTTCGCCTCAGCAAAATTAATCTCTGTTGTCTAGCTCAAGCAAAAAGGGGATAGACTCGTTCGCTGTCGACTGATACTGACAATAGGCCACTCCGCGAACTTTACTTATATATATATATATATATATATATATATATATATATATATATATATATATTTAATTTGCTGAGTTTTTATAGATCAATGTTCATTATAAAACAGCTACCCAGGTTTCATGCCAAGGGGCAATCATCAGTTCATTGAGTTAGATCCCATGGTGTTTGTTGAAGATCTTTACTTAATGTCACATTCTGGACCGTAAATAACGTCGGTTACTTCCGCGGACGCTATTGTAGTTCGGATTTATTAAAAATTCAGCAAATTAAATAAATATTAGCTCTCACAATTTGTGATTGAGCACTGTATTTTCTTTGTTTCATCACAAAGAAAATTTGTTTATATATATATATATACCAACCCCTCTGCACGAACAGGATGCGACAAAAGGTCAATTTCTTCAGCAGAGTTTAACAGGTTTAAATTCAGAGTTTTCCTTCTCCTAGACTGATTACCTAACCATGGTTAAAGAGCCCAGTCTGCCCTGCTATTTGTCCATAGCTTGAGGGAGAAATGGATTCATACTTTTCCCAAGGGTATTAGCGCCATGTGAAATGCAAACAGCTTCGCCCAGGAAATGAACTCGGGTTGACGAGTGCGTTTTCATAAGACTCTAACAATTAGTCCACGCGCCTCCACTATACATATTTTGTGTTTCCACAAAGTCGATATCCATTTTAAAGTTATAAATCATTTAAAGTGCAAATGGACGTTGTGTACACCCAGTATGTATATACAGTAGATTTTTAAAACTTTTTACAACTCTTGCGTGATATTAGATGAAGATAAAGTTTCGCTATTCCATAGGATCAATTCGCTTTGGGTTATAAAATCTAGAGGCTGACTGGAGCCAGCCGGATGTCGAACACAGACTTTATTGGAAAACTTGCATTTTTTTTATAGGCCCATCAGTTTTGATACCACAGGATGTCAGCTGTCTAACGTTGATGTTTTTCCCACTTGGCCCACGTTTTATCTTTTGAATATCTGACGGCTGCACACGAGACACTTGCTCTCTTCAAGGTGGTAAATTTCTTTCCCCCAAACGTGTCTCGTCTTTCTTTGAACCACCGACCTTGTGGATGGAACACCAATTGCTGTCCAACCAACTGTAACAGCAACCATTTCCTTTACCCTAAAGGATTATCCTTTTTTTTTGTTTTCGATTTATTTCTTCTTTTTACAGAGGCTTTGATACTTGATTTTCTTTTGGACTTGATGGACAAGGAGGCGTTTTTTTTTTCTAATGTGAATGGGATTTACACAACATTAAATAACTTGGTTTTGCGTTACATGTTGGGTTGCCCATAGTACACACATACTCACACGCGCGCTCACTTACACACACGGTCACACAGACATCCAAATGAAAACGATTAATCTACTCACATTTCCATACACGCTATCTGCCCCTCTCCCTCTCTCTCTCTCTCTCTCCTCTCTCTCTCTCTCTCTTTCTCTCTCTCTCTATTTCTCACATACACATTCACACACAACGTAAGGGAATGTTCGATGTCATCTTTCAAAACTGTTTATCCCAGCGTCTCATAAATTTCGAACTATTCTAAGAGCGCTAATTTTCCATTCAAAACATTTTGAAACAAACTGATCAACAATAAACTATCACAGTCTCCTTATCATTTTGTGATAAATTTTCCTTTTCTTTATATCAACAAAATCCCTGAAGAAGATCTTACACACACGGTCACACAGACATCCAAATGAAAGCGATTAATCTACTCACATTTCCATACACGCTCTCTGCCCATCCCCTCTCTCTCTCTCTCTCTCTCTCTCTCTCTCTCTCTCTCTCTCTCTTTCTTTCTTTCTCACATACACACATTCACACAACGTAAGGGAATGTTCGATGTCATCTTTCAAAACTGTTTATCCAGCGTTTCATGAATTTCGAACTATTCTAAAAGCGCTAATTTTCCATTCAAAACATTTTAAACAAACTGATCAACAATAAACTATCACAGTCTCCTTATTATTTTGTGATAAATTTTCCTTTTCTTTATATCAACAAAATCCCTGAAGAAGATCTACTAAACAGATTGAAACACCGCAGCGTTGGCTGAATAAATATCACTCATTTTATTTGAACCTGTGTTTTTTTTCAAATTTTTCACTGTATTACATACCGTCGGATACACTTCTATTTTTCTCTTCACACACACATTATATATACTTTTGATTGATGGCCTTCTATACATATATAAAGTGTTGTTGGTGTGTATGTGTATGTCCTGATAAAACTATGAAAATAAAACAATTAAAGACAAAGTCAATAAATATACACATTAAACATCACCACTTCTTGTTTTTTTTTTGTTTGTTTTTTCGTGCAAAAATTATGAATATTTGATTTATATTGGAAGGTATATAAAATTGGAAATCTCAAAAGTAAACAAATCAATACACCAAGATTGTTTACCCTCTCCCTCTACCTCGGTGATGCTGGATAGCTGCTTCTAATGTTAGTATAACAATATCTCATAACTTATTCAATATTTATCGGTCGATTTTACAATTCTGTTTCGTGGCAAGATTTCGATACCTTTAAAGGAAAGTGATATATTATCGCCTATATAGATATTTTCCACAGAATTTTCTGACGGAAATTTATTCAACCTTTGATTTTCAATAAATTTTCCACAGCTTGGGGTTCGATAAAAATCGATCTACAATTTTTTTAATACTGAATATTGGAGCTTACTTTATCTCTTATTATAATGGAGATTGTATGCCTGTTTGTCTGTAACCGAAACTACCTCACCACCAATGTCACAATTCCCTTAGTTATTTGCGTTATATTTTCAATGGTTATTAAATAATCATTATTTAATCTTAATTACCATTTTATCTTATGAATAATGTCTCTATTAAGGTCTAGCTGAGATAGATTTGCCTCAAACCAGCCCATATTATTAACTTGTTTAAAATCCTGCAATGTGTTTTATATATCATTAAGATGTTAATGTTTACATGGTATATGGTGGGAGTAATTTACATAGCGATTTTAATAAAACCGTTTTTAATAAACGATTACTTGATGTTATTGATTTCTAACATTATTGTTTTATTCTTAAACTTATTAAAAAGCAAACCTATGTATAATTTTATATCGAAATTAATTAGAATAAAGTAAAAATAAGTTTAATTTTCTTAGTGTTCGTACTTAATTTCATTAGTCTTTCTAATTCAATATAATATTTAATTATATTAAAACTTAAATATTTGAGTTTGACTTTGAGATTTGTTTAACGGCATTTTTGCTATATAAGGTGTGCTGGAGGCCACAACTTAAATTTATAGACTCTTTGTGTCCTCGTGGATTTAATCGGCCAATCACCACGCTCGAATACGTGGTTAGTTTGTTGAGATTCTTTGGATATAAGACGTGTGTTAGAAGCCCACTTCTATTTGTAGACTCACCGAGTACCATATGATTAAACTCTTGGCCAATCACTGGCAGTACTCTGCTGCTGATATAATACTTAAATCCAAGAGTACTGGCCATAGCTACTCATAACTACTGCGGTTTTCGGGGACGACGGACATGGGAGTAAATCACTGGACCTTTAACACTACGCAGGATAGGACTTATTCACTTACCAAAGGATTCCATAACTCAGGACTTACTTACTCTAAGCCCTTTTCAACTGGCCAAGGATGGCATTTAAAAACTTAACATAGTTAACTATTTAATGGCCTTAGTGGAAGGGCGTTCAGTTGCTCGTGTTTAACAGGGACGAACGGATCAACAACATAAGGATTCTACTTAACACTGAGGAACACAAGGATTCCTTCAAAACGGATCCAACTTAATGCCACAAAGGATCTCCACTGTAAAGTTCTCTCATCTGCCACAAAAATGACCACAAGTTTTTAATAGCATTGCTCTCATTTCCAATATGACCAGGAATAGTAGTACCTGTTAGTCAAAGTAATGCCATTTTGTTTAGGACAGCTATAATTACCAACACAGAAACATGTATCGTACATCAAAATGAAGCTGGTTCTCTGTGGATCATATCCCTACTTCTCCACATAGTCACCGTTTCTTTCAATAGCAATGTTCCACCTTCGAATGAGAGCATGTATCTCTGCCCCGTATGGGGGTGAGTTAAAAAGTAATGCCATTTTGTTTAGGAAAGGTACAATTACAAACACAGAAACATCTATCATCGTCTCTCTCAATAGCAATGACCCACCATCGAACGAGAGCATGTATCCCTGCCCGTAAAATTCTGTTGACTGTTCTTTGAGTCACTACTTCACTACATATTTCACTTCCTCGTCACTGGAATAATGTTTGCCTATCACACCCTCTTTCATGGCGCAGAAGAGATGAGGGTCTCAATGCACTAAATCTGTTGAGTATGGAGGATGCGGGATGAACTGGCTCAACGAAGAGTTAACAGAATTTTACGGGGCAGAGATACATGCTCTAATTCGATGGCGGAACATTGCTATTGAAAGAAAAGGTGACTACGTGGAGGGGTATGGATTTGATCCACAGAGGAGCAGCTTCATTTGATGTAGGATACATGTTCCTGTGTTGGTAATTATACCTGTCCTAAAGAAAATGGCATTACTTTTGACCCTCGTATATACATGTGTCTGTATGTGTGTGTGTGTGTGTGTGTGTGTGTGTGTGTGTGCATGCTTGTGTTTGTTTGTTTTTGTGTGTTTGAGTATGTGTGTGCGAGTATACAAGGTTTCTAAAAATGTATATATAATTTGACTAATGACCGTTTTAAAACGATTTTAATTGCATTAACTCACTGGTTCTTTAAACAGTGATATTTTATTGCAAGTATGAAGTGTACACACACACACATACACACACACACACACATACACACACATATATATATATATATATATATATATACAAGGTGTGTCAAAAAGTATAGAGATTTTTTGTACTTTTTGACACAACTTGTATTCCGCCCTGTCGGGTGGGGCGTTAGAATGCACCGACTGCACCTCTGCAGAGGGGTGAGACTCCCCCAATGGGGCCACCTGTTTGCCGTGGGTGGCGACCCGTGATGCTTAAGGATAGAGCCCAGGTGGATGAGCAGTTCATGACATGCAATACTCCACTTTGGCCCTATCTTGGGCTAGACGGGCGGTCGGAGAGGCCTCCTCCGATCAATCGGCTGGTCACGTCAAGCCCTAGCACCTATATGATTTTCCCAACCCTGTTGCTCTTATGGCAAGCCCCAACCCCTTTTTATCATATGGGTGCTAGAAGGGGATGGCTGCGGGTCTACATGTCCTGGGAATGACATTAAACTCTATCTGATGGTGAGGTTCCAGTTCTGGAGATTTGGGGAATGTGGAGCACCCCTTCATCACCATTGCTCCCTGGTCCACTCTGACCCGGAGTGGTAGTACCTGTTAGGGTCCCATTTATGGGTTAAATAGAAAAATGTATTTATAAAAAATTGTATTATCCATTAAGAATTGATTTATTTCAAAACTTTATCGGCATTAAATGACCCACGGAGGTTGATATGCCGTAAAACAAAACAAACCAAACTAAACCAAACAACTTGTATTCTGAAAAATTAACGTTCCATTCATTGTTCATTTCTATCTTGGTAAATACAGCTTCAATCTCGATACTTTTATGACACTCCTTGTATTCTGAAAAGAATAACGTTCCATTCATTGTTCATTTCTATCTTGGTAAATACAGCTTCAATCTCGATACTTTTATGACACTCCTTGTATTCTGAAAAAAAATAACGTTCCATTAATTGTTCATTTCAATTTAGGTAAATACAGCTTCAATCTCGATACTTTTATGACACGCCTTGTATAATTTCACCAACAGTTGAAAGGATAGGATTCCCAAAATATACCAATAATATACTTGTAAAATTACCGATTGCAACAACAACAACAAAAAAGAGATTTGAAATTGTTTTCCCTACAGAAAGAACTCATATCTACAAAATAATATAGAGAATTTAGGAAATAATAATCTCGGAGAAAACAAATTTTAAAACTCTTGGAAATTTCCCTAATGGAATAATGAGAATATATCTGTTACATCAAATTGTTTAGTTCCTTATCATATCCAATTTAAAATCCACGCCATATTCAAATCAAAATCAGCCAATAAGATATCTCATAATGCGAAAAGGGGTTATCACTGTTTGCTTAGGAAATTATTCTCATCTTCTCACGTTCTAGAATATATTTCTGATCTTTTGTTTTTGTTGTTTTGTTTTAAAGAATCATCTATTTCGTATACCTGTTCAGTTAGATTAACATTCATATATAAATTGATTTTTAAAAATGCGTAATTAACAGTGTCAATAATTGTTTTTTTAATCATTTTTCTCGATGCATTTTTCAACGGTTTAATCAAGAATTTAATGAGATATGTTTTATGGTAATTGACAAACTTTGAACGAAGAAAAAATTGTCAATATTTATGTTCATTATATAGATCAATTATCCTGGACATTAATGAGAGGAGATATTTGTGAAACAACTTATTAAGTTATTTAAAATAAAAACTGAATTCTTTCGATTTTGGGCAGATTCAAGTGATTAATATTATACAAGACAGAAAAGGAAAGAAGAATGAATATTTAAATGGAATATAAAAGAAAGAAGGAAAAGAAAGAAAATTATGGGAATTGAAATAAAAAAGGGACCATATGACCTTTAGGCACCCCTTTTGCGATCTCGATTCATAAGGAATTTTTTTTTCATTTACACCGTCAAAATCCGATTGTTTGTTAGGGTTAGGGGCTAGGTTTAGGGTTTAGGGTTAGGGTTAGTTTTATAATTAAAAAGAACTCTAAAATCGTCTGTTAACAAACAACCGCATTTTGACGGTGTAAATGAAAAAAATGTCCTTATGAATCGAGATTGCAAAAGGGGTGCCTAAAGGTCATATGGTTCTAAAAAAGAAATGGAATGAAAGGAAGGAAAGCAGGAAAGAAGAATAGATGGATAGAGATAAACGAAATAATATAGAGTGTGAAAAAGAAAAAAAGGAAGGAAGAATAGAAATAAGGAAAACAGGAGGGACGAATAGATTAATTGATAGAAATAAAAGAATATAGAAAATGAAAAAGAAAAATAAGGAAGGAAGGAGGTGAATAAAGAATGCATGAAGGAAGTATAGACTGATAGATAGAAATAAACAAAGCAATATAGATGTAGCGAGATGGAAGGTCCTGAGTTTTGCGAGGACTACTATTAGAAAAGGAGGAAGAAGAAATAAGAGATAGTAAAGGCTTAAAAAAAAGTGATGAACATAAAACAGGTTGTCGTGAGTTTGACCGGGGCGTGACCTCCCGAATAGAGAATTGAAAGCCAACTGGAAGTTTCGGGTGTTGACCGGAACCGGAAGTCACGTGGTGACGTGGAACAACGAAGAAAAATACCGGCCTCTTTTTGCTTTCCGAGGCCTAGGGGTACGGACGGGCCTCTGGTCCCTGTTGTGGGATCACAGTAATTTAATAGTGTCCTCTCTCTCTCTCTTTCTCTCTGCTTTTCCTCCTCTCCAAAACAACCCACGAGTCGAGCCTGGAAATAAAAGATAAGCAGCTTGTGACGATATATTTCTCGCGTTGTACTTTTTTATCGACAAGATGACCGCCACGTGCCGAACACCTTTTTTAGTGTCGTGAATTTGGAGGCACGTTGACAAGACCCGCTATACAATATATATCGCTATTAGAACGTTACTTATATCCGTTTTGGTACCGTGAATATATCGCTACCGCCAAGTTACATAGAGCGTGAAAAAGAGGGGAAAAACAGAAAGAAAGGAGGGAATGAAGGAACGTGGGAAGTACGGATAGATTGATAAATAGAAATAATCAAAGCCAAAAGACTTTAAAAATACGTGTACAAAAGAAATTAAAAAATCAAGGTTTTAAATTGAAAGAGAAGGAAATAACCTATGTTAATAAAAATGAAAAGAAAATAGAAAAATTACATAAGAAACAAAGAAAGACAGAAAGAAATGAAAAGAATAGAAAATATATTGTACAGAAAGATACATTTTTAAAAGAAATAGAACATGAATAAAGTGTAATGTTCAATGTTATAACAATGTTATAACTTGTTGAAACATAACAAACTCCGACACGTTTGTGGGACAAAACATTTTATATTGTAAACAGCACAGAAATATGACAAGATACATAAAATAGGAATACAAGATAATACAAATGAGATACAATAAGGAAACATTCAAGTGTTACGTGCATGTACATATAAAAAGAGTTGCACATAGTCCATATAATGGAAGTCACTTACCGACTTACAGACTTAGTCCGTATGTGGGGCCAGAGTCCCCACAATGATGGGCTGTAGTCACAAAATGTCTAACCCATGTGGGTACCAAGCAGGAGAGGTAGAAAAGAGACAGAAGAGTTTGAATCAGCCGCTTAACTACTATAGCCCCTGGTGAGAACAAGCGGCAACCCAGCGGGAAGATACTCTTTTGGGCCAATGTGAAGATAATCCCAACTAAAGAAATAGGGAGGAGAAAGCAAAAAAGAAACAAAAGGGAAAGAAAAAAGAAAATTAAATAAGAGATATTGTACTGAGAGGTAATATTTAGATAGAAAGAACGAAAAGAAAGGAATAAAATATATTGTACTGAAAGGTAAATTTTAGAAATAAGTAAATGAAAAATCAAAGAAGAAAGAAAGAAAGAAAAGAAAAAAAAAAAAAAGAAAAAGCAATAGAAGAAAAAAATAAAGAAAAAAGAAAGATAGAAAAAAAGAAAAGAAAGAAAAGAAAAATCGAATAGCAAATTCTACTGAAATACAAGGATGATTTGACATGGAATTATCAATATATATATATATATATATATATATATATATGTGTGTGTGTGTGTGTGTGTGTGTGTGTGTGAGTCAAAAAAGTATCGATATTTTTGTATTGTTTGCCTCACTTTATATTCTGAAAAAAATTAACGTTCCATTCATTGTTCATTCCTATCTTGGTAAATACAGCTTTAAACTCGGTACTTCTACTTTGTTTTATATAGAATGAGAGTATTGAAGAAAAAGGAAAGAAAAACTATGAGTAAAATAATTTTACTGAAAGGTACTCTTTAAGAAAGAAAGAAAGAAAAAAAGAAAGAAAGAAAAATCAAAAGGTGAATTAACTTTTATAAACAATGGAAGAAAGAAAAAAGAAAAGGAAGTAAAAAAGGTATGTTTTATAAAGAAAGAAAGAAAACAAAAACCAAACAAAAGAAAATGTAACTATAAAATGCACTCTTTATGAAAGAACGAAAGAAATAAAGGTACAAATGCACAATAGCGCGCAGGAGATGATATCATTAGAATAGCATTTACCTATAAATAGCATTAGGAGTGGGAAACGTTCCTAAATCTACCTTAACCCTATCTCAGCCCCTAACACTAACCGTAACACTAAAACTGTCCCTAGCCATCACCTAACCCTAACCCTCCAACGTGTCAAATGTATCAAGTATTTTCGTGAAATGTAAGAAAATATGTAATCTAATTATATTATCTCTTGCGCACTATTATGCATGAGTACCGGAATTAAAAATGACCAGAGAAACATAAAAAGCTTGTTTTAAAAGTGAATGTGTGTTGAATTAAACTGAAGTAATCACTTGCAAATGAAAAAAATGAGGGAAATGAATCAGAAATGAAAAGGATCACAAAGAAGAAAGGACAAGATCTAGAAAGAAACAGTGAATCAAAAGAGAAACAAAAAAAAAAGAAGAAAAAAATGAATGAAAATAAAACAAAATAAGAAATGAAAAAAATCGCAAAGAAAGAAACAAAGAAGAAAGGACAAGATCTAGAAAGAAGCAGTGAATCAAAAAAGAAACGAAAAAGAAGAAAAAAATGAATGAAAATAAAACAAAATAAGAAATGAAAAAAACCGCAAAGAAAGAAACAAAGAAGAAAGGACAAGATCTAGAAAGAAGCAGTGAATCAAAAAAGAAACGAAAAAGAAGAAAAAAATGAATGAAAATAAAACAAAAAAAAAAGGAGTTACTGAAAAAGAAGTATTACACAATAGTGAGTAATAAGGATGATTAACATTTTAATACGTCCAGTATCTCTTTCATTCTGGCCATCAGCCGATGTAATACAATGGTATTATATTGGATATAATTCTAATTCATTGGCGTTCGATTAGTTACAGTTATTTCAATGATGGCTTCTAGCTTTCGTGTTTCATTCTATAAATAGAAGAATAATAGCGGTATAATATAATTGCATTAGTTTAATTATTGCAACCATTGCTCAACAGTGGAGGCTAGAATTACTGGCCGCTATGATTTAACTCTGAAGATGGTTAATAACACTTATGGGAAAGAAATTACATTTGAAAACAATTTTTATATATATATATATATATATATATATATATATATATATATATATATATATATGTGTGTGTGTGTGTGCTTAATTGGAGTCGTACCTAATTTTGAAAATTAATTAATTAATAATGAATTAGGCGGGAATACCTATTTAAATGTATGGATAAACAAATCGAGAAAAATCAATCTCTGTATGTACATTTCGGCCGAAATGTACATACAGAGATTGATTTTTCTCGATTTGTTTATCCATACATTTAAATAGGTATTCCCGCCTAATTCATTATTAATTAATTAATTTTCAAAATTAGGTACGACTCCAATTAAAGCACTTATTCTCTCAAAAATTGTCGGCAAAAAGCCATTCCAAACAAACCGTGTTTACATATAATATATATATAATATATATATATATATATTATATATATATATATATAATAATATATATTGGGAGAATATGTGCTTAATTGAAGTCGTACCTAATTTTTGAAAGTTAATTAATTAATATTTAATTAATTAATTAGGCGGGCATACCTATTTAAATGTAAGACAAAACAAATCGAGAAAAATCAATCTATGTATGTACATTTCAGCCTATTAGGCCTCATCAGCAGAGCTATAACAGTCGGGTTTCGAATCATGCACAAGGCGGTCTTTCTATCTATAGCTCTGCTGATGAGGCCTAATAGGCCGAAATGTACATACAGAGATTGATTTTTCTCGATTTGTTTAGACTTACATTTAAATAGGTATGCCCGCCTAATTAATTAATTAATTAATTAACTTTCAAGAATTAGGTACGACTTCAATTAAGCACATATTCTCCCAAAATTGTCGGCTGAAAAAGCCATATCATAAACACATCGCTAATGTGTATTTACTTATCATAATATATATATATATATATATAATATATATATATAGATATAGATATATATATAGATATATAGATATACAGGTACATTTTTTCCGAGATGAAATAAGGAAATCACAGTGCTCAACTACAAATTGTAAGAGCTTTATTTATTTATTTAATTATTAAATATAACTGTTTTTTGTAGGCATCTACCCAAGGTTTCAAGCTTTTTGCTCTCGTCAGGATACCTTTAATTCCTCTGGTGTTTCTGCAAAAATATGTTTTGCAGTTATGCTTTTGTTGAGGACTGCAATTATTTCGGTTGAGTTTTTGGACGCTGATGAATCCGAAAAATATAAATCCAAACATATGTAAAGACTCACAAAGTTATATCCCTTTAACTGTTCACCCAAATTTATTCTTTTACGGAAAATTATATAAACAAAAAGCCATATCTAAAGAAACTTATGCACATTGAAATTTTCTGATTAATCCTGTAAAATTTTGTAATCTTATATTTTAGGGTGGATGGTGAGTTTCACTTATCCATGCGTTTAGAAAGTATTTTTTCTTGTGTGGGCATGCCTTAAATATTTCAGATTTTTTATAGTTTAAATGTTTAAATGTTGTGTATTTTGGTATTTTTCAGGCATGTTTTATTGAATAACACGGAGTACTCCTTCTTCATTTTTGGATCTGTATTTTTTCCAATCGTCTGGCGATCTTTCTGGTGTTTTGATCCAATTGATATAGAATATTTCCCATACTGTTATCCGGAGCGCTTTCGACTGTTTCGCCAGTCGTCATCATGGAATTCTCCAAATTTAAGAAAAACATAGATAAAAGAACTAAAAAAAATGAACTAATACCAACTTATATAACCCATGATGACGACTGGCAAAACAGTATGGGAAAATATTGTATATCAATTGGATCCAAACACCAGAAAGATCGCCAGACGATTGGAAAAAATACAGATACAGTCAAAAATATCAAATTATTGAAATAATTTAATATTTCAATATTTTTAACCGTCTGAAGATTGCATGTTATGCATGAAATTGCAGTAACGGGATATTAACACGATAATATTTAATCTCCGATTTTAAACCAGCTCTGCTATTTTAGCATTGAGCCCCTTCATATGCTAATACCTTTCACATTCATTCTCCATTATATTATATTATATTATATTATACATATATACATAGTAATATTTTTATATATATTTATATATATTATCATATATTCATTTATATATATATATTATATCTATCTATACATATATGTATTTTAATATATTATATATACTAGCAAATATATGCACCCTCCGGGTGCAAGTATTTAAGTTTTAATATAATAAAATATCATATTAAATTAGAAAGGCTAATGAAACTGAATAAAAATTCAGATAAAAAGATTTGGAACCTTTCTCTCTCTCTCTCATCTTTCTCTTTCTTTTTTTTTCCCTATTTTTTATATTCTTATAATTTATATATTATTATATTAATTTTTATATATATAATATATGTGTGTGTGTGTGTGTGGTGTGTGTGTGTGTGTGTGTGTCAGTTTTGTAAACATTTGATTAAGGAATTGTTTTACTGCCATTCTTGCCAGCAGTGTCCATGTCTTAACTTCTTACCCCGTCAATTCACAACACCACACGCACATACCACACACACACACACACACACACACATATATATATATATAATATATATATATGCGTGAGTGTGTGTGTGTGTGTGTGTGGCCATGTATATGAAGGCATATTAGCATTTTGACAATTTGGCAAGTAGTAAATGGACAGTCAGTTTATCTACAATGTCAAGTAACCTACTCAGGAATATATATATATAATATATATATATATATATATGAGTATATATATAAGAATTGCTAAGGTGGTTGGCACAAAGGCCTGATGTGGTGGTGCACCCAAGTGTAACTCGAACTCATTTTCTTTACACTTGCATTGTGATAGCCTTTAAAACCCACCAACAAACCAATGTAAACACAATGCTTCAGCCAATATTAAATCCCTTTTATATTATATATATTATATATATATTTATATATAGTTTGTCCCATTCATATTCATTTCTGATTTTATCATTCTTCATTTCTTTTCGGTCTCTGTCTATTTATGCTGATAATGTGCTATCTCAATATATCACATCATCTCCGGTTTACCAGTATCTATGTCAGCAAGGTTTCCTCTTATCCACCCATCTGAACACCAAATTCCTTGGGTGGGTGATCCCTAGAAACCGCCCCGTATTGCTATGGAATGTTCCTTATATCGTAGTCAGATCCCTCCGTCTGTACTAAACTCCTGTTTCAACAGTTACCCCCTGGTACTGCCAAATGAGTTGACGTCTTCCTCACTGACACCAATGGCAACAAAACGTAAGCATTGCTAGGGGCTAAAACCATAGGAACCACCGTTTGCGGAGCGGTGTGTGGAGGTGCATCATGCAGTCAGTGATAGGAGTTAGGCAGGCGCGTGTGTATGGCTAGAGTTCGTATGATTATGGGGACTCGTTGACCCGGAGTTCAAATCCTGACGAAGCTACATGCACATAGCGCTAATACCCTTGGGAAAGGTATTGGAATCCAAACTACTCTCCGGTTCAGATTGAGATGGTTATTTTGATCTTTTGCTATAGGGAACCAGTTTGCAGGCGTGTGGTGTACTGTTAGAGTCATAGGAAATGGATTCCTTAACCCAAATACAAATGTAGCGCTAATACATTGGGAAAGGTATGAATCCAAAAAAAAACTTACTCTCCCTCCAGCTATGGGTAAAATAATAGGGCATACTGGGCTTTTAAACTTTGGTTAGGCAACCAGTCTAGGTGGAGGAAAACCTGAATTCAAAACCTGTTAAAAAACCCGCTTGGGTGGTCACTACAAGAATGGCTTAGTCCTAATTAATGATCTATTTCCCGAAATATAGAACCATAGAAAAAGAGGGGAAATGCACACGTATTTACAGGGCTCCTGGGCAATTGGACCTTAAGAATTGAAAACTTAACCATGTTGCCTCCTTTTGGTCTCAGGGCAAGTTACTGCGCAATGTTCACCACTGTATGGCCTAAAACCTAAGTTTTGGGCATCTAAAAATACACTATCTTTGAAAAAAATCTCACGCAATTAAACCATTCGCTGTTATATTATAATATATATATATTATAATATATATATATATATATATTACTATAAAAGTAGAGGAAATCATATGTAAATTTGTCTAAACAACATCTAGCAGTCCTTGAGGCAGTTAGTATTCTTTTCTCCAGACCTACTCTGTGCAGACAAACACGAGACACTCCATTATTTACTAATACTGATTCATAACCCTGGTTTAACCTAGGGCACACACACATACCCCACTTTCCCCCATTTTTGTCCCCCCCCCTCCACTCTCTGGTTCCCCCATGCGTTCTTATAATTTTCGTTACATTCTGACTTTTAATTGTTCAACCGGTTGTAAATATTGAAAAAGTTCCGGTCGAAAAGGCCTTCTTTATCCCCTTGTTTTTATATTTTATTTCATAATAAAATATCACCTCCCCAATTTACATATGATTCATCTTACTTTTAGTAGTTTATAAAGTTTCATGTACCATAGTATAAGTATATATATAATATTATATATATATATATATATATATAATATCATAAATTCTCCGTATTTTAACCGTTTGATTTTTAAAACACCAAAGAATTTACTCTGTCGGAGGCCGTTATTCCTTGTATACTTAAAAAGTTTTTTGTAGTTATCTATTATTTGATATTTTACTTTGTAATTTAAATAATATTAGATAGAGGGGCATATGTACATGGATAAACTCTTTGGCCGAAACACGTGTCAGTAAAATAAAAATTAAAATCTATTTCTATCCATTCAGCATTTTCTTTCTTTATTGTTTCTTTCAACATACCGCGGATTTCGCTTCATTTCCAACGTTTATATATATATAAGAGTCAGATCTTATCCCTGAGAGCCCTTAGCGAAACTTTTAGTTCCTGGCGGTTTGTATGAAATATATATATATATATATACATTATGATTTTCCCAAATTTTTTTTCTCCCAGGTGATGTTTGGTTAGTTATATCTTTACAATCAAAACTATTTGCTGTTTTTTGTCTCCACCGCGAGGATTTACCAACAAGTATTGGTATATATATATTATATATATATTATATATATTATATATATATTTCTATACATGAAAAGAAAGAAAGAACATAATATATTCAACTGTATTTTCATTGAATTGATTTAAATGAGAATGTTAAGTTATTAGATGGAATGATATCATTTTATATCATTATGTAATTTGCTATATTTATGAATAAAGCCTGACCAATATCAGTGATAAAGAAAAGAATAGCGTTGCATAGTCTAAGTCAATTGTCACTGTCAGTTTCCGCCTATGCACCATCACACACACACACACACACACCACATACACACACACATACACACATAATATTATATGTAGTAAAGAATAGAGGGAAAATGGCGACAAAGGAACAAAACTCAAAACAAGTATATGTAGGAGATAATTAATTTTCCGGGGCCCGGTGCATTTGCGCTCGGTTATAAAATACGACGAAAATTTAATACGACTGATCAAGCGGGCTCAATGCACGGCGAAAATATCTCCTAATATACTCGTCTGAGTTTTTCTTTGTCCACATTTTTCCCTCTATTCTTTACTAACATTCTGTCAGATTACTCCAATCCTCCTTATCCCATGTATATTATATATATATATATATATATATATATATATATATTATGTGGTGTGTGGTGTGTGTGTGTGTGGTGTGTGTGTGTATGTGTTGTGTTGTGTTATGTGTTTAAATAAAAGGCTGAAAATATTGCGCTGTGTTTATTCCTAAAAAGTCCAGCTTAGATTATTCCCAATACCAGCTAACCTGGTATATACACACACACACACAACACACACAGTATTATATAGTATATATATAATATATAAATATTATATATATATATATATTTATATATATATATATTGTGGTGTTTGTGTGTGTGTTGTGTTGTGTGTTTTGTGTGTGTGTTATACTGCAGCATAACGCCAAAACTATCCCAGGAAACCTTTAATCAGTTATTTTCGGGGATGCATCATTTCCACTAACCCAAGGTGCCCAGGCAGACCTCACGATGCTATTCGGGGTATTTTGTTGGTTTACGCCACGTAGGGAAGTGCCAGAACTCTTCAAATGCAGATTCTACTTGATTCGTAAATCTTTAGATATGGCTGACGTCGAATTGTCAATAAAACTTATTCGACGCAATAGAAATATGTTGATCATACAGTCATTTATATATATATAATACGAAAACTGGATGACCAACGCTATTGATTATATAATTATAATATATATATATATATATATAATATATATATCATGTCGCGCTGTTAGCACGGATATCCATGACAATTTCTCCTCCATCCGTTCCTAGTCACTCATCATCTCGGTTAGGTCCTCTACGCAGCATCTGTATCCACGCAGAGCTGATCAATGTACGTTTTGCTGGTCCGGCCTTACACCGACGGTGCCCATAAGCTGGCTTCCAACAGGAGGACGTCACTTTATGAGTTCGTCCTTGCATTCACCAGCAGTGTCCTGCGTGTTTAAAGAAAGAAAAACGTAACAAAACCGTTCATCTGATATATATCTATTCGACCAGAAACCCAAGGAAGTAACTCTATACCAATGCATGATGGGAATGAGCTAGCAAAAGGTTTATGATATACTCTTTCTGATGCGTCAGTGATTAAAATTTGGTAATTTTAATTGAGGATCAGACAAGAAAAGTAATGAGACTATTAAACTAGGGTTAAATTGAAGAACTAAATATGATTGAATTATTTCAATTGAAATGCTTTTCATTTAAATTTTCTAATCTAATCATCCTTTCATTAAAAAAATCTAATCTACTTTAGATGTATAAAATCTTTCAATCATCTTCGACTGTCGTTGACAACATTAGATTCCTTTGCACTCACTCGCATCCATCCATCCCTTATGGCTATCACACTGGCAAGCATTCATTAAATAATTTATTTCCATATATTATATATATAATATATATATATATATATATATATATATATATGAAGGAATATAAGTGGTGTAATGGTTAAAGTATATATATATTATATATATTACTATACTATATATAATTTATATTATATTATTATATATATATATATGGGAGTAAAATATGGAATAAATCCGAACAATATTAAGAAATTTTGAAAAAAACAAATGGTCCGAAAATAGGATTGAAATTTATTTATCGATATTTAGACATTTCGCGTTTCTTTGATGAAGGTTTAAAGAAAACCGAAATGTTTAAACATCGATTAAATAAATTCATCCTATTTTCGGAACATTTGTTTTTTCAATTTCTAATATATCAATATGTTGAAAACCTTTTCAACTGGTCCTAACATGCGTTCTTTTGAGCGCAAACAAGATTTAAAAAAAAAACAACCCTTACTGTCTGTCGTCTTTAAAACAAACTTACATAGAACGTAAGTCTAACCTCTGGAGCTGTGCCATATACTAAACACATGGCCCTAATGAACTTTGATATTTATTTTCCTTTTTTTTTTCATATTTTCATTAAAAAAAAAAATTATTCTATATTTATATTCATATTTTGATAATTATGCCACAATGCACTCATTTGAAATGCCACTAAAAGACGTGCAGATGAAACTACGTTTAATAACGCTTTGTAATACGTCAAAAGACCGCATTCTGATTGGTTCATAATTGCTGACCTCTCCATCCAAGACAGGTTTCCGTAAAAAACTGTCTGAAGAGCTAGACTTATTTTTGAGTTTCTGGTCGAAATAAATATTATAAACAGATGACAGTTTGTTAAGGTTTTCTCTTTGAAAGTTAACATTGCTCTGTATGTATAATGATTATTGGTTATTATACATTGAGTTCTCTTAGGATTTAAAAAAATCTTGTATGAATATATATGTTGTGTACTTAGAAGAGCATACATCATTGTTGTACTGTGAGATTTCGATGATTGTCCAAAGAGAATCCTCCCTTACTTACCAGTCATTTAGATTATCTTACACACAACGCACACACACACACACACACACACCACACACACACACATATATTATATATATATATGAGTATAGATAAAAGGATATGAAAATAACACAATATGAAGTGAAAAGATTTTATGTCATATTTTTCACTTTTTACAGCATATGTGTTTTCATATCCTTTATCTATACTCATACGTCAGATTCATTTCCTTTCTCTTTAACACACACACACACACACACATAATATATATATATAATTATATATAATATATATATATATATATATATATAATATATACTTTTACTATTGTGGGCAATGATAGTCAGAATCTTTCGCACTATGACTATCATCGTATGTTCATTATCTGACTTTTTTTAGGGTCTATTTTGCGTATGAATATGCGTATCTGTGTTTGGTATTTTGGTTACGTTATGTTTTGGATTGATATTATGTATTTTATTATGCTGTATAATAGATGACCGTGTTATGTATTGTGTTAGTGATGCAAGTGAACATTATATTGTATGATATT
>CM042160.1:3713487-3733487 GCA_023376005.1 Doryteuthis pealeii
TGGGTTAGCATGAATGAAATCATATACATGCTTGGATAAAAACGATTATGTATGTAAATATGCATATATATTATATATATATTATATATAATATATATATATATTATATGCATATATATATATATATATATGTGTGTGTGTGTGTGTTGTGTGTTGTGTGTGTGTACTCGTGTTATGAATGGCCAAAAACAAGGATGTTGAAGAAATATTTTTGTGGGCTGGCATTGGCTAAAGTTTGTGGTCGTTCATTACACATTATATATGACTAGAAGCGGTTACTCAGCATCGCCTGGGTAGAGGGGGATTTTTCTTTTTAAATTTAGTCTCATAGATCCATTATTACCGATTCGTGAGTTGGTTTCCCACAGGATGTCCCATTAAAATCCCCACGTAAAAAGACCTTGTGCTGATCCAGCCACTCTGAAAAAAATTAATGTCTACTATTTACAACATTAAATACAGAAAAAAAATTCCATGCTGTTTATCATTTAAATTTTATTTTTTAATTATCTTCACAAATATGAATCAAATCTTCATAATTTTTGCTCAAAAACCAAGCCCGGTGATATTTAATGTGTATATATATTTACTTTGTCATCAATTGTTTTATTTTCGAAGTTTCCTCCGGACATACGCATACACAACTGCCCTTTATATATGTATAGACTTAAAAAAAACTTTTTGTGTGTAAAAATTAGTGGTCGTTTATCACTCATTATGTGTGTGGTGAGTGAGTGTGTGTATTGTGTGTGTGTGTGTGTGAGAGAAGAGAGAGAGAGAGAGAGAGAGAGAGAGAGAGAGAGAGAGAGAGAGAGGAACAAATCATAGCATACGTAGGAAATGGTATTGGTGACTCGAGTTCAAATCCTGGATGAGGCTGTTTGTATTTCTCTTTGCACTAATGCCCCTAGAAAAGGCAGGAATCCAGCAGTTTACTACCAGCTACGGGGATGCAAGCATCATTCCAGGGGATGCGAGAAACGTCCGTTCAAATTTAGATTTTTTTCTTTGGTAATTAATATTATATTTATATTCATTTCTTTATTCAGATTATTTATTATTATTATTATTATTATTATTATTATTATTATTATTATTATATTATTATTATTATTCTAGAGAGTGAAATAAATATNAGATTTGAACAGAGGGGGTATGATTGAAAAATAGAACAACTTTGACACTAACTCTTCCATCATTTCCATTACTCCCGTCTTTATTTGGTAAATTTTCCTAATTTAACTATTTAGTTAAAATAGGAAGTAAAGAATAAAATTACAGTTATTTCTTCTTGTTAATGGATTTCTTTTTAAGATTTATTGAAGAGATTTTTGCTCATATTCAAAAAGATAAAACCAAACAATTAGAAATCAAGAATATTAAGCACATATTTATTAAAATCAAATGTTTAAGATCAATATGCAAATTAGCCTTCCCATTCACCCTGTAATCCGCTATTTTTTGTATATATAAATACATTACATGTTATTAGTATGTAGATATGGTCAACAGTATTAATAATGTAAAACAATTTTGTTAATAATTGAGGTTTAAATAAAAATAAAATCATGGAGAATGTGATGTAAATAACAAAAGGAATTGTAACTTGTATAGTAATATAGTTTCGGTTACAGACAGACAAACCCACAATCTCCATTATAATAAGATATATATATATTATATATATATGTCAAATTTATATATATATAATATATATATATATATATATATATATGCTCCCATAAATTTGGTAATGAGCTCTCTAATTGGTAATTTAAATTAACTCTCACTACTAAGCAAATAAGCAATGATCATTTCTCCGGAAATTTGATCTCTCAGTGACCGAATGATACATACATGCCTATGTATTTAATAGTTTAAAACATCAGCTGTCAGTGGGCGAGGGGATAAGATATCGGACTACCATGCGGTAAGTCTGAGTTCGAACCCTACCCAAGGATGGTTTTGTCTAGCCACACTGAAGAGGCATGATATGCCGAAACACGTATCTGTGGGATGACTTATTAATATATATATATATATAGATTGAATCTCAATTCTTTTTCATCACATTTGGGTACGAGACGTGTTCATAATTGCTTTTATATTTTCGTAATATTTCTTTTGCTAAACAAACCTGCAAACCAATGTTTTACAACAAAGACACTTATAAAGACAGAACTAATATTTGCCAAGAAATCGCCTTACAGAATTTGATTTAATATCTGCAAATATTTGCCTGGGTTAATATTGGCTAATACCGCCGGCAAATCTTGAGACATTCCCTCCATTCTGATTCCCAGAATCAGTTCTCAGATAATTTCATATCTTGTAAACATCATGTGCGATATAATGAGATAATAAACAAATACATTTGATGTAATGAGACCATTTCAGTGCGGAATTATATAGCGGGTACAACCCCGAAGTCATCACCCGCGCGAACAACGGTTTCTTTAATTGACAAACGAGGCGTATCCGAGTATCGGAATAACAAAGGATACGGGGAATGAAAAAAAGATTGAAACGGTTTAATTATCATTATTGGTTGTCTGGTTATTTTATGGCATATTAACCCTTATTGGTTAGTATTATCTGCGTAATTCGGACTACTGTCCTCATCTTCATTGTTATCTGTACAACGTTTCGGCCGATATGCCCTCCTGCCTTCTTCAGGTATTTCTTGTCGGACTCGGGAACCTTCTTTTCGGACTCGGGAACCTTCTTTCGGACTCAGGAACCTTCTTTTCGAACTCGGGAACTTTCTTGGCGTAGCCGGGAACCTTCTTGTCGTAATCGGGAGCCATCACGGAACTTTGAACCTAACCCTTTATTCAGTCCACGGGGGTATCCTGTTCTCAGTCTGCTAACCATAAGATCGGGTAGGAGTTTGTGTTAATAATTTTTCTATGTAAAAGAAGGTTCCCGAGTCCGAGAAGCGTCCCGAGTCCGACAAGAAATACCTGAAAAAGACCGGGGAGCAATCGGCCGAAACGTTGTACAGATAACAATGCAGATGAGGACAATAGTCCGAATAACGCAGATGATACTAATCATCAAGCCTCATCTCAAACATTCAGAGAAATAACCCTTATTGGCTTACGTAATGCAAATCAATATTGTTTACGAAAAACTAGACAAAAACTGTAAATGTGATGAACATCCAATAAACACAATTCCCTAACCTCCAGACATAAAATAACCCTAGACGGATTGAGATGCCGTTAAAATCAATCAATCAATCAAGATGTCATATTTGTTAAAAATGCTACTTTTTATCTCACAACACATAGATAACCCACAATGGCATATTACCCCAAAATTTACATTTTTATAGACCACACACACACACACACACACACACACACGACACACTGTTAAGTGAGTGAGTTAATAATGAGTTATAGAATCCTTTGGTAAGTGAATAAGTCCCGCGATATAATACTACGTTCCGACGTCCAAGAAGATCCAAGTAGTAATGATTAGTATGAACAGAAAAGGTCAGTATAAATAATTATATCAGCAGCAGGCATTGCCAGTGATTGGACAATAGGAATCGTTCCCAGGTCACGTGCTTATAGGTGAGTCTATAAGTAGAGGTGTACATCTGGCACACGCCTTATATCTTAGAAAAATTCCAACACACACACATTCGAACAATTTAATTTCTTTTCCAAAATACGCCAGACTAAAACATAAATAATACAATTATTTGCCAAACTTTAAACCTATAAAAAAAAGTCTCACGACTGAAATATTCTAATTTAACCTTAGTGTGTTTCTTTGACTTGCTTGAAGGTTAATTATGTTGTTTCAAAGCCTCGAATTCGGCTGAGATCTTAGATTAAAATTTAGACTGATTTTTACTTACAAGATATTTTATATCTCTGTTTGAGCGGCGTAAAAACACAGTTGGTGCCCGGATGTATAGAAATCAATTGGGGAAATGGAATCACGATTCCATCGAAGTCTTCACGTTTCATCTTCAACTTTGGCAACTTCTTCTTTTTAAAGGAAGAGAATTATTTAAATGGGATCCGCCCAGTAGATATCAATTATTAAGGTAGGATAAAAAAAAAGGAAGGAAGGAAAGAAGGAAGAAAGAAAGAAAGAAAGAAGGAAAGAAGGATTAGAAGGAAGGAAGGGAGGAATTGGAAAAAAAGAAAGAAAGAAAGAAAGAAAGAAAGAAAAAAGAAAGAAAGGGGTTGCTGGAAATCTCTCTGATCTTTTGATAAAACTGTAGTATGGATTCACATTCTATATATCTGAACAAAAATATAAATTGTAGGGGTACAAGGTCAGAGCAAAAACCTTTTAAGGGGTGCGAGGTCAGAGTAAAACTCTTTTAAGAGTGACAGGAATAGAAAGAGGTTGGGAACCACCGGTATAGCTGGTAGAATAGACTCAGTTCTTTTCCTTTATTCAACCAGTCTAGGAGAATGACAACTCATACCAGATGTACCCTGCTTTAAATTTAACCTGTCACATCTTTCCAGTTGCGGAGAGGTTGGGTACAAGTACAAGTTGACTATATCCCGAGGTTTGTGTACCAGACTAACCAAATATTAGTGAATAACAAATTGCTGAAAAATTGTTGACTGAAAAATATTTCACAAGTTTGTAACGTATATATTTACCAACCCCTCCGCACGAGCAGGATGTGACACAAGGTCAATTTCTTAAGCGGAGTCCAGCAGATTTGTATTCTCCTAGACCGGTTGCCTAACCAAGATTAAAGAACCCAGCCTGCTCTACTATTTATCCATAGCTGGAGGGAGAGTAGGATTCATACCTCTCCCAAGGGTATTAGCGCAAAGTGAAATGCAATTACCACATCCAGGATTTGAACTCGGGGAGACGAGTTCATTTCCCATGACTTTAACCATTACACCACGCGCTTCCCAGCTTTGTAACTTATATGTTTGTCTATGCAAAGGGACTTAGATAACACAGGACATATAATATTTGGACTCTATAACCACTTAGTAATTTTCGAACTCTATAAATGTTCAGTAATTTTTGGATTCTATAACCATTCAATAATTTTGGACTCTTAACCCATTCAATAATTTATGGACTCTATAATCTTTCAGTAATTTTGGACTCTATAACTGTATAATAATTTTTGAATTGTATAACCATTCAATAATTTTGGCCTTTATAACCATTCAAAAATGTTTCGACCTTATAACCATTTAATAATGTTTGGAGTCTATAACCATTCAATAATTTTTGGATTGTATAATCATTCAGTAATTTTGTGACTATATAACCGTTCAATAATGTTGAATTCTGGACACTGAAGTCAGTAAATAATTTTGAGGACTGGACGCTGTAGCCAGTCAATAATTTTGGACTCTGTAACCAGTCAATAATTTTGGACTCTGGACTCTGTAGCCAGTCAATAATTTTGAACTCTGGACTCTGTAGCCAGTCAATAATTTTGAATTCTGGACTCTGTAGCCAGTCAATAATTTTGGACTCTGGACTCTGTAGCCATTCAATAATTTTGGACTCTGGACTCTGTAGCCAGTCAATAATTTTGAACTCTGGACTCTGTAGCCAGTCAATAATTTTGGACTCTGGACTCTGTAGCCAGTCAATAATTTTGGACTCTGGACTCTGTAGCCAGTCAATAATTTTGGACTCTGGACTCTGTAGCCAGTCAATAATTTTGGACTTTGGACTCTGTAGCCAGTCAATAATTTTGGACTCTGGACTCTGTAGCCAGTTCAATAATTTTGGACTTGGACTCTGTAGCCAGTCAATACTCTGTATAGTCAATAATTTTGGACTCTATAGACATTCAATAACTTTTGGACTCTATAACCATTTACTAATTTTTGGACTCTATAACCATTCCATAATTTTGGACTGTATGGCCATTCAATAATCTTGTGACTGTATAGCGCTTCAATAATCTTGTGACTTTATACTCCTTCAATAATTCTATTTGTCTGTATAACCATTTAACAATTTTGGAAATGACTAAAAGCTACTCTCATCGTCATTGTGCATGTAAGTATTATATTCATATTTCATATAAACAACAACCACAACAACAACACAACAATAAAACAACACTGATTAATATGAATTACACTTCGATATATTCCATTTAATTATTTTTTTCTTTCTGTTAATTATTCAACTGTGCATATTCCAAGTCAAATAAATCTGTTACTCACCAGATTCAATCCTATCTGGTGTATTAGTTCGAACAATTTTTAATACGTATAATGTTATTCTAAAAATCATTAAACATACTTATATATTCGTGTCTAAGTCAATCTAGTACATAAGTCGGCCCTTGATTTTGGGCCAAGAACTGTGTAAAAGTCGAACCGAGGTCTTCACGATAATCCATCAACAAATAAGGTTAACAAAGCACTCTACAATCGGCTTCTTTCGGCTTGCTATAATCGGACTGGCTTTACTGCAATCACTCGCCAACTACTGCTATCCAATATTATCAGATTGATGTGGATAATACAATAAATTCTCGTTCTAAAGACACCCGATCTAACGGCGCTATTTAATGAAATGTGTGTTCCAAAGGGCGTGCCTGTTTGTTTAATGTATTTGCAAAATCCTATATACTATGTATTGAAAAAAGAAATAATTAGATAATCTATAAATAAAAAAACTTGGGTGTGGTTAAGAAAAGGAAACCTTAAAAGAGAAACTGAATCACTAATAGTTGCTGCACAGAATAATGCCATAAGGACAAACTATATCGAAGCAAAAATTGATAAGACCCAACAAAATAATAATTGTAAATTATGCGGTAATAGAGACGAGACTGTAAACCATGTACTATGTGAATGTAGCAAACTAGCACAACGGGAGTACAAAACTAGACATGACTGGGTTGGGAAGGTGATCCACTGGGAATTATGCAAAAAATTTAATTTTGACCATACAACAAAATGTGTAATGCATAAACCAGAATCTTTCTTGAGAACGAAACGCAAAATTCTCCTGAGACTTTGAAAATAAAAACGGATCACCTTATCCCAAAGACCAGACCTAGTGTTGACTGACAAAAAAGAAAGAACTTGTCAACTGGTGGATTCGCAGTTCGCAGATCACAGGGTGAAGTTAAAAAAAGAAAATGAAAATATGGACAAATATCTGGACCTTGCAGAGAACTGAAAAAGTTATGGAATATGAAAGCAAAGTGATACCAATTGTAATTGGTGCACTTGGAACGGTCCCAAAAGGATTGGAAAAGGGTTTGGAAAATCTGGAAATCAGAGGAAGGATTGATACCATCCAGAACACTGCACTGCTGCAATCTGCCAGAATGCTCAGAAGAGCCCTGGAGACCTGAGGAGACTTGCTGTCACTCAGACTCCAGTGAAAGACCATCAGCTAATGCTGATGTGAAAACTCAAAAAGAAGAAATAATTTAGAGCATATATATGTAAGTTAGGGCAGTGTGGACATGAAGTCAATGGCTCTTGGTAACTGACAGGTTCTTGTCTATTCGATTTTCAATCGAACTTATATATCTGTATGGAGGTGCATGTTGGTGTAATGGTTACTGAAATGGACACGACGAGACGATTACAAATCGTAGACGAGGCTGTTTGCATTTCACATAGCGCTAATACCCTTGGGAAAGGTATGAATCCAACTATTCTCCCTCCAGCTATGAGTAAATAGTAGGACAGGCTGGGCTCTTCAGCATTGGTTAGGCAACTATTCTAGAAGAAAACTCTGAATTCAAACCTGTTAAACTCTGCTTAAGAAATTGACCTTGTGTCACATCCTGCTCGTGCGGAGGGTTTGATATATATATATATATAGAAAATGTGAATGTGAATGTGTCACATTTTCCAACTTTACTTCTAGAAGCCGTAGTCCAGCATATCTTACCACTTTGGAATCAGGCCGACCCCGCGAGTAAATTAAAAACATTCCGGGCCAAATCCTGACACGTAATCTTGAAATTTTGTATTCCCAAGTTTTAATTACTGCGATTGTTTTCGGTGATTTTTTACGTGATTTTTTGGCGACAATTTTCTTTGTACGATATCAATTTTTATAATTTAGAGATAAATGAGGGACTATTGTCCTCATCATTATTGTTATCTGTACAACGTTTCAGCTGATGTGCCCTTCGGCCTTCTTCGGGTATTTCTTATCGAACTCGAGAAACTTCACTTCGAATCTGGGAACCTTCTTTTCAAACTCATTAACCTTCTTATCGTAATCGGAAAAGCCTTCACGGAACTCTGAACACAACCTTTTATTCAATCCACGGTTCAGAGTTCCGTGAGGGCTCCCGATTACGAAAAGATGTTGCCGATTTCGAAGAGAAGGTTTCCGAGTTCGAGAACGTTCCCGAGTCCGACAAGAAATACCTGAAGAAGGCCGGAGGGCATATCGGCTGAAACGTTGTACAGATAACAATAAAGGTGAGGATAATAGTCCGAATAATCCAAATAATATAAATCATCATGCCTAAACTAAAAAAATCAGAGAAATATAAGTATCATATATATATATTTACCAACCCCTCCGCACGAGTAGGATGCGACACAAAGTAAATTTATTAAGCGGAGTTTTAATTCAGAGTTTTCCTTTTCCTAGACAGGTTGCCTAACCAGGCTGAAAGAGCTCAGTCTTCCCTACTATTTTATCCATAGAAGATATGGAAGAAGAGGATTCATACCTTTCCCAAGGGTAATTAGCGCTTAGTGAAATGCAACTAGCCAAAGTCAAAGAGCCCAATTTACCCTATTATTTACCATTGTTAGAGATGGAGTAGTTGGGTGCATACTTTTCTCAAGAGTATTAGCGCTATGTGAAATTAAACAGATATGAAATACAAATGAAACACTGAAATGAAACAGCCTTGATTTGAACTCGGATTGAAATCGGGTTGAGCCAGTCCAATTTCTTACGATTGCGAATATATTGAACCTCTAAACTGTGCCATAGTTACCTGATCCGCGAAGGAGTCATTTTTTTGTTCTGAATTTTAAAAAAATGTATTTTCGCTAAGAAAAGTTTTCAGAAATAAAAGTCGAGTAAAAAATTCACACCCTGTCGGCTGGGAGCGTTAGAATGCACCGACTGCAACCTCTGCAGAGGGGTAAGATCCCCCAATGGGCCACCTGTTGGCAGTGGGTGGCGACCCGTGATGCTTAAGGATAGAGCGCCCCAGGTGGATGAGCAGTTCTGACATGCAATACTCCACTTTGGCCCTATCTTGGCTAGAACGGGCGTCGAAGAGGCCCCCTCCGATCAATCGGCTGGTCACGTCAAGCCCTAGCACCTATATGATTTTCCCCTTATTGCCGCTTATGGCAAGCCCCAACACTTTTATCATATAGAAAGGCGGTGCTGCGGCTCTACATGTCCTGGAATGACGTTAAACCTATCTGATGTTGAGGTTCCAGTTTTGGCGGTTTGGGGAATGTGGAGCAATCCCTTCATCACCATTACTCCCTGGTCCACTCTGACCCGGAGTGGTAGTAACTGTTAGGGTCCCATCTGTT
The DNA here is from genome assembly GCA_023376005.1 of Doryteuthis pealeii. NCBI lineage: Eukaryota > Metazoa > Mollusca > Cephalopoda > Myopsida > Loliginidae > Doryteuthis > Doryteuthis pealeii. The sequence goes on from CM042160.1 coordinate 3,722,997, forward strand.
GGGTTAAATAGAAAAATGTATTTATAAAAAAATTGTATTATCCTTTAAGAATTGATTATATTCAAAACTTTATCGGCATTAAATGACCACTGAGGTTGATATGCCGTAAAACAAAACAAAACGAACAAACAAAACTTTCAATATTTTCCCTTTTTTTCGTTTAATAATTGTCGTAGTTATATGAATTCCATCCAACACATATCGCTTCAACTGTGCTATATTAGTAGAACGATGGTGGAATTTGTCACTCGAGACGGACATTTTATATATGGATAACCAAACTGGATGATTCATTCGATGGTTCGGCATGGCCCCACAATCAGATTTTTCCTATTGTTCGTATTCCGGGCTTTTAATTTGCAGGCTACCATTTGAAGGGAGTTATGGTTCATTTTATCGTTATTGCTCGAATAACTTTTCACGGTGGCAACTGCAAGTGAACAAAATAATCTTTAATTGTTCTCTGCTAAATTTAGTTCTGCAACTTGTTGTAAGCGGTCTGGTACAGTTTTTATATTCTACGCCGTCATTGTTGTATTATTGCAATTCCACAAATGAAAGTCTCACTATAACTTTGCGAAAATAAGTCCTTATTTTTTTAGTTCTTCAAATAAAGTAATTTGTTTCTATAATTCGTATTACAAATAGTGTTGTATACCCTTCTTACTTCTATGCTCTTTCTGTTCTTCTAGGTCTCTTCTAAAACGTCTTGAACTTCATCTTGTGTCTCGTCTTGGTGACTTCATCTTGGTCGTCGCACTTAACTCACTTTTTCTTCTATATCAGTCTTGTTACCAAGACATTCACCAACTAAAGACCGTGTTATTTTTTCTTAAGCTTTTATTTCCTTAACTAACAATTTCATGTAACTAATTATCTGACTAACATATGCGCGGTATGCAGTGAGCTTCAGCTAAGGCAGAAAGTCTATCTGCCCGACGTCTAACTGAAAATGAGGACCCATCCAGGTCCCACGTGAACTTCACGTGTTTCGCGGCTTTCTATACTATTCCATGCAAAGTCCGCCCGTGATATGAAAAGGGCCATCCCTTTAGAAATACAAGGGATTGACAATAATCTCATGCAACCGCATAGATTAGTAGCAATAGGTTTAGAAAAAGCAGATTCAAATTAAGCTTCTCTGTTTCCAATAATGTGGGGGGCATATTTTTAATTTGATTGTTTTTGGTTTGGTTTGGTTTGGTTTGTTTTACGGCATGTCAACCTCACTGGGTCATTTAATGCCGATAAAGTTTTTGAAATAAATCAATTCTTAATGGATAATACAATTTTAAAAAAAATACCTTTTTCTATTTAACCCATAGATGGGACTACAGGTACTCCATCCGGTCAGAGTGGACCAGGAGCAATGGTGATGAAGGGATCTCCACATTCCGCAAACATCCAAAACTGGAACCTCACCATCGGATAGAGTTTAACGTCATTCCGAAGGACATGTAGACCCCTCAGCACCACCTTCTAGCACCCATATGATAAAAAGTGTTGGGGTTTGCTATAAGAGCAATAGGGTTGGGGCAATCATTTAGGTGCTAGTGCTTTTGACGTGACCAGCCGATTGATCGGAAGGGGCCTCTCCGACCGCCCGTCTAGCCTAAGTAAGGTTTCTAAGTGGAGTATTCCAGATCACGGACTGCTCATCAACCAAGACTCCGTCTTAAGCATCACGGGTCGCCACCCACGGCCAACAGGTGGCCCCATTTGGGGGGAATCTTACTTCTCTGCAGAGGTGCAGTTGGTGTATTCTAAAAGCCCAGGGCTGTTTTAATTTGAATGTTAGTTAATAATTGCGTCATTTTAATTTCATTTTATAAAATAAAAAGACAACATTCCCTGCTTCAAATACTGAAATAGTTAGATTTTTTCTGATTATTCTTTTTGCCAAATGGCGTAAAATCGAGGATTTTTTCAGTGCATTTTTGTATATGTTTTTTGATGACATTTCCTCAAAAATTGGTACAAGTGCAAGATCTAATTTTTGATATAAGTACTTAATAGACCAAAAACTTTTGTTTCATGTAATTTGTTATTAAAAAAATGAAAATCGACCAACTCTATATATATAATATATATATATAATATATATAATATATATATAATATATGCCATATTTGGGCAGCATTCTTTCATTTATACATGTAGAATTAAACAAAAGACATCTCCTGTTTAACAATTTTATTTGAATCTTTCGAGTTTTCTGGCCACTTTTTAATGCTTGGGTGGAAATTCATGGATAAGTCCACCAAAGTTCAGGTCCCGAGTACTTTCGGTACTTCCTCGCTCGTAGATTGAAAAGAATTGGTTCTTAGTTCTGTTCGTAGTTCTGTTAATATTTTAAATAGTAGACACTGATTTTTCTTTTTCAGAGTGTCTAGACCCTTTTTTCTGACGCCCCACCTGGCCAATCAACGCAGACCTTTCTTACATAGGGATTTTAATGGGGCACCCTGTGAGGATCTAACTCATGATTCAGTAGTATTGGATATGCGAAACTAACGTTTTGCCCACCTTCTACCAGGCGCCGCCGGGTAGCCACTTCTAGTCTTTTTTTTAAATATATTGGTTCAGTTATTTTATCTTGATTGATTTTTTAAAATGGCCCCCATCTTCTTTCCATGGTCAAGATCGAACTCGTAAATCCTGAATTAGCGAGCAATCACAACGTGTCAGCGCACCAACTAGCATGATACTACCAACCACACACAGATTGAACTTATTGGCACGTGCACGTACTAACATTTTGCAAAATATCCTGACTTAGCGAAGCAATCACAACGTGTTAGCGCACCAACTAGCATGATACTACCAACCACACACAGATTGAACTTATTGGCACGTGCACGTACTAACATTTTGCAAATATCCTGACTTAGCGAAGCAATCACAACATGTCAGCGCACCAACTAGTATGATACTACCAACCATACACAGATTGACTTATTGGTACATACTAAAATTTTGCAAAAAAAATATCCTGAATTTGCGAGAGCAGTCACAAACGTGTCAGCGCACCAACTAGCATGATACTACCAACCACACACAGATTGACTTATTGGCACGTGCACGTACTAACATTTTGCAAAATATCTGACTTAGCGAAGCAATCACAAACATGTCAGCGCACCAACTAGTATGATACTACAAAACCATACACAGATTGAACTTATTGGTACATACTAAAATTTTGCAAATATCCTGAATTTGCGAAGCAGTCACAACGTGTCAGCGCACCAACTAGCATGATACTACAACCACACAAACAGATTGAACTTATTAGCACGTATCAAAATTTTGCAAAGCTTTGTCTCACTCGTTTATATCGCGAGAGATCTGTCTGGTCTGATTTTTTTTTGTTGTGATAACGAATTAGAAAATACAATCGAAAAAAAAAAAAAAAGAAGCAACATAACATTCCTGCGCAAACCACAAATATATTAACGAAAACATCAAGCCAGAATTGTAAAAGTTTGCGAAAGTAGTTGGAAATGATTAATGAGAATCTCTAGTTATTACAGAATTTAAGAGATGAAAAAAAGGCATACGTTGGGATTTCCATGAACATTTTTGCTGATGAAGATCTTTATGTAGTGAGTAATTTTCAGCGGTCAATCTACTCTAAGTCGTAGTAATAAACTTCAAGTGCGTCAATATATCTAATATTATTAAGAATATTTATTTAAGAGGCAACACTTTATCCCCCCTCTCTCCCTCTTTCTCTCTCACATATATATATATATATATATATGTGTGTGTGTGTGTGTGTATGTGCATACATACACACACGCACACACCTACACTGACACACACACACACACGCACACATATATATCTATATATATATACATATATATATATTTATAAATATACATAAATATATGCATTTACAAGGTGTGTCAAAAAGTATCGTGAATTCTTACTGGTATATTTCGGGAAACCTATCCATTCAACTATCGGTAAAATCATATATATCTATATCTATATATAAGATTTTTAGATGTTTGTTTTTTAGAAGCATTGTTGATAAATTGTTATTTATATTTTGCTTTAAGGCAATTATAATGCATAAAATTCGATAATTATTGAAAATAATCTTGACAAGTGAATCCCGGCAAAGGATGGCTCGCCATGCAGAACACCGTACAGACTGTTTCGACTTTATTAAGTCTCATCAGCGATGTATACTAACGACTCCCCTCCGACAGGAATCGAAACCGGGACCTCAGCAGGCATAGTCAGAGACCATATCACTTCGGCCGCCGGTACATAGCGAACAATCCCTGTGAAATTAACCTTGTCAATGATACTTACACGCCTCTACCATAGTAGGTAAAGAGACGTTGATTGAGTAGTAAACAAACCCGGCCGTAAGCTTCTTCGGCGAAGTGAATAAGATTTTTGGATGTTTGTTTTTTAAGAAGCTTTGTTGAATAAATTAATATTTATATTTTGCTTGAAAGGCAATTATAATGCATGTATCGCATAAAATTCGATAATTATAGAAAATAATCTTGAGTGAATCCCAGCAAAGGATGGCTCGCTATGCAGAACACCGTACAGACTGTTTCGACTTTATCAAGTCTCATCAGCGATGTATACTAACGACTCCCCTCCGAGAGGATCGAAACCGGGACCTCAGCAGGCATAGTCAGAGACCATAATATATCGTTACTATTAGTTTCATGCTTACTGCAATCATCAAGATGCGATAACTTTTTGACTCTCGCTTGATGATTGTAGTAAGCATGAAACTAATAGTAACGAGATATTAATATCCATAAAATAACATATTATTGATTGTAAAACTGCTCCTGCTATTTTAGCATTGAGCACCTTTTATATGCCAATACTTTTTTCATTCATAACTGTATTCCGTATATATAATATATATATATATATATATATACTATATATATATATATATAAGGTGTGTCAAGAAAGTATCAATATTTTTTAAAACGTTTTTACACACTTGTATTCTGAAAAAAAAAAACGTTCCATTCATTGTTCATTTCTATCTTGGTAAATACAGCTTAAACTTGGTACTTTTTTTGACCCAGCTTGTTAATGTAGAGGGGATACTTTCTGAAGTTGAGAAAAATGAATGAGAGAAGTTAATTTGATCTTAAAAAAAAAAAAATGAAAATGCTAAAAGCATAAGGAAACAACGTCAGAAAAATAATTAAAAGCCAAATAATAATAATATATAATATATATAATAAAATAATAATAATAATAAAATAATAACGACGTAGAAGAAGGAAACTGGACACCAAATAGATTCAACTTTCCCGAGCCTTCACAAAAAAAGTATAATTTTAAAAAAATCAAATTTAAATTTCCGCATTGCTGGTGGCAAGAAATGAAATATGCGAAGTGCTATTTTCCTTAAATATAAATAGTTGACAAAATCGCATTTGCATAAAGATTCTTCATAATTCACTTATTAAAGTTAAATAGTCGCCATTTTGATAATTCCTCGGCTTAGGCGAAAAATTAAATGTGATCGTGTTTATACAATTGTCGACGCCATTTTTGTAATTTTCATCTGACAAAAATTATTTTTTGTTGTTTTTTTTTTTTCCTTTTCCCCCTTTTTTTTTTTTGAGGAATTAGCAATCGATTCAATTCACATATGCACTCGCAGGGTTTTTTCATTTTGCATTTCAAGCGAAAACTCATTTTCAGCACAATGCACATAAATACAAACACATTAATTTATGTGTAGTTAATTATACTAGCAGAGCTTCCTGCATTACGTAGGATTTAAAAAAAGCAGTTTCGGAGCTTACCGCGTTTAAATCATGGGTAGTCGTGTAGCCAATTATATTTGTCGAGCTTCCTCGCGTTGCTCGGGATTTTGGAAAAAGTTAAAAATAAATCTCTTACATTAAAATAAGTCATCTTTAAACGATTACCCATGAATTCACACGCAATTTCGAAGCTTACTACGTTTGAATTCAAGGGTAATCGTCTAAAGATAACATTATATTAGTATTATCTGCGTGATTCGGACTATTGTACCCATATTCATTGTTATTTGTACAACGTTTCGGCCGATATGCCCTCCGGCCTTCTTCAGGTATTTCTTGTCGGAGTCCGGAACCTTCTCGGACTCGGGGACCTTCTTTTCGAACTTGGGAACTTTCTTGTCGTAATCGGGAGCCATCACGGAACTTTGTCTCTCGATTACAAGAAAGTTCCCGAGTTCGAAAAGAAGGTTTCCGAGTCCAAGAAGGTTCCCGGGTCCGAGAAGGTTCCCGAGTTCGACAAGAAATACCTGAAGAAGGCCGGATGGCATATCGGCCGAAACGTTGTACAAATAACAATGAAGATGGGGACAATAGTCAGAATAACGCAGATAATACTAATCTTCAAGCCTCATCTCAAACATTCAGAGAAATAGCATTATATTATTATCATAAGATTATCACGGGTATCCACTCACGGCCAATAGGTAGCCCAATTGGGAAGATTCTTCCCTCTGTAGAGCACCAGTCGGTGTATTTTTCTAAACCAGCCGACAGGGTGGTTTTTCATTGAATGAAATAAAATATTTTTGGGTAGAATATATGGTCCGACTTAAGACCAATCTGGAAGTATCCGAGGACCCTTGATACTGGATTGGGAAATTGTTGTAACCTAACAAAGATTACTAAATGAGATATAACAAATGGGGGTGAAAATTGAAATGGAATCTTTATAGCATTAACAAAATACAATACTCGCCAGCTGTGTGAAGAAGGTAACCCGCTGCTAGTAGTATAAGACTTCTCAGTCGGCATAATACTCCCATATTTATGAGGATTGGAACGTTCCCCTTAATACTTATAGGTAGGGCATATAACACCCCCTTTTTAGATTTACTCTACCCAGAGTCAATATCCCATTCTCGTCGTCAAAATGTTGTAACCTAACAAACGTTACTAAGTGAGAGATAACCAAACGGAGGTTGGAAATGAAATGGATTCTTTACAACATTAACAAAATAAAATACACGCCAGCGACGTAAAGAAGGTAAACCACTGCTAGTGGTATAAGACTCCTCAGTCAATATGATAGTCTCGTATTTATGAGGATTGAGACATACCCATTAATGTTAGATAGGTTAATAGGTAGAGTATATAAAAATAATAAAAATCATTTGCAATACATTTTCACAGTAAAAATTAATCTCTAACACATTTTTATAGTAAAAATCATTTCCAACGAAATTTAATCGTAAGAATCCTTGTAATGCATTTTCATAGTAAAAATAATTTCCAATGCATTTTCATAGTAAAAATCATTTGCAATGCATTTTCATAGTAAAAATCATTTGCAATGCATTTTCATAGTAAAAATCATTTCCAATGCATTTTCATAGTAAAAATCATTTCCAATGCATTTTCATAGTAAAAATCATTTGCAATGCATTTTCATAGTAAAAATCATTTGCAATGCATTTTCATAGTAAAAAATCCATTTCCAATGCATTTTCATAGTAAAAATCATTTGCAATGCATTTTCTTGGTAAAAAATTATTTCCAATGCATTTTCAAATAGTAAAAAATCATTTGCAATGCATTTTCATAGTAAAAATCATTTGCAATGCATTTTCTTGGTAAAAATTATTTGCAATGCATTTCATAGTAAAAATCATTTGCAATGCATTTTCATAGTAAAAATCATTTCCAATGCATTTTCATAGTAAAAATCATTTGCAATGCATTTTCATAGTAAAAATCATTTCCAATGCATTTTCATAGTAAAAAATCATTTCCAATGCATTTTCTTGGTAAAAATTATGTGCAATGCATTTTCATAGTAAAAATCATTTGCAATGCATTTTCATAGTAAAAATCATTTCCAATGCATTTTCATAGTAAAAATCATTTCCAATGCATTTTCATAGAAAAATCATTTCCAATGCATTTTCATAGAAAAATCATTTCCAATGCATTTTCATAGTAAAAATCATTTCCAATGCATTTTCATAGTAAAAAATCATTTGCAATGCATTTTCATAGTAAAAATCATTTGCAATGCATTTTCATAGTAAAAATCATTTCCAATCCATTTTCATAGTAAAAATCATTTCCAATGCATTTTCATAGTAAAAATCATCTGCAAGTCATTTTCATAGTAAAAATCATCTGCAAGGCCTTTTCATAATTGTTGTAACCTAACAATGAGAAATAACCAAACGGGGGTTGAAAATGAAATAGAATCTTTATAATCTATTTCTATTTATATTGATAATGGAGATTCGCTTCCGGTTTTTGTCTCTAACAAAAAATACGTCACTGCTTACGTCCCATTACCCATTATAATCGTCATAACATAGAATAAATACACTCAAAATTTGAACATGCAACATTAGACAGTCCTCATTGTTTTTTTAACAGTTTTAATAAATACATGACTGGTATTATATATCTATATATAGTTTGTTTTATTTTAAATACATATTTAAAGTTTACATTTCAATTGTTTTATTTTTTAATCCTTTAATGAATTTGATGATTTTACTTACTTAGGGTACAAACTCGCTGACATTGAATTTTTACTCCCACCCTCTGGCAATATGTTTCAAAAATCTATATTTATATCGCCCGGAGGGTTTTTTTTATTTTGTACTAGTATAAACAAAATACAATACTCGCCAGCGGTGTGAAGTAAGCAAACCACAGCTAGTGGTTTAAGACCTCTCAGTCAGCATAATACTCCCGTATTTATGAGGATTGAGACATACCCATTAATATTCCTAGGTAGGGTATATAACAGGACTACAACGTCGTTAGCTTCTTCCAGCTTTTGGGAGATCGTAGGCGCTGCCCGTGACTATATGCGCAATGAATAGAAAATCGATCTCATGATTGATGCAAAAGCCTTTCATTCCATTCCCAAATTATTCTTTGTGGATAGACGAAAACTGCCGGAAGGAATCTGACATCGAGATTGCTTATCTCCCTGCAATTTGCTGAGAGAAGAAGGCACCTGCAAATTCGTCTATTCAAATTCGGACTGCCCTTTCGCCATCCAGGCTCCCTAGAGAAAAAAGGATACCGTAGTTTTAACCATTGTTGGGGGAAAAATATCGGAGTTAATTGTTAGGCACATTTGCCTCCGTCTTTTTCCTGAGATTTCTCCATTGCCAAGAATAACGGTGTTTTTTTTCTCCTTTTTGCTCTTTTTGTATCAACCTTTTGACCAAAATGAAATTTTCAGTAAGGTCCATGATGTCAATATATATATATATATATATATATATATATATATATACAACACTTGTATTACAAGCAATGTCAATGAGATTTCCTTCTTTTAGGTTGTGATCCCATATGCGCTTCCAGTTTCATATAGCTCCTCGTCAAAGTGTAATGGTTAGCAAGCTTACCTCACAGGTCCATTATTACTAAACTAGCAGGACCTGTGGATATACGATAGTATGATAATTTGATTGTTTGGGCGTTTGAGACGGAGCGCCACTTCTACCATCAGTTCCTCACTTTACCGCATATATCCATGTGCTAATCATACGCTGAATTGGCGAGGGCCGGAATCGAACCAGGAACCTCGAGGTTCCCAGCCGGACACTCTACCGACTGAGCTAAGCCGGCCCTTCTACAATGACGTAATATGGTCTGACCTTTTGTTAACATGATTACTTTTAAAGAAAATCAAACCAAACGGGTAGCTTTTAGCGAGTTGTTCCGCTTGCTTATCATTGGACCATTTTGTGGTTACATTCATATCTAAACCTTTGTTTGGGGGTGATTAAAAAAAAAAGACTTAGCACAGGCCCTCTATTATACATTAATATTATAAAAAAGTCATATTTTAGAAATAGAAAATAAACACCTTGCACTATAGAAAACAACAACAAAACAACCAGCATTAACATCAATATAGTTTTAAAACTTTAATTTTATTTACCAAAAATAAAGCATGATTGGTCTTATATAAAAATGTGGAGAGTTATCTAAAACATGACAATATTTAATAGTTCAGCTCTTAACAAATGCATAGATGACATTATGTAGGGCCAAGGCCGTAACAGAGTTAAATGTTTTTGGGGACGTCTTTTTTAATTCTTACATTTCTTTCTTTCTACTGAGTGTAGATGAATGACAGAATTGACAGAAAGTCAAAGGCCATGTTGCCAACCTAATAGACAGGACCTCGTCTAATTAGATTTTTAAAACATCAATTTAAGTTTGACAAATTTCATGAGTTGAGAATTTTTTTTTCTTCCGAAGAAATCAAAATGTTTCATGAATTTTTATAAGCACTGACATGTACTGACATTTTTTTAATAAAGTAAAAATAGAAATAAAAGGAGTTGGGGTTGCTTATTCCAAAATTCTTGTCACTGTCATATTCTTTTAATGAATATGAATAAATTTTTAAAAAGACAAGTGAGAATAGCCATTGTAGAGCGGACATTGAAAAACATAAAAAATGAACAGTTTGTTCTGCGTTGTTTTTAATTTG
>CM042160.1:3738487-3758190 GCA_023376005.1 Doryteuthis pealeii
CTTCACCATCTTTATTATTTTCACTGGGTGAGAGTTATTTTACAATTTCTAACTAGCAGTTTCTTACTATTCTAACAAGCTGTTTTTAAATGTTCGAAATGGCATTTCTTTTTACTTTTCTAACTTGCAGTTTTTTTACTGTTCTTACTAGCAGTTTTTTTTTACTTTTCTAACTTGCAGTTTTTTACTGTTCTTACTAGCAGTTTTTTTTTACTTTTCTAACTTGCAGTTTTTTTACTGTTCTTACTAGCAGTTTTTTTTACTTTTCTAACTTGCAGTTTTTTTACTGTTCTTACTAGCAGTTTTTTTTTTTTACTTTTCTAACTTGCAGTTTTTTTACTGTTCTTACTAGCAGTTTTTTTTTACTTTTCTAACTTGCAGTTTTTTTACTGTTCTACTAGCAGTTTTTTTCACTTTTCTAACTTGCAGTTTCTTACTATTCTAACTTGCAGTTTTTTTCTATTCTAACAAGCTGTTTTTAAATGTTCGAAATAGCATTTTTTTTTTTACTTTTCTAACTTGCAGTTTTTTTTTACTGTTCTAACTAGCATTTTTTAAAATCTTTTCTAACTAGCAGTTTTTTACTGTTCTAAATAGCATTTTTTAAAATTTTTCTAACTTGCAGTTTTTTTTACTGTTCTAACCAGCAGTTTTTTTACTATTCTAACTAGAAGTTTTTACTGTTCTAAATAGCATTTTTCTTACTAATCTAACTAGCAGTTTCTTTTACTGTTCTAAATAGCATTTTTTTACTTTTCTAACTTGCAGTTTTTTTACTATCTAACTAGGAGTATTTTTTTACTATTTGAACTAGCAGTTTTTTTTTATTTTCATTATTTTACTTTTCTAACTTGCATTTTTTTAACATTCTAACTAGCAGTTTTGTTACTGTTCTGACAAGCAGATTTTTTACAGTTCACAGAAGTCTGACTGACAGTAAGTCACCTTATCAGAACTCTTCTAAGTATTCTGGCTGATCTTAACTCTTTGCCCACTTTAAGCTGCTGTTACATAATTTATGTGAACCCTGTTAACAATGCATTGTTAATGTAAAGAATATCATTTCAATTCAAGTTAATGGTAAAATACAACGGTTAGAGATTTTAATGGACATCTCGTAACGTTAATGTGACCTCTCTTTCTTCCTGTTGCATGCAAGCGTAAGAGAGATACTTAGTTATAGTCACTCTCTTGCTAACCGTCAAAGTATGAAGACGCAGTAACAATTAGCTAGACTGATACACGCGTGGTTAAGTTGTCCGGACCCAAGAAAGAGGAATAAATATGCGAATTCACTGAATAAATGTTTTGAGTTGTTAACTATGAACAAACTAACAACCATAACATCTCAGCAACATATTAAGAAGAAGAAACCAGAAAGATAGGGGACAGAGCAGCAAGAAATCAAACGGTCGACTGTTAGACAGCTAGATACCAACTCAAGTAAGAAAGCCGCTTCTCAGCCAGCCTAAGGTACAATACAAACTACAAAAAAATAAGTATAGACTAAGATTAAGATGAATATGAGAAATGCAACCACGGAAATTACGCTCGTACAATAGATATTGTCTATGAAAAGAGACGGCTATATAACACTGCTCACGGCGGCTCTTCCACAGCAAAGTACAAAAACTTTTTTTAGTTCATGATAATTTGGAAGAAGTACTCAGACTATGCTGATGACCTCGCACTTCTTGCAGATACACCGGCACAGGCTGAGACACTACTGCATAGCCTGGGGGAGGCAGCAAAAAGCATCGGTCTGTATGTGAACTCTGCTAAAACAGAGTTCATGAGCTTCAGAAAGAAGGGAGACATCTCCACGTTAGACGATAAGCCCCTTAAGCCAGTAGAACAATTCACATACCTGGGTAGTAATATCTCATCCACAGATAACGATATTAACACACGAATAGGAAAGGCATGGATGGCCACAAACAAATTGTCTGTCATATGGAAGTCTGATCTCACTGACAAGCTAAAGCGACATCTCTTCCAGGCTGTAGTCATATCAGTACTGTTGTATGGCTGCACTACCTGGACCCTAACGAGGTGCCTCGAGAATAAGCTAGATGGGAGCTGCACAAGAATGCTGCGAGCAGTTCTGAACAAGTCGTGGAAACAGCATCCCACAAGGGAGCAGCTGTATGGTCACCTGCCCCCTATCTCACAGACCATCCGAGTGAGACGGACTAGGCATGCAGCGCACTGCTGGAGAAGCAAGGACAAACTCATAAGTGATGTTCTCCTGTGGAAGCCAACACATGGACATGCCAGTGTGGGCCGCCCAGCAAGGACCTACATCGACCAGCTATGTAAAGATGTTGGCTGCAGCGAAGAACCTGAGGCGATGAATGATAGGGAAGGTTGGCGAGAGATTGTCATGGATATCCGTGCTGCCTGCACGACATGATGATGATGATGATGACTCAGACTACAATAATAATAGAACATTATTTGAATAAAATGAGTTCTCGGGTGAATAGATAATAAACATTGAAATATTCCATCGTACAGGTAAAAGAATACTGAGAACATTTTGGTACAACCGTGGGTGAAATTTGGTGGGCAATGAGTTAAGATTTCTTTCTTTTTATACCCTCATAAATGTATTCTTCTTTTTCTTCCTTCCTTCCCTATTGGAAATACCATAGTTAATTATCTCCCACTGCCGCTAGGGCGCAAATCGCCAACATCGTATGTTATCGCCAAAACCAAAAACTTTACTTATCACGGAGCACCCACTGAGGGTAGTAGCGTAAATAGCGGTCCCTACACTTCATTCATCACTTAGCCCAAAATCAGGGCTTACTTCTAAGGACCGTTGACCTGGACGGAGGCATATTTTCACAGCACACTTTCGAAAGCACTAAAGCACACTATCGAAGGCTGAAGACCAACTAGTCTACTTGAAAAGGGCCTGTAGCGTTAGTTTCGTATTTGCCTGGGAGAGTTGTCTGCCCCGTTTAGTTTGCTGGTGCCCGCTAGGGGAGATAGTATTTAAGCGGCTGGTTCAAAAGGCTTCTCTCTCTTTTCCTGTTCCAGTAACTACGAGCCACATGGAGTAGACACGGTCTACTCCTTCTCGTTGGGGCTTTTGGCCCCACTTACATTACTGTAAGTTCTTCACACAGCATGGACTATCCCTAGTCACATGTCTGTACTTTTATATGTTATCTTGTACCATTCATGAATGTGTCTTCATCTTTATTTATGTACTCTTTGTTTATGTACCCTTTTACCTATGTACTTTGTATCTCGTCATATCCATGTGCTGTACATACATTAAATGTTTTGTCTGTTAACCTTCGTCGGAGTTTTGTATATTCAAAGTACACATAACTTTGAACCTTTCCTACAGGCCCATTCACCGTCATTTAAAGTACTGTTAACTCGGGCGAGAAGCTTCTAAATTAGCACCCCCCATTACTTATCACCGAAGCGGTTACCGAGGAAAAACGAGAAACGTCCGAAAAAGCGTACTATCAACATTTCCTACCAACGAACAGAATACCCCTGTTATCACCACTACTCCAAGAACATAGAGATAACTCAGATAAGTCTGGTAGCAAATACCAATAAAATTTGCAACAAGTTCTTGTATTATTTGTCAATACATGTATTAAATTTCCATTCGTATTTGTTCCTTCTTTGTCCGACAATTTGCTACGACTACGGAGAAATAAGAGCTCCTTCTAAACCCCGTAAATACTCTTATCCCTTCCTTCTTCCTTTCGGCTTTCCTTCCTACTCTTTTTCTTTTTTTCTTTATCTATGTCTTTACCTATACATCCGTTTCCTTTTAAGATTTATTTTTATACTTTCGTAAATGTAGCGTTGCTTTACTTACTTGACCTCTCCTCCTTCCCTGCATTGTTCCCGCCTTTTTCATTCATTCCTCCCGCCTTTTTTCTTCCTTTCTTTTTTTCTTTCTTTGTGTACTAATTTATTTCTCCACGTAATTTTTTCTTTTACGATTCATTTTATTTAAACTTTCATAAATATTCCTCTCCTCCCTTCTTTACCTCCTTCCTTCTTTCTATCATTTTTCTTTTTCTTTCTTTATTACTTTTTTCATTCATACATTCTTTTTTTCTTTTAAGATTTATTTCGTTTTGTACTTTCATGAATTTATCCTTCATCACTTTTCTCCACGCTTTCTTCTTATTCTTTCTTTCGTTCTTCGCGTATTCATTCTTTTTCTTTCCTATTTCTTTCCTTTTATAGTTTCTTAAATTCCTCCCTTCGTCCCACACCCCTTTCTTTCTTTCTTTCTTTCTTTCTTTCTTTCTTTCTTTCTTCCTTTTTTTCATCCTACCTTAACAATTGATATCTATTGGGCGGATCCCATTTAATTCCCTTCCAATTCTCTTCCTTCCTTCTTTCCTTCCTTCCTTCCTTCCTTCCAATTCATTTCTAATTCTCTTCCTTTCTTTCTTTCTTTCTTTCTTTCTTCTTCTTTCTTTCTTCAAATACACCTTACTTTCTTCCGTTTCCCTTCTTTCTTTCTTTCCAATTCCCTCCCTTCCTTCCTTCTAATTCCCTTCTTTCCTTCTTTCTTTCTTTCTTTCTTTCCAATTCACTCCCTTACTTCCTTCTAATTCCCTTCTTTCTTTCTTTCTTTCTTTTTTTCTTTTTTCTTTCTTTCTTCCCAATTCCCTCCCTTCTAATTCCCTTCTTTCCATCTTTCTTCTTCTTTCTTCTTTCTTTCTTTCTTTCTTTCCAATTCCCTCCCTTCCTTCCTTCTAATTCCCTTCTTTCTTTCTTTCTTTCTTTCTTTCTTTTTTCTCTTTCTTTCCAATTCCCTCCCTTCCTTCCTTCCTTCTAATTCCCTTCTTTCCTTCTTCTTTCTTTCTTTTTTTCTTTCTTTCTTTCTTTCTTTCTTTCTTTCTTTCTTCTTTCTTTCCAATTTCCCTCCCTTCCTTCCTTCTAATTCCCTTCTTTCCTTCTTTCTTTCTTTCTTTTTTCTTTTTTCTTTCTTTCTTTTTTCTTCTTTCTTTCTTTCTTTCTTTCTTTCCAATTCCATCCCTTCCTTCCTTTTAATTTCCTTCTTTCTTTCTTTCTTTCTTTTTTCTTTTTTCTTTCTTTCTTTCTTTTCCAATTTCCTCTCTTCCTTCCTTCTAATTCTCTTCTTTCCTTCTTTCTTTCTTCCTTCCTTCCTTCCTGTATTTTTTCATCCTACCTTAACAATTGATATCTACTGGACGGATACCATTTAAATAATCTCTTCCTTTTAAAAGAAGAAGTTGCCAAAGTTGAAGATGAAACGGGAAGACTTCAGTGAGAATCGTGATTCCATTCCACCTATTGATTTATACCACATCCGGGCACCAACTGTGTTTTTACGCCGTTCAAACAGAGACATAAAATACTTGTAAGGGGAAATCGGTCCAAATTTTAATCTAAGATCTCAGCCGAGTTCGAGGCTTTGAAACAACATAATTAACCCTTCAAGCAAGTCAAAGAAACACACTAAGGTTAAATTAGAATATTTCATTCGTGAGACTTTTTTTATAGGTTTAAAGTTTGGCAAATAATTGTATTATTTATGTTTTAGTCTGGCGTATTTGGAAAAGAAATTACATTGTTCGAATGTGTGTGTGTTGGAATTTTTCTAAGATATAAGGCGTGTGCCAGATGTACACCTCTACTTATAGACTCGCCGATAAGCACGTGACCTCCTAGGCAACCTATTGTCCAATCACTGGTAGTGCTCTGCTGCTGATATTATTATTTATACTGGCCTTTTCTGGCCATACTAATCATTACTACTTGGATTTTCTTGGACGATGGAACGTAGTATTATATCACAGGACTTATTCACTTACCAAAGGATTCTATACCACAGGACTTATTGACTTACCAAAGGATTCTATAACTCAGGACTTACTTATTTACTTTAAGGTCTTTACAACTGGCCAAGGATGGCAGCCAAATACTTAACAACCTTCCCTTTTTTGTTTCACTTTAAGGAAGCCGTATGTTTTGGTTGGCCATTTTCATTTTTCATTACTACTTGGATCTTCTTGGACGACGGAACGTAGTATTATATCGCGGGACTTATTCACTTACCAAAGGATTCTATAACACATTACTAACTCACTCACTTAACAGTGTGTGTGTGTGTGTGTGTGTGTGTGTGTGTGTTCTATAAAAATGTAAATTTTGGGGTAAATATGCCAGCGTGGGTTATCTATGTCTGTGAGATAAAAAGTAGCATTTTTGACAAATATGACACCTTTATTAATTGATTGATTTTAACGGCATCTCAATCTGTCTAGGTTTATTTTATGTCTGGAGGTTAGGGAATTGTGTTTATTGGATGTTCACATTTACAGTTTTGTCTAGTTTTCGGAAAAGAAATTACATTGTTCGAATGTGTGTGTATGTGTGTGTGTGTGTGTGTGCGTGTGTGTGTGGGGGGGGGGTCTATAAAATGTGAACTATGCAATGTGGGTTTATCTTTGTGCGATAAAAAAATTATGTTAACCCTCACCTTCAACATCCTATATTTTGGGACAATTCAACCAGGAGTGGCTATTTGACTTAAGATCATGGAAACATGAAACTGTCTGTCACTATGCAGTGTTGATTTCTGTGCCCAAAATATCTATATAATGATTTTATATATATATATATATATACATAAAAAGTTTATTAACGTTCAAATAGAATTCGGTCATTGATCTATATTGCTTAAGTGTTAATTAACTATTTGCCTACTTTACCCCACTCACGCTGCTCTCCCACTGCTGTGACCCTACCATAAGCCACTGGCAATGTTATTTACTTACAGCAGTATTTATTTTACATTTTATAGATTACAAAAAATCCTTTATAAATACCAATTCTTCTTAAAAGAGTGCCAATTCTAAGAATCAAAAATGCCTAAGTAACAAATTCTGTTATGTATACAACACAGGAAACTGCGATGCATATTGGCTTAGGCGATTAATTGTTCTATAGTAAGAAAACAGGACTTTAAGAAGTAGAACTGGTTTGCACAGATTTACCCCCCCCCCCCCAAATTTAACAGATTACTTTATTCGCATGTGTGTAGGTGGGTTGAATAAAATTGTAAACCTGTAGGTAAATATACGAGTGTTGGTCATTTTGTATCTGTAAAATGCAATGTAGCAATTTTGACAAATGTAACATCTTGATTGACTGATTGATCTTAATGTCATGTCAACCTGTCTAAGGTTATTCAATTTCTGGAGGTCAGGGAATCGTGTTCATTTGACATTCACGTTAACTGTTTTTATCAAGTTATTTCGTAAGATTTTTCTTTTCCACACATTTATATAGGGATCCGGTGTCTGTACGTCCGCAACAGAAACTATGTCACAAATGAAGGATAAATTCACGAAAGTACAAAACGAAATACATCTTAGAAGAAAAAAGAATGTATGAATGAAAAAAGTAAGAAAGAAAGAAAAAGAAAAACGACAGAAAGAAGGAAAGAGGTAAAGAAGGGAGAAGTGGAATATTTATAAAAGTATGAAAAAAATGAATCGTAAAATAAAATGCGTGGAGAAATAAATTAATACACAGAGAAAGAAAAAAAGAAAGGAAGAAAAAGGCGGAAGGAATGAAGGAAAAAAGGCGGGAACAATGCAGAGAAGGAGGAGAGGTTAAGTTTATCAATAAGTATCTAATTTATTGTTAAAATCATTAATACAATAAATTACAGTCGCTCGCTCAGCTGTCGGTCGCACCACGGCAGAATCAAGGGCTGGGTTGTGGAAATAAAGCTTTATCAGAAAATGATTAATACAATAAATTATAGGATACATACAATAAATCTTATTTATCATCGATGTTTATGAAAATATGAGTTAGATTTCCCTCAAAAATGTTATTAGTGCGTTTAAAATCCTTCAAAGTGTCATATAATATCACTAAAAATAATGGTTAACATAATACATGGTGTGGTTAATTTGCATACTGGTTTTAACAAAAAGGGTTTTAATAAATAACTCCTTGGTATTATTGATATCTAGGATTATTGTTTTATTCTCCAACGTATTAAAATCAATCCTATGAATTATTTTATATACAAACCAATTAAATATAATTAGAATAAGTATAATATTTTTTATATGGATTCTTATTTAATTATATTAGTGAGGAGTACCTCTTCATCGCCATTACTCTCATGTCCACTCTGAACGGGAGTAGTAATACCTTTTCAGGTTCCATCTATGGGTTAAATAGAAAAAATAAGTTTTGAAAAATGTGTTTAAAAATTGAGTTAAGAAAAATTAAATAGCCATTAAGCATGAATAGAACAAAACGTCTTCGGCATAAAATAACCCAACAGGGGTTGACATACCGTAAAATCCAACTAACCAAGCCGAAGAAAACCTCTCACAGAGCAAGAGCAAAGCAAGAGTTCCCAAATTAGACTACGTCCAAAGGTCATCTCTGCGTGTTACGTACAGACGTTTTCACAGTACCAAATCGATATAATGTTGTATACCCTTTTCTTACTTCTTTACTCTGGTCGTCTTTTCTTCTGGCCGGCTTTGCTATTCTGATCGTCCAACATCTTGGTCTGGTCTAGCGTCTGGTATTGACTTTCTTGGGGACTTCGGGTCTGGTTTCTGTTGCTAGGGTTCTATCCTTATCAGAAGCCCTGTGTCATTGTTAGTTTTTAGGTAATAAGCACAAGACTTCGATTTACGTTGATGTTACTTTATTTCCAAATCCCCAACCAGACAATCTGCGCAGATGACAGGATGCGCATAGAAATGCGACTTATACCATCGAGCTCCTACCTGCTAACTGACTGAGTTACTTAGTATCCTTAAACCGGAACAGGGTCTTCTATGCTTTCCGGTTCTCACGATTCATCCCCAGAAAGCAAGGTGAGAGTAAGGTCAAGCGCCATCACTCACTCTCAAGGCCATCAGCTGCACTAATCGCCATTATGATTTCTACACTACCTTAAAAAAAAGTATCAGGGATCCAATAATTATGTAACATACGGCTTTCTAATCAAACACAAAGTGAAGCAATGCGCAACGTGACAGCACACCATCTACCGCGGCTATGACACTAAACTGAATCCGGTTATGAGGCTCCAGTTCAGGAGATCTGGAGAGTGTGGTATACCGCTTCATTTGTTACATACCCCTTTACTTTACTTTCCTTTATGGAAGCGCCTGGTGCAATGGTTAAAGTCATGGGAAATGGACTCGTCGCCCAGAGTTCAAATCCTGGACGCGGTAATTGCATTTCATTTAGCACTAATACTCTTGGGAAAGGTATGAATCCTACTCTCGCTCCAGCTATGAATAAATAGTAGAGCAGCCTGGGCTCTTTAACCTTGGTCAGGCAAGCAGTCTAGGAGAAGGAAAACTCTGAATTCAAACCTGTTGAAACCCGCTTAAAAAATTGGCATTGTGTCACATCCTGCTCGTGCGGAAGGATTGGTAAATAATATATATATATATATATATATATATATATATATATATATATATCCCTTTACTCGGGTCTATATAATCGGCGAGAGAGACAGAGAGATAGTTGAGTAGAGATTAGATGATGGTTCTTACTTGTTTCTCGTTGCTACTGCTTCTAACTCGGCCGCCATCTTTTTTAGGTTGACTTCTCTCCGGTGTTTTCTGAAGGGTTGGTTCTTCTTCTTTTTCGTGTTGGGATAGTCATTTCTTATTTGAATTAATCAATTAACAAGACTTGGTTATTTTCTGATAAAGCTTTATTTCCACAACCCAGTCCATGATTTCGCCGCAGAGCGACCGACAGCAGAGCGCGCGACTTTCAAGTCCGCTAGCTCTGAAATCTGCGTCGCATCTCAAGCTAAAACTATCTCACACCTAATCGCGTCTACTGAAAAGTCAAGCGGGATCATCATTATGCCAATCATAACCCTAACGGCTATGGAAAAATACCACCACCGATTTTAAATCTAACGAATCTTATTCAAAATATTCTAACTACAGGTACATACATAAACATAAGCTGTTCTGAATTATGAGACTCGTTGTCATTATTTCTAAATTCAATCTGATCCGGAGCGGAAGTACCAATCAGGATCCCATAAATTGGTCAAATAGATCTATTTAAAATGTATTCGTATTTGATAGGACCGTGTACAAAAAAGCCCCATCTTAAGAAACGACTACACAACAACCATAAATATGAACATACAATGAACGCAATTCCCTAACCTCTAGGCATAAAATAACTTCAGACGGGTTGACATACCACGAAAATCAATCGATCAAGCAAGCAATATGGGGTTGTCCCTCAGCTGATTTACCTGCCGATCGGTATCGTAAAATCATACGTGTATGTATGGGTCAGTTAGAGTTCACTTAACTTAATCTGTCCCTTTCGTTAATCGTGACGTACGCCAATTCTCAAGCGCAAATGTATGTAGGTAGTTATAATGATGTTGATATCTAAATAACAAGTGTTACTCTTCTCCGTTTAGAAACTAAATCATTGCGGACTGTACCTCAACACGCTATTGCTGAGCATTGGTCACAAAAATTAAACTAATGCGATTATTGAATTCTGTTACTATTGCCACAATAATAGAATCTGATATGAAAGCTGGAAGCCATCACTGAAATAATTGCAATTAATCGAACACCAATAAATGGAAATTATATCCAATATAATTATCTCAGTGCAGGCGAAGAATAGGCTGATAACCACATTGAAATAAATGGTACTGGGCGTATTTTAATGTTTAATTAATTTTTTCTTCGTTCTTCTTCTTCTTCTTCTTCTTCTTCTTCTTCTTCTTCTTCTTCTTCTTCTTCTTCTTCTTCTTCTTCTTCTTCTTCTTCTTTCTTTTTTTCTTTCTTTTTTCAATGTTTTTTTTTGTCAATTTTTTTCTTCTTAATTTCTTTTTCCTTTTCTTCAATTTCCTTTGTCTAATTATTTTCCTTTCCTTTTCTGTATTTCTTTCATAAAGGCTACCCTTCCAGTACAATTTCTTTGGATTTTTCACTCTGTCGGGTAGGCTGTAGAATACGCAGACTGCACCTCTGCAGAGGGGTAGAATCTTCCAATGGGCCCACCTGTTTGGTCGTGAGTGGCAAAAAGGACGAAATCTTGGTGACTGAGCAGTCCATGACATGTAACACTCTACTTTGGACCGTACTTGGGCTAGAGGGGCGTTTGGAGAGACTCCCTTCAGTCAATCAGCTGGTCATGACAAGCCCTAGCACCAATAGGGTTTGTCCCGACCCTATTGTTCTTATGACAAACAGCAACCCTTTTTATCATATATGTGATAGAAGGCGGTGGCTGAGGGTCTCAGTGTCTTGGGTATGACGTTAAACTGTATCTAATGGTGAGATTTAAATTTGGGTGCTCTGGGGAATGTGGAGAACCCCTTCATAGCCATTACTCCCAAGTCCACTTTCGCCCTGAGGGGTAGTACCTGTTAGGGTCGCATCTACGGATTAAATGTTTAAATAGTTGAGTTTAAAAACAAATTTTGTATACCCATCAAGAATGATTAAAACAAAACGTCATCGGCATAAAATAATCCAACAAGGGTTGACAGGCCGTAAAATCCAACCAACCAGCCAACCAACCTTTGGATTTTTCTTCTTTTCATTCTTTCATAAATAATACCTTTCAGTACAATTCCATTTTTAGGCATTTTCTTTCTTTTTTCAGTAGAATTCCCTGTTTGATTTTCCTTTTCTTTCATATAATATTTTGGTATTCTAGTACATCCAAATAAAGGTTCGCACTAATAATAAAGTACTTCGCGACAGAGTACCAAGAATTCTTGTCTGGAGTAGTTCTTGTAATGATCTCACATTGCCCTAAAGAGCATTACACAAGTAGTCTTCGAATAGTTCATTTACTCTAAGAAAATGTACGATAGGCTAATCCACAACCCATTTTTGTTTTCTTCTTTTTTTTCTTTCAAAAAGGGTAACTTTCAGTATAATTCCTTCTTTTAGTACATTCTTCTTTTCTTCCATTGTTCGTTTCTTTCATTCTTTATAAAAACTTATTTTTCAGTAAAATTCTTTGTTTTTATATTCCTTTTCTCCTTTTTTTCTCTCTATTTTTTGTTCTTTCTTTCTAAAACTTAGCTTTCAGTATAATTCTGTTTAATATTTATTTTTTTCTTTCTTTCTTTCTTCCTTTTTTCATTTCTTTCTCTCTCCATTTTTATTTCTTTGCTTTCCTTATTCATTACTCAATTTTTCGTTCTTTCTTTATTTCCTTGTGTACTTTCCTTCTTTCTTTCTTTCTTTCTTTCTTTCTTTCTTTCTTTCTTTCTTTCCTAGAGATTACCATTCAGTAATTTACTTTTTTTTCTGTCACTCTTTTTTTTAATTCTTTCTAAAATTACTTTTCAGTCGACACATATAATGTTTAATATTTCTTCTTTCTTCTTCTTTCTTCTTCTTCTTCTTCTCTTCTTCTTCTTTTCTTTTCTTTCTTCTCTTCCTTCCTCAATTCCTCTCTTTCCTTCCTTCTAATTTCCCTTCTTTCTTCTTTCTTTTCTTTTTTTTTTTCTTTCTTTCTTTCTTTCTTTCTTCTTTCCTTCTCCTTCCTTCCAATTCCTCTCTTCCTTCCTTCTAATTTCCTTCTTTCTTTCTTTCTTTCTTTCTTTCTTTCTTACTTTCTTCCTTCCTTCCAATTCCCTCTCTTCCTTCCTTCTAATTTCCTTCCTTCTAATCCCTATTTCCTTCTTCTTCTTATTTCTTTTTTTCTTTTCTTTCTTTTTTCTTTCTTTCTTCTTTCTTACTTTCCTTCCTTCCTTCCTTCCAATCCCTCTTCTTCCTTCTTCTAATTTCCTTCCTTCTAATTCCTTCTTTCTTTCTTTCTTTCTTCTTTCTTCTTTTTTTCTTTCGAATTCACTCTCTTCCTTCCTTCCTTCCCTCTTTCCTTCCTTCTAATTTTCCTTCTTTCTAATTTCTTCTTTTCTTTCTTCTTTCTTTTTCTTTCTTTCTTTTTTCTTTTCTTTCTTTCTTTCTTTCTTTCCTTTCCAATTCCTCTCTCCTTCCTTCTAATTTCCTTCTTTTTTCTTTCTTTCTTTCTTTCTTTCTTTCTTTCTTTCTTTCCTTCCTTCCTTCCTTCCTTCAATTCCTCTCTTCCTTCCTTCTAATTTCTTTCTTTCTTTCTTTCTTTCTTTCTTTCTTTCTTCTTTTTTTTACTTTCCTTCCTTCCTTCCTCCAATTCCCTCTCTTCCTTCCTTCTAATTTCCCTTCCTTCTAATTTCTCTTTCTTTCTTTCTTTCTTTCTTTTTTCTTTCTTTCTTTCTTTTTTCTTTCTTTCTTTCTTTCTCTTACTTTCCTTCCTTCCTTCCTTCCAATTCTCTCTCTTCCTTTCTTCTAATTTCCTTCCTTCTAATTCCCTTCTTTCTTTCTTTCTTCCTTTCCTTCCAATTCACTCTCTTCCTTCCTTCTAATTTCCTTCCTTCTAATTTCCTTCCTTCTAATTTCCTTTCTTTTCTTTTCTTCTTCTTTTCTTTCTTTCTTCTTCCAATTCCCCTTCTTCTTCCTTCTAATTTCCTTCCTTCTAATCCCTTCTTTCTTTCTTTCTTTCTTTCTTTCTTTCTTTTCTTTCTTTTTTCTTTCTTTCTTCTTTCCTTCCTTCCTTCCAATTCCTCTCTTCCTTCCTTCTAATTTCTTCCTTCTAGTTCCCTTCTTTGTTTCTTTCTTTTCTTTGTTTCTTTGTTTCTTTCTTTTTTTCCTTCCAATTCCCTTCCTTCTCTCCAGTTCACTTCCTTCCTACTAATTTCCTTTCCAATTTCCTCTTTTCTTTCAAATGCCATACTTTTCTTCTTTCTTTCTTTCTTTCTTCTTTCTCATTCAATTTCCATGTTAACTTTAACCTCTGCCTTCAACATTCACTCTTCAAATTCTATTCTATAATCAGGTATTGCATGCGTACGTGCCTTTGCTGCTGGTGATCCTCATGGACAGGAGCACGCTCACTTCACGCTAACTGCCTCGTCGGCTGCACGTATCAGTGCGTAAGATTTCAGGCTGCTAAACCACCAGTGGAACCACCGAAGGCGCACGGAAACCTAATCAGTTTGAAGGGAATGGGTGTTTTCGTATCGAAGGGTTTCCACTCTACTACCTGTAACAAAACAAAACACTTGACGGTCGTAACCAATGTTGTGAAATGGATTCTCCCACCAATGTAGCAAATGTGGCCAACATTCGATAGGAGAGATTGACAGAAGGTGGGTCAGAGTTCAAATCTCTCCGCATGTCAGAAACTAAGAATGTGCTTGTCGACAGTTGTGCCGATTAACTCTTTGCCTACCAAATTTCCCCCTACGGCTGTAACAAAAATTTTCTTGGTAATTTTTTTTATCTGTATGATGAGATATTTCAAAGGTCACTTTCTACATTTTTTCGGGTCATTTTAATATTCGGTTTCTTACTGTATTTGCCGTTGCTTAAATCGTCACCCATCTAAGTATTGAATAGCCTCGTCACTGCTTAACTTAAAAAATGTTTATTGAATTAATTTTTTGAAGGGATTAAAGGGGCCTGATAGGCGTTGTCTCAATTGTGTTGTACTTTGACATAGCTCGGGGTCATTCCGTTCTTTCTCATCCTGTAACGTACTGACGCTTTCACGTTACCAAATCAGCATATATTGTTATATACCTTTCTTTACTTCTTTACTTCTTCTATATCTTGGTCATCTATTCTTCTAGCCGGCTTTGCTATTCTGATCGTCTATCATCTTGCGGCTGGTGTTGACTTTCTTGGGGATTCCGGGTCTGCTTTCTGTTGGGATTTCTTGTTATCAGAAGCCCTGTGTTATTGTTAGTTTTTAGGTAATAAACACAAGACTTCAATTTACGTTGATGTTACTTTATTTATAAATCCCCAAACCAGACATCTGCGCAGATCCTTACATCTTGCTAGCTCAGCTTCTAACTCCTAACTGAGTTGCTTACTCCTTAAACCGGAACAGGGTCTCTACGGGGGTTCCGGTTTTCACGATTCATCCCCGGAAAGCAAAGTCAGAGTGAGGTCAAGCGCTGTCATTCACTCTCAAGGCCATCAGCTGCACTAATCGCCATTATGATTTCTACACTACCTTAAAAATGTATTAGGGATCCAATAATTATGTAACAATCCATTGATTCTTTATCTTTTAAGATTTATTTCTTTTTATATTTTCTTAAATTTCCCCTTCTCCCACGCCCCTTCCTTCCTTCTTTCCTTCCTGTATTTTTTTTTCATTCTTCCTTAACAATTATATATATATATATCTACACATTAAATATCACCGGACCGGGAAAAAAAAGAAAGAAAGAAATAACAGAGAGAAATAAAGAAAAAAATGAAGAAAGAATAAAAACAAAAGAATGAAAAAAGCAAAAGAAAAAATAGAAAGAAAGTAAAAGAACATGGAGAAAAAGAAAAAAAAGAAAGGGAAAGGAGCAAAGAAAGAAAGAAAGAAAGAAAGAAAGAAACTTAAGGAAGGAAGAAACAAAGAAAGAATGAAAGAAAAGAAACAAACGCACAAAAAGAAGAATATAAAATAGACAGAAAAAGGAAAAAAAGAAAAAAGAATGAAATAAAGAACGTAGAGAAATAAAGAAAGGAAAGAAAGAAAAAAGAACAAGAAAAAAAGAAGAAAAGGAAAAAAAAAGAAAGAAGAAAATAACAAACAAACAAAAGAAAGAAAGGGACAAAAGAAAAAATAATGGATCCCATTTGAGCCGAGTTCGAGGCTTTGAAACAAGATAATTAACCCTTCAAGCAAGTCAAAGAAACACACTAAGGTTAAATTAGAATAGATGTTTGTTTGTTTGTTTTGTTTTACGGCATATCAACCTCAGTGGGTAATTTAATGCCGATAAAGTTTTGAAATAAATCAATTCTTAATGGATAATACAATTTTTTTATGAATACATTTTTCTATTTAACCCATAGATGGGACCCTAACAGGTACTACCACTCCGGGTCAGAGTGGACCAGGTTAGATTAGAATATTTCATTCGTGAGACTTTTTTTTATAAAGGTTTAAAGTTTGGCAAATAATTGTATTATTTATGTTTTTGTCTTTTTTGGAAAATAAAATACATTGTTCGAATGTATGTGTGTGTGTGTCTCTCTCTCTCTCTCTCTCTCTCTCTCTCTCTCTCTCTCTGTGTGTGTGTGTGTGTGTGTGTGGTTCTATAAAAATGTAAATTTTGGGGTAAATATGCCAGCGTGGGTTATCTATGTCTGTGAGATAAAAAGTAGCATTTTTGACAAATATGACATCTTGATTGATTGATTGATTTTAACGGCATCTCAATCTGTCTTGGGTTATTTTATGTCTGGAGTTTAGGGAATTGTGTTTATTGGATGTTCACATTTACAGTTTTGTCTAGTTTTTGGAAAGAAATTACATTGTTCGAATGTGTGTGTGTATGTGTGGTTGTGTGTGTGGTCTATAAAATGTTGCCTGTGTGTGTGTGTGTGTGTGTGTGTGGTCTATAAAATGTGAACATTTGTGGTAATATACAAGTGTGGGTTATCTTTGTGAGATAAAAAAATAGCATTTTTAAAACAAATTACTTTATTTCGCATGTGTGTGTGTGTTTGTGTGTGTGTGTGTGTGTGTGGTCTATAAAATGTGTTTGTGGTGTGTGTGTGTGTGTGTGTGTGGTCTATAAAATGTGTGTGTGTGTGTGTGGTCTATTAAAAATGTGTCTTGTGTGTGTGTGTGTGTGTGTGTGTGTGTGTGTGTGGTCTATAAAATGTGTCTGTGTGTGTGTGTGTGGTCTATAAAATGTGTCTGTGTGTTTGTGTGTGTTGTGTGTGTGTGTGTGTGTGGTCGATAAATGTGTGTGTGTGTGTGTGTGTGTGTGTGGTCTATAAAATGTGTCTGTGTGTGTGTGTGTGTGTGTGTGTGTGTGTGTGTGTGTGTGTGTGTCTATAAAATGTGTCTTGTGTGTGTGGGTGTGGTCTATAAAATGTGTCTGTGTGTTTGTTTGTGTGTGTTGTGTGTGTGTGTGTGTGTGGTCTATAAAATGTGTCTGTGTGTGGTGTGGGTGTGGTCTATAAATGTGTCTGTGTGTTGTGTGTTATGTGTGTGTGTGTGGTGTTGGTCTATTAAAATGTGTCTGTGTGTGTGTGTGTGTGTGTGTGTGTGTGTGTGGTCTATAAAATGTGCCTGTGTGTGTTGTGTGTGTGTGTGGTCTATAAAATGTGAAACATTTGTGGTAATATACAAGTGTGGGTTATCTTTGTGAGATAAAAAAAATAGCATTTTTAAACAAATTACTTTATTCGTGTAAGGTGGGTGGATAAAAATTGTATACGACTGTTGGTATATTTGTATCTGTAAATGCAATGTAGCAATTTGACAAATGTAAACATCTTGATTGACTGATTGATTTTAACGTCATGTCAACCTGTCTAAGGTTATTCAATTTCTGGAGGTCAGGGAATCGCGTTCATTGGACATTCACGTTAACTGTTTTTATCAAGTGCTTCGTAAGATTTTTCTTTTCAACACATTTATATCTTATTATTATAGAGATCCGGTGTCTGTACGTCCACAACAGAAACTATGTTTACGTCACAATACTCTTATGTTTATCAATAAGTATCTAATTTATTGTTAAAATCATTAATACATACAATAAATCTTATTTATCATCGATGTTTATGAAAATCTGAGTTAGATTTGCCTCAAAATAGCCCATGTTATTAGTGTGTTTAAAATCCTGCAATGTGTCTTATATATCACTAAGAAATAAAGGTTTACATAATATATGGTGTGGTTAATTTGCATACTGGTTTTAATAGAAAGGGTTTAATAGATAACTACTAGGTGTTATTGATATCTAAGATTATTGTTTTATTCAGGGAATCGTGTCGATCGGTATCGTAAAATCATTCGTCCCACACCCCTTTCTTTCTTTCTTTTTCTTTCTTTTTTCTTTCTTTTCCAAATCCCTCCATCTTCCTCTAATTCCTCTTTCCTTTCTTTCTTTCTTCATTTTCTTCCTTCTTCCTTCCTTCCTTTTTTTTTATTACCTACCTTAATAATTGATATCTACTGGGCGGATCCCATTTTAAATAATCTCTTCCTTTAAAAGAAAAAGTTTTGCCAAAGTTGAAGATGAAACGTGAAGACTTCAGTGAGAATCGTTGATTCCATTTCCCCAATTGATTTCTAACTACATCCGGGCACCAACTGTGTTTTACGCCGAACTCAAACAGAGATATAAAAAATACTTGTAAAGTAAAAATCAGTCTAAATTTTAATCTAAGAATTCAGCGAATTCGAGGCTTTGAAAACAACATTAATTAACCCTTCAAGCAAGTCAAAGAAACAATATTAAAAAAGAATCGTGAGACTTTTTTTATATAGTTTTTAAGTTTGGCAAATAATAGTATTATTTATGTTTTAGTCTGGCGTATTTTTGGAAAGAAATTAATTGTTCGAATGTGTTGTGTTTGGAATTCTAAGATATAAGGCGTGTGCCGTGTCAACCTTATTAATAGACTACCTATAAGCACGTGACCTGGAAAACGATTCCTATTGTCCAATTCACTGGCAATGCCTGCTGCTGAGAATATATTATTTATACTGACCTTTTCTGTTCATACTAATCATTACTACTTGGATCTTCTTGGGTCGGAAACGTATTAGTATTTTAATCGCAGAGGACTTATTCACTTACCAAAAGGATTCTATAACTCATTATTAACTAACACTCACTTAAACCAGGATTGTGTTGTTGTGTGTGTGTGTGTGTGTGATCTATTAAAAAAATGTAAATGGTTGTCCAGGTAAAATATGCCACATTAGTGTTATCTATGTCTGTGAGATAAAAGTAGCATTTTAACAATATATGACATTTACTTGATTGATTGATATGATTTTAACGGATACATCTCACGTCTAGGTTATTTATGTTGGAGGTTAGGAATTGTGTGTTATGGATAGTTCACATTTAACAGTGTCTAGTTTTTCCGAACAATATTGATTTGGCATTACGTAAGCCAATAAGGGTTATTTTCTCCTGAATGTTTTGAGATGAGGCTTATGTATTAGATCATCTGGTTTATCGGACTTATTGTCCTCATCTGCGATTGTTATCTGTACACGTTTCGGCCGATATGCTCCCCGGGTCTTTTTCAGGGTTTGTCGGACTTTCGGACCTTCTCGGACTCGGAACCTTCTTTACATAGAAAAATTATTAACACAACTCTACCTCGATATATATGGTTAAGCAGAATGAGAAAGATACCCCGTTACTGAAAAGGAGATATAGGTTTCAAAGTTTCCGTGTATGGCTCCCGATTACGACAAGAAGGTTCCCAGGCTACGCAAGAAATCGAAAAGAAGGTTCCTGAGTTCCGAAAAGAAAGGTTCCCGATGTCCGCAAAAGAATGTTCCCGGAGTCCGACTCGTGCACTGTAAGAAGGCAGGAGGGCAATCGCCGAAACGTTGTACAGTATAACAATGAAGATGAGGGGCGGACAGTAGTCCGAATCGCAGATAATACTAACCAAATAGGGTTAAGTTGCTCATTAAAATAACCAGACAACCAATAATGATATCTAAAACCTTCCGTACCTTGTCGGTACGCTCGGTTTGTCAATTAAAGAAACCGTTGTTCGCGCGGGTGATGACTTCGGGGTTGTACCCGCTATATAATTCCGCACTGAAATGGTCTCATTACATCAAATGTATTGTTTTATTATCCATCTCTCTCC
>CM042160.1:3758290-3773290 GCA_023376005.1 Doryteuthis pealeii
CAGAGAGAGATAAGGAAAGAAAGAAGAGAAAGAAAAGATAAAAAGAGAAGAAAGAAAGGGAAGTAGAAGGAAGGAAATTAGAAGAAGGAAGAGAGGGAATTGGAAGGAAGGAAGGAAGAAGAAGAAAGAAAAAAAAAGAAGAAAGAAAAAAGAAGGAATTAGAAAGGAAGGAAATTAGAAAGGAGAAGAGGGAATTGGAGGAAGGATAGGAAAGAAGAAAGAAAGAAAGAAAAGTAAAAGAAAGAAGGGTTAAGAAGGAAGGAAATTAGAAGGAAGGAAGAGAGGGAATTGGAAGAAAGGAGGAAAGAAAGAGAAAGAAGAAAGTAAAAGAAAGAAGGGAATTAGAAGCGAAGGAATTAGAAGGAAGGAAGAGAGGGAATTGGAAGGAAGGAAGGAAGAAGAAAGAAAGAAAAAAGAAAGAAGAAAAAGAAGGGAATTGAGGAAGGAAGAAAGGGAAAGTTGAAGGAAGGAAGGAAAGAAAAAGAAGAGAAGAAGAAAGAAAAAAGAAAGAAAAGAAGAGGGAATTAGAAGGAAGGAATTAGAAGGAAAGAAGAGAGAGGAAATTGGAAGGAAGAAGGAAAAAAGAAGAAAGAAGAAAGAAAAGAAAAAAGTAAGAAGGGAATTAGAAGGAAGGAAGAAAGGAATTGAAGGAAGGAAGGTAAATAAGAAAGAAAAGAGAAAGAAAGAAAGAAAGAAAGAAGGGAATTAGAGGAAGGAATTAGAGGAAGGCAAGAGAGGGAATTGGAAGGAAGGAAAGGAAAAACGAGAGAAAAGAAAGAAAGAAAAAAAAGAAAAGATAGGCAATTAGAAGGAGGAGGAAAGAAAGGAATTGCGAGGAAGGTAAAGAAGAAAGAGAAAGAAAGAAAGAAAGAAAGAAGGGTAATTAGAAGGAAGGAAATTAGAAAGGAAGAAGAGAGGGAAATTGGAAGGAAGGAAGGAAAAAAAGAAAGAAAAGAAAGAAAAAGAAGAAAAAAAGAAAGAAGGGAATTAGAAGGAAGGAAGAAGGACATTGAAGGAAGGAAGGAAGAAAGAAGAAATGAAAAGAAAAAGAAAGAAAAAAAGAAAGAAAGAAAAGAAGGGAAATTAGAAGGAGGGAATTAGAAGGATGGAAGATGAGGAATTGAAGGAAGGAAGGTAAGAAGAAAGTAAAGAAAGAAAGAAAAAGAAAAGAAAAAGGAAAGAAAGAAGGGAATTAGAAGGAAGGAATTAGAAGGAAGGAGAAGAGGAATTTGGAAAGGAAGGAATAAAAGAAGAAAGAATATGAAAGAAAAAAGAAAGAAAAAAAAGAAAGAAAGGGAATTAGAAGGAAGGAATAGAAGGAAGGAAGAAGGGAGCCTGGAAGGAAGGAAGGAAGAAAGAGAAGAAAGAAAGAAAGAAAAAGAAAGAAAGAAAAAAGAAGAAAGAGGAAGGAAAGTAACCAAGGAAATAAAGAAAAGAAACGAAAATTGAGTAATGAATAAGGAAGCAAAGAAATAAAAATGGAGAGAGAAAGAAATGAAAGAAGGAAGAAAGAAAGAAAGAAAGAAAGAAAGAAAGAAAGAAAATAAAATAAATATTAAACAGAATTATACTGAAAACTAAGTTTTAGATAGAAAGAACAAAAAACAGAGAGAAAAAAATGAGAAAAGGAATATAAAAACAAAGAATTTTACTGAAAAGTAAGTTTTTATAAAGAATGAAAGAAACCAACAATGGAAGAAAAAAAAGAATGTACTAAAAGAAGGAATTATACTGAAAGTTACCCTTTTTGAAAGAAAAAAAAGAAGAAAACAAAAATGGGTTGTGGATTAGCCTCTCGTACATTTTCTTAGAGTAAATGAACTATTCGAAGACTACTTGTGTAATGCTATTTAGGGCAATGTGAGATCATTACAAGAACTACTCCAGACAAGAATTCTTGGTACTCTGTCGCGAAGTACTTTATTATTAGTGCGAACCTTTATTTGGATGTAATAGAATACCGAAATATTATATGAAAGAAAAGGAAAATCAAACAGGGAATTCTACTGAAAAAAGAAAGAAAATGCATAAAAATGGAATTGTACTGAAAGGTATTATTTATGAAAGAATGAAGAAGAAAAACCCAATGGTTGGTTTGGTTGGTTGATTGGTTGGATTTTACGGCCTGTTAACCCTTATTGGGTTATTTTATGCCGATGACGTTTTGTTTTAATCATTCTTGATGGGTATACAACATTTGTTTTTAAACTCAACTATTTAAACATTTAATCCGTAGATGCGACCCTAACAGGTACTACCCCTCAGGGCGAAAGTGGACTTGGGAGTAATGGCTATGAAGGGGTTCTCCACATTCCCCAGAGCACCCAAATTTAAATCTCACCATTAGATACAGTTTAACGTCATACCCAGGACACTGAGACCCTCAGCCACCGCCCTCTATCACATATATGATAAAAAGGGTTGCTGTTTGTCATAAGAACAATAGGGTCGGGACAAACCCTATTATTGCTAGGGCTTGTCATGACCAGCTGATTGATTGAAGGGAGTCTCTCCAAACGCCCCTCTAGCCCAAGTACGGTCCAAAGTAGAGTGTTGCATGTCATGGACTGCTCAGTCACCAAGATGTCGTCCTTTTTGCCACCCACGGGCAACAGGTGGGCCCATTGGAAGATTTTACCCCTCTGCAGAGGTGCAGTCGGTGTATTCTACAGCCTACCCGACAGGGTGAAAAATCCAAAGAAATTGTACTGTAAGGTAGCCTTTATGAAAGAAATACAGAAAAGAAAAGGAAAATAATTAGACAAAGGAAATTGAAGAAAAGGAAAAAGAAATTAAGAAGTAAAAGATTGACAAAAAAACATTGAAAAAAAAAGAAAAAAAGAAAGAAGAAGAAGAAGAAGAAGAAGAAGAAGAAGAAGAAGAAGAAGAAGAAGAAAATTAATTAAACATTAAAATACGCCCAGTACCATTTATTTCAATGTGGTTATCAGCCTATTCTTCGCCTGCACTGAGATAATTATATTGGATATAATTTCCATTTATTGGTGTTCGATTAATTGCAATTATTTCAGTGATGGCTTCCAGCTTTCATATCAGATTCTATTATTGTGGCAATAGTAACAGAATTCAATAATCGCATTAGTTTAATTTTTGTGACCAATGCTCAGCAATAAGCGTGTTGAGCTACAGTCCGCTATGATTTAGTTTCTAAACGGAGACTAGTAACACTGTTTTTTAGATATCAACATCATATAACTACCTACATACGTTTGCGCTTGAGATTGGCGTACGTCACGATTAACGAAAGGGACAGATTAAGTTAAGTGAACTCTAACTGACCCTACATACACGTATGATTTTACGATACCGATCGGCAGGTAAATCAGCTGAGGGACAACCCCATATTGCTTGCTTCTTGCTTGATCGATTGATTTTCGTGTATATTCAACCCGTCTGAAGTTATTTTTATGCCTAGAGGTTAGGGAATTGCGTTCATTGTATGTTCATATTTATGGTTGTTTGTGTAGTCGTTTCTTAAGATGGGGCTTTTTTGTGTACACGGTCCTATCAAATACGAATACATTTTAAATAGATCTATTTGGACCAATTTATGGATCCTGATTGGTACTTCCGCTCCGGATCAGATTGAATTTAGAAATAATGACAACGAGTCTCATAATTCAGAACAGCTTATGTTTATGTATGTACCTGTAGTTAGAATATTTTGAATAAGATTCGTTAGATTTAAAATCGGAGGTGTGTAATTTTTCATAGCCGTTAGGGTTATGATTGACATAATGATGATCCCGCTTGACCTTTAAGTAGACGCGATTAGGTGTGAGATAGTTTTAGCTTGAGATGCGACGCAGATTTCAGAGCTAGCGGACTTGAAAGTCGGTCGCTCTGCTGTCGGTCGCTCTGCGGCGAAATCATGGGCTGGGTTGTGGAAATAAAGCTTTATCAGAAAATAACCAAGTCTTGTTAATTGATTAATTCAAATAAGAAATGACTATCCCAACACGAAAAAGAAGAAGAACCAACCCTTAACAGAAAGCACCGGAGAGAAGTCAACCTAAAAAAGATGGCGGCCGAGTTAGAAGCAGTAGGAACAAGAAACAAGTAAGAAAACCATCATCTAATCTCTACTCAACTATCTCTCTGTCTCTCTCGCCGATTATATAGACCCGGTAAAGGATATATATATATATAATATATTATAATATATATATATATATACCAACCTTCCGCAACGAGCAGGATGTGACACAATGCCAATTTCTTAAGCGGGTTTCACAGGTTTAAACTCAGAGTTTTCCTTCGCCTAGACCGGTTGCCTGATCATGGTTAAAGAGCCCAGTGTGCTCTACTATTTATCCATACTGGAGCGAGAGTAGGATTCATACCTTTCCCAAGGGTATTAGTGCTAAATGAAAATGCAATTACCGGTCCAGGATTTGAACTCTGGCGACGAGTCCATTTCCATGACTTTAACCATTAACACCAGGCCGCTTTCCATTAAGGAAGTAAAGGGGTATGTAACAAATGAAGCGGTATACCACATCTCCAGATCTCCTGAACTGGAGCTCATAACCGGATTCAGTTAGTGTCATAGCCGCGGTAGTTGTGTGTGTCACGTTGCGCATTGCTTCACTTTGTGTTTGATTAGAAAGCCGTATGTTACATAATTATTGGATCCCTGATACTTTTTTTTTAAGGTAGTGTAGAAATCATAATGGCGATTAGTGCAGCTGATGGCCTTGAGAGTGAGTGATGGCGCTTGACCTTACTCTCACCTTACCTTCTGGGGATGAATCGTGAGAACTGGAAGGCATAGAAGACCCTGTTCCGGTTTAAGGATAGTAAGTAACTCAGTCAGTTAGCAGGTAGGAACTCGAAGGTATAAGTCGCATTTCTATGCGCATCCTGTCATCTGCGCAGATTGTCTGGTTGGGGATTTGGAAATAAAGTAACATCAACGTAAATCGAAGTCTTGTGTTTATTAACTAAAAACTAACAATGACACAGAGCTTCTGATAAGGAGAGATCCATAGTAACAGAAACCAGACCCGAAGTCCCCAAGAAAGTCAACACCAGACGCTAGACCAGACCAAGATGTTAGACGATCAGAATAGCAAAGCCGGCCAGAAGAAAATACGACCAGAGTAAAGAAGTAAGAAAAGGGTATACAACATTATATCGATTTGGTACTGGGAAAACGTCTGTACGTAACACGCAGAGATGACCTTTGGACGTATCTAATTTGGGACCTCTGGCTTTAACTCTTGCTCTGTGAGAGGTTTCTTCGGCTGGTTAGTTTGGATTTTAACGGTATGTCACCCCTGTTGGTTATTTTTATGCCGAAGACGCGTTTGTTCTATTCATGCTTGGATGGCTATTTAATTTTTCCTTAACTCAATTTTTAAACACATTTTTCAAACTTATTTTTTTCTATTTAACCCATAGATGGAACCTGAAAAGGTATTACTACTCCCGTTCAGAGTGGACATGGGAGTAATTGCGATGAAGAGATACTCCTCACTAATATAATTAAATAAGAATCTATATAAAAATATTATACTTATTTTAATTATATTTAATTGGTTTGTATATAAAATAATTCATATGACTGATTTTAATACGTTGGAGAATAAAACAATAATCTAAGATATCAATAATACCAAGGAGTTATTTATTAAACCCCTTTCTGTTAAAACCAGTATGCAAATTAACCACATGTTATTATGTACACCAATATTTTAGTGATATTATAAGACACATTGAAGGATTTTAAACGCACTAATAACATGGGCTATTTTGAGGGAAATCTAACTCATATTTTCATAAACATCGATGATGAATAAGATTTATTGTATGTATCCTATAATTTATTGTATTAATCATTTTCTGATAAAGCTTTATTTCCACAACCCAGCCCATGATTCTGCCGCGGAGCGACCGACAGCTGAGCGAGCGACTGTAATTTATTGTATTAATGATTTTATACAATAAATGAGATACTTATTGATAAACTTAACCTCTCCTTCTCTGCATGTCCGCCTTTTTCCTTCATTCCTTCCGCCTTTTCTTTCCTTTCTTTTTTTCTTTCTTTGTGTATTAATTATTCTCCACGCATTTTATTTTACGAATTCATTTTTTTTCATACTTTTATAAATGTTCGCACTTCTCCCCTTCTTTAACCTCTTTCCCCCTTTCTGTCGTTTTTTTTTCTTTCTTCTTACTTTTTTCATTCATAACTTCTTTTTTTCTTCTAAGTGTATTTCGTTTTGTACTTCGTGAATTTAATCCTTCATTTGTGACATAGTTTCTGTTGCGGACGTACAGTACCGGATCCCTATATAAAATGTGTGGAAAGAAAAATCTCGAAATAACTTGATAAACAGTTAACGTGAATGTCCAATGAACACGATTCCTGACTCTAGAAATAAAATAACCTTAGACAGGTTAAACATGACTTAAAATCAATCAGTCAATCAAGATGTTACCTTTGTCAAAATGCTAATTGCATTTTACAGATACAAAAATAACCAACACTCGTATATTTACCTACAGGTTTACAATTTTATTCAACCCACACTACACACATCTTATTATATGGAGATTGTGTGTTTGTCTGTCTGTAACCGAAACTATATTACTACTCAATTCACAGTTCCCTTAGTTATTTACATCACATTCTCCATGATTTTATTTTATTTAAACCTCAATGAATATAAAATTGTTTTACATTATAAGACTATTACATACTAATAATACGTAATTGAGTATTTATATAAAAAAAATACTGGTTTTACAGTGTGAATGGGAAGGCTAATTTGCATATTGATCTTAAAAATTGATTTTAATAAATATATGTTTAGTATTATTGATTTCTAATTGTTTAGCTTTATCTTATTGAATATGAGCAAAAAATCTCTCCAATAAATCCTAAAAGCAATTCATGACAAGAAGAAATACTGTAATATTATTCTTTAACTTCCTATTTTTAACTAAACAGTTTAATTAGGAAAATTTACCAATGAAAAGACGGGAGTAACGGAAAATGATGGAAGAGTTAGTTCAAAGTTGTTCTATTTTCAATCATACCCCCTCTGTTCAAAATCTTTTTATCTACATTCTATTCAGTTCCATTAGCCTTTCTCATTTAATATGATATTTTATTATAAAATTTAACTAAAATACTTGCACCCGGAGGGTGCATATATTTGCTAGTGCGAATAAAATAATTTGTTAAATTTGGGGGGTGGGCAGGTAAATCTGTGCAAACCAGTTCTACTTCTTAAAGTCCTGTTTTCTTACTATAG
Source organism: Doryteuthis pealeii (assembly GCA_023376005.1). Taxonomy (NCBI): domain Eukaryota; kingdom Metazoa; phylum Mollusca; class Cephalopoda; order Myopsida; family Loliginidae; genus Doryteuthis; species Doryteuthis pealeii. The sequence goes on from CM042160.1 coordinate 3,765,574, forward strand.
AACAATTAATCACCTAAGCCAATATGCATCGCAGTTACCTGTGTTGTATACATAAAAGAATTTTGTTACTTAGGCATTTTTGATTCTTATAATTGGCATTTTAAGAAGAATTGGTATTTATAAAAAGATTTTTTTTAATTTATAAAATGTAAAATAAATACTGCTGTAAAGTAATAAACATTGCCAGTGGCTATATGGTAGGGTCACAGCGCGGTTGGGAGAGCAGCGTGAGTGGGTAAAAGTAAGGCAAAGAGTTAATTAACACTTAGCAATTATAGATCAAATGGCCGAATTCTATTTGAAACGTTAATAACATTTTATGTATATATATATATATATATATATATATATATATATTATATATATATATATATATATATATATATATATATATATATATAAAAATCATTATATAGATATTTGGCACAGAAATCAACACTACATAGTGACAGACAGTTTTATGTTTCCATGATCTTGTCCCAAAATATAGGATGTTGAAGGTGAGGGTTAACATAATTTTTTTATCTCACAAAGATAAACCACACTTGTATATTTACCCAAAAGTTCACATTTTATAGACCACACACACACACACACACACACACACACCACACATCACATTCGAACAATGTAATTTCCTTTCCAAAAACTAGAACAAAACTGTAAAATGTGAACATCCAATAAACACATTCCCTAACCTCCAGACATAAAATAACCCAAGACAGATTGAGATGCCGTTAAAATCAATCAATCAATCAAGATGTCATATTTGTTAAAAATGCTACTTTTTATCTCACAGACATAGATAACCCACAATGGCATATTTACCACAAAATTTACATTTTTATAGAACACACACACACACCCACCACACACACACACACACACTGTTAAGTGAGTGAGTTAGTAATGAGTTATAGAATCCTTTGGTAAGTGAATAAGTCCCGCGATATAATACTACGTTCCGTCGTCCAAGAAGATCCAAGTAGTAATGATTAGTATGAACAGAAAAGGTCAGTATAAATAATAATATCAGCAGCAGAGCACTGCCAGTGATTGGACAATAGGAATCGTTCCCAGGTCACATGCTTATAAGTAAGTAAATAAGTAAGTCCTGAGTTATAGAATCCTTTGATAAGTCAATAAGTCCTGTGGTATAGAATCCTTTGGTAAGTGAATAAGTCCTGCGATATAATACTACGTTCCGACGTCCAAGAAGATCCAAGTAGTAATGATTAGTATGACCAAAAAAGGCCAGTATAAATAATAATATCAGCAGCAGGGCACTACCAGTGATTGGACAATAGGTTGGTCACATGGTAGTCGGCGAGTCTATAAGTACAAGTAGCCATCTGGCACACACCTTATATCCACAAAAAAGCAACAGACGTTACTCTCATTTATGTAACTAATGTTCAGATTACCACAAGGATTGACATACTATTTCTGATACATGGTTTGGTTGTTAGAATGCTACACATGTAATCTGTCTTGAGCATGAGTATATTAATAGAGCCCATCCCACTCCAGGTCTACAACTTGTTTGAATTAAGTTTTTCTTCACCTAGACTGATTGCTATACCATAGGATCTGAGAGTAATGGTGAAGGGGTACTCCACACTCTTTGGAGCTCCAAAATTGGAATTCACCATAAAATGCAGTTTAACGTCTTATCCAGAACACTAAGACCATAAGTCATTGCTTTCTAGCCCATATATGATAAAAAGGGAGGCAGTGGTCTAATGGTTAGAGTCGTAGGAAATGGATTTGTCAACACAAGTTCAATTCCTGAACAAAGCTGTTGGCATTTCACATTGGCCACTTGTAAAAGAACTTAAAGTAAATAAGTAAGTAAGTCCTGAGTTATAGAATCCTTTAGTAAGTCAATAAGTCCTGTGGTATAGTATCCTTTGGTAAGTCAATAAGTCCTGTAGTATATAATCTTTTGGTAAGTGAATAAGTTCCGCGATATAATATTATGTTCCGACGTCCAAGAAGATCCAAGTAGTAATGATTAGTATGACCAGAAAAGGTCAGTATAAATAATAATATCAGCAGCAGAGCATTGCCAGTGATTGGACAATAGGAATCGTTCCCAGGTCACGTGCTTATAGGTGAGTCTATAAGTAGAGGTGTACATCTGGCACACGCCTTATATCTTAGAAAAATTCCAACACACACACATTCGAACAATTTAATTTCTTTTCCAAAAAACGCCAGACTAAAGCATAAATAATACAATTATTTGCCAAACTTTAAACCTATAAAAAAAAAGTCTCACGACTGAAATATTCTAATTTAACCTTAGTGTGTTTCTTTCACTTGCTTGAAGGGTTAATTATGTTGTTTCAAAGCCTCGAACTCGGCTGAGATCTTAGATTAAAATTTAGACCGTTTTCTCCTTACAAGTATTTTATGTCTCTGTTTGAACGGCGTAAAAACACAGTTGGTGCCCGGATGTAGTAGAAATCAATAGGTGGAATGGAATCACGATTCTCACTGAAGTCTTCACGTTTCATCTTCAACTTTGGCAACTTCTTCTTTTAAAAGGAAGAGATTATTTAAATGGGATCCGCCCAGTAGATATCAATTGTTAAGGAAGAATGAAAAAAAAAAAATACAGGAAGGAAGGAAAGAAGAAAGAAAGAAGGGTTGTGTGACGAAGAGATTATTTAAATGGTATCGTCCAGTAGATATCAATTGTTAAGGTAGGATGAAAAATACAGGAAGGAAGGAAGAAAGAAAGAAAGAGGAAAGAAGAGAATTAGAGGAAAGGAAGAGAGGAATTGGAAAGAAAGAAGAAAGAAGAGAAAGAAGAAAGAAAGAAGGAATTAAAAGGAAGGAGGAAGGGGAATTGGAAGAAAAAAAGAAAAAAAGAAAAAGAAAGAAAGAAAGAAGGAAAGAAGGGAATTAGAAGGAAGGAAGGGAGGGAATTGGAAAAAGAAAGAAAGAAGAAAAAAAAAAGAAAAGAAGAAGAAGAAGGAAAGAAGGCAATTAGAAGGAAGGAAGGGAGGGAATTGGAAAGAAAGAAGAAAGGAAAGAAAGAAAGAAAGAAAAAGAAAAGAAAGAAAGAAGAAGGAAAGAAGGGAATTAGAAGGAAGGAAGGGAGGGAATTGGAAAAAAGAAAGAAAGAAAGAAAGAAAGAAAAGAAAAAGAAAAGAAGAAAGAAGGAAAGAAGGCAATTAGAAGGAAGGAAGGGAGGGAATTGAAAGAAAGAAAGAAAGAAAGAAAGAAAGAAAGAAAGAAAAAAGAAAAGAAAGAAAGAAAGGAAGAGGGAATTAGAAGGAAGGAAGGGAGGGAATTGGAAAGAAAGAAGAAAAAGAAGAAGAAAGAAGAAAGAAAGAGGGAAATTAGAAGGAAGGAAGGGAGGGAAGGAAGAAGAAAGAAAGAAAGATGGAAAGAAGGGAATTAGAAGGGAGGGAATTGGGAAGAAAGAAAGAAAAAAAGAAAAAAGAAAGAAAGAAAGAAAGAAAGAAGAAGGGAATTAGAAGGAAGGAAGGGAGTGAATTGGAAGAAAGAAACAAACAAACAAAAAGAAGAAAAGAAGAAAGAAAGGAAGAAGGGGAATTAGAAGGAAGGAAGGGAGGAATTGGAGAAAGAAAGAGGGAACGGAAGAAAGTAAGGTGTATCTGAAGAAAGAAAGAAGAAAAAAGAAAGAAAGGAAGAAAGGAAGAGAATTAGAAATGATTGTAAGAAAGGAAGAAAGGAAGGGAGGAAGGAAGGAAGGAAGAGAATTGGAAGGGAATTAAATGGGATCCGCCCGTAGATATCAATTGTTAAGGTAGGATGAAAAAAAGGAAGGAAGAGAAAGAAAGAAAGAAAAGAAAGAAAGAGGGGTGTGGGACGAAGGGAGGAAATTTAAGAAACTATAAGGAAGAAATAGGAAAGAAAAATGAATACGGCGAAGAACGAAAGAAAGAATAAGAAGAAAGCGTGAGAAAAGTGATGAAGGATATAAATTCACGAAAGTACAAACGAAATAAATCTTAAAAGACAAAAAGAATGTATGAATGAAAAAAGTAATAAAGAAAGAAAAAGAAAAATGTTAGAAAGAAGGAAGGAGGTAAAGAAGGGAGGAGAGGAATATTTATGAAAGTTTAAATAAAATGAATCGTAAAAGAAAAAAATTACGTGGAGAAATTAATTAGTACACAAAGAAAGAAAAAAAGAAAGGAAGAAAAAAGGCGGGAGGAATGAATGAAAGAAGGCGGGAACAATTCAGGGAAGGAGGAGAGGTCAAGTAAGTAAAGCAACGCTACATTTACGAAAGTATAAAAATCAATCTTAAAAGGAAACGGATGTGTAGATAAAGACATAGATAAAGACATAGATAAAGAAAAAAAAGAAAAAAAGTAGGAAGGAAAGCCGTAAGGAAGAAGGAAGGGATGAGAGTATTTACGGGGTTTCGAAGGAGCTCTTATTTCTCCGTAGTTGTAGGCAAATTGTCGGACAAAGAAGGAACAAACACGAATGGAAATTTAATACATGTATTGACAAATAATACAAGAACTTAGTGCAAATTTTATTGGTATTTGCCACTAGACTTGTCTGAGTTAAGTTATGTTCTTGGAGTAGTGGTGATAACAGGGGTATTCTGTTCGTTGGTAGGAAATGTTGATAGGACGCTTTTTCGGACGTTTCTCGTTCTTCCTCGGTAACCGCTTCGGTGATAAGTAATGGGGGGGGGTGCTAATTTAGAAGCTTCTCGCCCGGGTTAACAGTACTTTAAATGACGGTGAATGGGCCCTTTTCAAGTAGACTATTTGGTCTTCAGCCTTCGAGAGTGTGCTTTAGTGCTTTCGAAAGTGTGCTGTGAAAATATGCCTCCGTCCAGGTCAACGGTCCTTAGAAGTAAGCCCTGATTTTGGGCTAAATGATGAATGAAGTGTAGGGACCGCTATTTACGCTACTACCCTCAGTGGGTGTAACACTATTTTTGTTATGGGTTGATTGGCAATCTATTAATTAATTACCAATTAATTAAAACTACCCTAATTATTAATTATGGTGGTTTGTAAAAATTAAAAGTAATAATAATAATAATAATAATAATAATTATAATAATTATAATAATAATAATGTTTATATTGGAGGTATATATTTATCTAAACGAAAAATCATCACGTAGGCATAAATTCTTTAAATTAGGGAATTTAATATATATAATCGGAATTTAAAATGTTCACAAAATAAAATGATAAATTTAACATTTAAGATTCCGGTTTTTGAAAAGTTCGTCAACAATTTCAAAAACTTAGATAAATAAAACAATGGTTGGCCTTGACTCCAAATGGAAAGATACAAGCTAGGCTGACACAAGGCCATTTAGACACGTAGGCAATGTTATCGAGTGGCTGGCCAATCAGAGACATGTGTTAGGGGTGGGGAGGTCTGGATCCCATAAATCACAGACCGTGATAAGTCAAGTTTTGGGTTTTGGCGCTAACATACGATGTTGGCGATTTGCGCCCTAGCGGCAGGGGGAGATAATTAACTATGGTATTTCCAATAGGGAAGGAAGGAAGAAAAAGAAGAATACATTTATGAGGGTATAAAAAGAAAGAAATCTTAACTCATTGCCAACCAAATTTCACCCACGGTTGTACCAAAATGTTCTCAGTATTCTTTTACCTGTACGATGGAATATTTCAATGTTTATTATCTATTCTCCCCAGAACTCATTTTATTCAAATAATGTTCTATTATTATTGTAGTCTGAGTCATCATCATCATCATCAGAAATAAAAGTGGAATTAAGATAAAGGCAAAACAAAATATAGAAAAATGATACCTTTTACAGAAAAATGTGTACATGTATTTATCCAACCCATTCGCCACGAGCAGGATGTGATACAAGTTCAACTGGTAAGTAGGTTTGAATTCAGATTTTTTTCTTCCCGTTTGCCTTATCATGGATAAAAAATCTAGTCTGCCCTAATAATTACTCATAGCCTATAGTCTCATCCAGAATTTAAACTCAAGTCGTTGATTGCCATTCCTATGACGATAATTGTTAATATAGAAGAGCATAGTTCTGGGAGGGGGGACATAGATTCATACACCCTCTTGTGTCATTAGCTTGAAAGGAAATGCAAGAAGCCTCGTCCAGAATTTGAACTTGGGTCACCATCAAAGATATATCGTGTAGCAGAAATATTGTTGCTAGTAGAGAACTTTCAATAAAACATAATTGTATGTCCGATGGACAAGTATTCGATTAGTATTGTAAATGTAATATTGTGATGACCCAATTAGCCTATAAAGATTATCTTAAAAAGAGTGTAAAACAGAATGAAAGTTAATATAATTAATTTACAAAGAGTTATTTTAAGTCTTGTTTCTTATATAATATCAAAATGAAATTGTACAAAACTGTCTTTTACAGAACACTGATGGAATATTTCAATGTTTATTATCTATTCTCCCCAGAACTCATTTTATTCAAATAATGTTCCATTATTATTGTAGTCTGAGTCATCATCATCATCATGTCGTGCAGGCAGCACGGATATCCTTGACACTCTCTTGCCAACCTTCCCTATCATTCATCGCCTCAGGGAGTTCTTCTTCGCGGCAGCCAGCATCTTTACATAGCTGGTCGATGTAGGTCCTTGCTGGGCGGCCCACACTGGCATGTCCATGTGTTGGCTTCCACAGGAGAACATCACTTATGAGTTTGTCCTTGTTCTCCAGCAGTGCGCTGCATGGCTAGTCCGTCTCACTCGGATGGTCTGTGAGATAGGGGGCAGGTGACCATACAGCTGCTCCCTTGTGGGATGCTGTTTCCACGACTTGTTTAGAACTGCTCGCAGCATTCTTGTGCAGCTCCCATCTAGCTTATTCTCGAGGCACTCGTTAGGGTCCAGGTAGTGCAGCCATACAGCAGTACTGATATGACTACAGCCTGGAAGAGATGTCGCTTTAGCTTGTCTGTGAGATCAGACTTCCATATGACAGACAATTTGTTTGTGGCCATCCATGCTTTCCTATTCGTGTGTTAATATCGTTATCTGTGGATGAGATATTACTACCCAGGTATGTGAATTGTTTCTACTGGCTTAAGGGGCTTACCGTCTAACGTGGAGATGTCTCCCTTCTTTCTGAGCTCATGAACTCTGTTTTAGCAGAGTTCACATGCAGACCGATGCCTTTTGCTGCCTCCCCCAGACTATGCAGTAGTGTCTCAGCCTGTGCCGGTGTATCTGCAAGAAGTGCGAGGTCATCAGCATAGTCTGAGTACTTCTTCCAAATTATCACGAACTAAAAAAAAGTTTTTGTACTTTGCTGTGGGAGAGCCGCCGTGAGCAGTGTTATATAGCCGTCTCTTTTCATAGACAATATCTATCGTACGAGCATAATTTCCGTGGTTGCATTTCTCATATCCATCTTAATCTTAGTCTATACTTATTTTTTTGTAGTTTGTATTGTACCTTAGGCTGGCTGAGAAGCGGCTTTCTTACTTGAGCTGGTATCTAGCTGTCTAACAGTCGACCGTTTGATTTCTTGCTGCTCTGTCCCCTATCTTTCTGGTTTCTTCTTCTTCTTCTTATGTTGCTGAGATGTTATGGTTGTTAGTTTGTTCATAGTTAACAACTCAAAACATTTATTCAGTGAATTCGCATATTTATTCCTCTTTCTTGGGTCCGGACAACTTAACCACGCGTGTATCAGTCTAGCTAATTGTTACTGCGTCTTCATACTTCGACGATTAGCAAGA
>CM042160.1:3778290-3813290 GCA_023376005.1 Doryteuthis pealeii
ACGGAGGTGAGAAACTGTCAGTTGCTAAACGCCGTTGACACCATGTCCACGCTACCTTAACTTAACCAGAGAAATAAATATATGATACAAAATATTTGTATCTATTGCAAAATTATATAAATTTAATAATCATAAATTAATTTAGAAACTGTTAATTTTAAATAATTTATTAATAGATTATTTTTTTAAATAAAAGTTTTTTTAACTCTTAGTTAATAAAAACATTAACAAAAAAGAGAAATTGATTCAACAATTCCACCTCTTCCTTCTACTCTTAAAAAAAGAAAAAATGAAAAAGATTTTTTTAAAAATGGAGTAAAAAGAAAAAAAGGAAATTGAAACAAAAAAAAGAAGGAATGAAAAAGAAAAGGATAAAGAATAAAAAGAAAACGAAAAAGTAACAAAGAAAAAAGGAAAGAGAAGAAAAAGAAAAAAAAAAAGAAAAAAGAAAAAGAAAAGAAAAAAGAAAGGAAAAAGAAAAAAGAAAAAAAGAAAAATAGTAAAAGAAAAATGAAACAAAATGAAAAATAAAATAAAGAAAACGAAAAATGAAAGAAAAAAATGAAAGAAAAATAAAAGATTAAGATGAAAGATGAAACAAAGAAAAAGGAAAAAAGAAAAATGAAAGAAAAAGAAAAGATGAAAGATGAAACAAAGAAAAAGGAAAAAGAAAAAATGAAAAAAGAAAAAAAAAAAAAAGAAAAGATGAAAGATGAAACAAAGAAAAAGGAAAAAGAAAATGAAAGAAAAAGAAAAGATTAAGATGAAAGATGAAACAAAGGAAAAAAGAAAAATGAAAGAAAAAGAAAAGATTAAGATGAAAGATGAAACAAGAAAAAGGAAAAGAAAAATGAAAGAAAAAGAAAAGATTAAGATCAAAGATGAAACAAAGAAAAAGGAAAAAGAAAATGAAGAAAAAGAAAAAGATTAAGATGAAAGATGAACAAAGAAAAATGAAAGAAAAAATGAAAGAAAAAGAAAAGATTAAGATCAAAGATGAAACAAAGAAAAAGGAAAAAGAAAAATGAAAGAAAAGAATAGATTAAGATCAAAGATGAAACAAAGAAAAAGGAAAAAAAATGAAAGAAAAATAAAAGATTAAGATGAAAGATGAAACAAAGAAAAGGGAAAAGAAAAATGAAAGAAAAGAAAGATTAAGATCAAAGATGAAACAAGAAAAAGGAAAAAGAAAAATGAAAAAAAAGAAAAGATTAAGATCAAAGATGAAACAAAGAAAAAGGAAAAGAAAAATGAAAGAAAAAGAAAAGATTAAGATCAAAGATGAAACAAAGAAAAAGGAAAAAGAAAATGAAAGAAAAGAAATTAAGATGAAAGATGAAACAAAGAAAGGAAAAAAAATGAAGAAAAAGAAAGATTAAGATCAAAGATGAAACAAGAAAAGGAAAAAGAAAAATGAAAGAAAAAGAAAAGATTAAGATCAAAGATGAAACAAAGAAAAAGGAAAAAGAAAAATGAAAGAAAAAGAAAAGATTAAGATCAAAGATGAAACAAAGAAAAAGGAAAAAGAAATGAAAGAAAAAGAAAGATTAAGATCAAAGATGAAACAAAGAAAAAGGAAAAAGAAAAATGAAAGAAAAGAAAAGATTAAGATGAAAGATGAAACAAAGAAAAGGAAAAAGAAAAATGAAAGAAAAAGAAGATTAAGATCAAAGATGAAACAAAGAAAAAGGAAAAGAAAAATGAAAGAAAAAGAAAGATTAAGATCAAAGATGAAACAAAGAAAAAGGAAAAAGAAAATGAAAGAAAAAGAAAGATTAAGATGAAAGATGAAACAAAGAAAAGGAAAAAGAAAAATGATGAAAAGAAAAAGGAAAAGAAAAATGAAAGAAAAAGAAAAGATTAAGATCAAAGATGAAACAAAGAAAAAGGAAAAGAAAAATGAAGAAAAAGAAAAGATTAAGATCAAAGATGAAACAAAGAAAAAGGAAAAAAAAATGAAAGAAAAAGAAAAGATTAAGATGAAAGATGAAACAAAGAAAAAGGAAAAAAGAAATGAAAGAAAAGAAAGATTAGATCAAAGATGAAACAAAGAAAAGAAGAAATGAAAGAAAAAGAAAAGATTAAGATCAAAGATGAAACAAAGAAAAGGAAAAAGAAAATGAAAGAAAAGAAAGATTAAGATGAAAGATGAAACAAAGAAAAGGAAAAAGAAAAATGAAAGAAAAAGAAAAGATTAAGATGAAAGATGAAACAAAGAAAAAAGGAAAAAGAAAAATGAAAGAAAAAGAAAAGATTAAGATCAAAGATGAAACAAAGAAAAGGAAAAAGAAAAATGAAAGAAAAGAAAAGATTAAGATCAAAGATGAAACAAAGAAAAAGAAAAAGAAAAATGAAAAAAAAGAAAGAAAGAAAAGATGAAACAAAGAAAAAGGAAAAGATGAAGATGAAAAGAAAAAGGAAAAAGAAAAATAAAGAAAAAGAAAGATTAAGATGAAAGATGAAACAAGAAAAGGAAAAAGAAAATGAGACAAAGATGAAAAAAAGGAAAAAGAAAATGAAAGAAAGAAAAGATGATGAAAGATGAACAAAGAAAAAGGAAAAAGAAAAATGAAAGAAAAGAAAAGAGTAAGATGAAAGATGAAACAAAGAAAAAGGAAAAAGAAAAATGAAAGAAAAAGAAAAGAAGGTACCCAAGAAAAGATAAACCCATTTTTTAAAGACTGTGCACTTTTTTGTCAATGGGACGTTTTGACAGATTTAATGATGACTTAATTTTTAGAGATTCTTTTTTAGATTTTGAATAACCTAATTCACAATTTGATTGCAAAGTAAAATAGAAATAAGCAAATAAATAATTAAATAAATAAATTAAATAAATAATAATTTAATAAATAAATAAAAATTTAATAAATAAAAATTTAATAAATAAAAATTTAATAAATAAATATTTAATAAATTAAATAAATAATTAAATAATAATAAATAATTAAAAATCAAAGGAAAATGGATTACAAAATAAACATATTAAAAACAACGCAGAACAAACTGTTCATTTTTTATGTTTTTCAATGTCCGCTTTACAATGGCTATTCTCACTTGTCCTTTTTTTAAAAATTCATTTATATTCATTAAAAGAAAATGACAGTGACAAGAATTTTGGAATAAGCAATCCCAACTCCTTTTATTTCTATTTTTACTCTATTCAAAAATGTCAGTACATGTCAGTGCTTATAAAAATTCATGAAACATTTTGATTTCTTCGGAAGAAAAAAAAACTTCTCAGCTGATGGAATTTGTCAAACTTAAATTGATGTTTTAAAAATCTAATTAGACGAGGTCCTGTCTATTAGGTTGGCAACATGGCCTTTGACTTTCTGTCAATTCTGTCATTCATCTACACTAATCTTTCTTTGGTTTGATTTTCTTCAAAAGTGATCATGTTAACAAAAGGTCAGACCATATCACGTCATTGTAGAAGGGCCGGCTTAGCTCAGTCGGTAGAGTGTCCGGCTGGGAACCTCGAGGTTCCTGGTTCGATTCCTGCCCTCGCCAACTCAGCGTATGATTAGTACATGGATATGTCCGGCTGGGAACCTCGAGGTCCCTGGTTCGATTCCGGCCCTCGCAAACTCAGCGTCTGATTAGCACATGGATATGTGCGTTAAAGTGAGGAGCTGCATGGTAGGAATGGCGCTCCGTCTCAAACGCCCAAACAATCAAATTATCATACTATGGTATATCCACAGGTCCTGCTAGTTTAGTAATAATGGACCAGTGAGGTAAGCTTGCCAACCATTACACTTTGACGAGGAGCTATATGAAACTGGAAGCGCATATGGGATCACAACCTAAAAGAAGGAAATCTCATTGACATTGCTTGTAATACAAGTTTTGTATATATTATATATATATATATATATATATATATATATATATATATGACATCATAGACCTTACTGAAAATTTTATTTTGGTCAAAAGGTTGATACAAAAAGAGCAAAAAGGAGAAAAAAACACCGTTATTCTTGGCAATGGAGAAATCTCAGGAAAAAGACGGAGGCAAATGTGCCTAACAATTAACTCCGATATTTTTCCCCAACAGTGGTTAAAACTACGGTATCCTTTTTTTCTCTAGGGAGCCTGGATGGCGGAAGGGCAGTCCGAATTTGAATAGATGAATTTGCAGGTGCCTTCTTCTCTCAGCAAATTGCAGGGAGATAAGCAATCTCAATGTCAGATTCCTTCCGGCAGTTTTCGTCTATCCACAAAGAATAATTTGGGAATGGAATGAAAGGCTTTTGCATCAATCATGAGATCGATTTTCTATTCACTGCGCATACAGTCACGGGCAGCGCCGACGATCTCCCAAAAGCTGGAAGAAGCTAACGACGTTGTAGTCCTGTTATATACCCTACCTAGGAATATTAATGGGCATGTCTGAATCCTCATAAATACGGGAGTATTATGCTGACTGAGAAGTCTTAAACCACAAGCTGTGGTTTGCTTACTTCACACCGTTGGCGAGTATTGTATTTTGTTAATACTAGTACAAAATAAAAAAAACACCCTCCGGGCGATATAAAAATAGATTTTTGAAACATATTGCCAGAGGGTGGGAGTAAAAAATTCAATGTCACCGAGTTTGTACCCTAAGTAAGTAAAATCATCAAATTCATTAAAGGATTAAAAAATAAAACAATTTGAAATGTAAACTTTAAATATGTATTAAAATAAAACAAACTATATATAGATATATAATACCAGTCATGTATTTATTAAAACTTGTTTTAAAAAACAATGAGGACTGTCTAATGTTGCATGTTCAAATTTTGAGTGTATTTATTCTATGTTATGACGATTATAATGGGTAATGTGACGTAAGCAGTGACGTAATTTTTGTTAGAGACAAAAACCGGAAGCGAATCTCCATTATCAATATAAATAGAAATAGATTATAAAGATTCTATTTCATTTTCAACCTCCGTTTGGTTATTTCTCATTTCTAGGTTACAACAATCATGAAAATGCATTGCAGATAATTTTTCTATGAAAATGCATTGCAAATGATTTTTACTAGGAAAATACATTGGAAATGATTTTTCTATGAAAATGGATTGGAAATGATTTTTACAATGAAAATGCATTGCAAATGATTTTTACTATGAAAATGCATTGGAAATGATTTTTACTATGAAAATGCATTGGAAATGATTTTTACTATGAAAATGCATTGCAAATGATTTTTACTATAAAAATGCATTGGAAATGATTTTTACTATGAAAATGCATTGGAAATGATTTTTACTATGAAAATGCATTGGAAATGATTTTTCTATGAAAATGCATTGCAAATGATTTTTACTATGAAAATGCATTGGAAATGATTTTTCTAGGAAAATTCATTGCAAATGATTTTTACGATTAATATTCGTTGGAAATGATTTTTACTATAAAAATGTGTTAGAGATTAATTTTTACTGTGAAAATGTATTGCAAATGATTTTTATTATTTCTATATACTCTACCTATGAACATTAATGGGTATGTCAATCCTCATAAATACGAGACTATCATATTGACTGAGGAGTCTTATACCACTAACAGTGGTTTACCTTCTTTACGTCACTGGCGTGTATTTTATTTTGTTAATATTGTAAAGAATCCATTTCATTTCCAACCTCCGTTTGGTTATCTCTCACTTAGTAACGTTTGTTAGGTTACAACATTTTGACGACGAGAATGGGATATTGACTCTGGGTAGAGTAAATCTAAAAAGGGGGTGTTATATGCCCTACCTATAAGTATTAAGGGGAACGTTCCAATCCTCATAAATATGGGAGTATTATGCCGACTGGGAAGTCTTATACCACTAGCAGTGGGTTACCTTCCTCACACCGCTGGCGAGTATTGCATTTTGTTAATGCTATAAAGATTCCATTTCATTTTTCACTTCCGTTTGTTATAGGTCATTTATTAACCTTTGTTAAGTTACAACAATTTTACAATCCAGTATCAAGGGTCCTCGGATACTGCCAGATTTGTCTTAAATCGGACTATATATTCTACTCAAAAGTATTTTATTTCATTCAATGAAAAACCACCCTGTCGGCTGGTTTAGAAAAATACACTGACTGGTGCTCTACAGAGGGTAGAATCTTCCCAATTGGGCTACCTATTGGCCGTGAGTAGCTACCCGTGATAATCTTATCATAATAATATAATGTTATTTCTCTGAATGTTTGAGATGAGGCTTGAAGATTAGTATTATCTGCGTTATTCGGACTATTGTCCCCATCTTCATTGTTATTTGTACAACGTTTCGGCCGATATGCCCTCCGGCCTTCTTCAGGTATTTCTTGTCGGACTCGGGAAACTTCTTTTCGAACTCGGGAACTTTCTTGTCGTAATCGGGAGTCAAAGTTCCGTGATGGCTCCCGATTATGACAAGAAAGTTCCCAAGTTCGAAAAGAAGGTCCCCGAGTCCGAGAAGGTTCCCGACTCCGACAAGAAATACCTGAAGAAGGCCGGAGGGCATATCGGCCGAAACGTTGTATAAATAACAATGAAGATGGGTACAATAGTCCGAATAACGCAGATAATACTAATATAATGTTATCTTTAGACGATTACCCTTGAATTCAAACGTAGTAAGCTTCGAAATTGTGTGTGAATTCATGGGTAATCGTTTGAAGATGACTTATTTTAATGTAAGAGATTTATTTTTAACTTTTTCCAAAATCCCGAGCAACGCGGGGAAGCTCGACAAATATAATTGGCTACACGACTACCCATGAATTTAAACGCGGTAAGCTCCGAAACTGCTTTTTAAATCCTACGTAATGCAGGGAAGCTCTGCTAGTATAATTAACTACACATAAATTAATGTGTTTGTATTTATGTGCATTGTGCTGAAATTGAGTTTTCGCTTGAAATGCAAAATGAAAAAACCCTGCGAGTGCATATGTGAATTGAATCGATTGCTAATTCCTCAAAAAAAAAAAGGGAAAAGTAAAAAAATTAACAAAAAATAATTTTGTCAGATGAAAATTACAAAATGGCGTCGACAATTGTATAAACACGATCACTTTTAATTTTTCGCCTAAGCCGAGGAATTATCAAAATGGCCGACTATTTAACTTTAATAAGTGAATTATGAAGAATCTTTATGCAAATGCGATTTTGTCAACTATTTATATTTAAGGAAAATAGCACTTCGCATATTTCATTCTTGCCACCAGCAATGCGGAAATTTAATTTGATTTTTTTTAAATTATACTTTTTTTGTGAGGGCTCGGGAAAGTTGAATCTATTTGGTGTCCAGTTTCCTTCTTCTATGTCTTATATTATTATTATTATTATTATTATTATTATTTAGCTTTTGATTACTTTCTGACGTTGTTTCCTTATGCTTTTAGCATTTTCATTTTTTTTTAATGATTAAATTAACTTCTCTCATTCATTTTTCTCAACTTCAGAAAGTATCCCCTTTACATTAACAAGCTGTGTCAAAAAAGTACCAAGTTTAAAGCTGTATTTACCAAGATAGAAATGAACAATGAATCGAACGTTATTTTTTTTTCAGAATACAAAGTGTGTAAAAACGTTTTAAAAATATTGATACTTTCTTGACACACCTTATATATATATATATATATATATATATATATATATATATATATATATATATATATATATATATATACGGAATACAGTATGAATGAAAAAAGTATTGGCATATAAAGGTGCTCAATGCAAAAATAGCAGAGCAGTTTTACAATCAATAATATGTTATATTATGGATATTAATATCTCGTTACTATTAGTTTCATGCTTACTACAATCATCAGGCGAGAGTCAAAAAGTTATCGCATCTGATGATTGCAGTAAGCATGAAACTAATAGTAACGATATATTATGGTCTCTGACTATGCCTGCTGAGGTCCCGGTTTCGATTCCCCTCGGAGGGGAGTCGTTAGTATACATCGCTGATGAGACTTGATAAAGTCGAAACAGTCTGTACGGTGTTCTGCATAGCGAGCCATCTTTTGCTTGGATTCACTCGTCAAGATTATTTTCTATAATTATCGAATTTTATGCGATACATGCATTATAATTGCCTTCAAGCAAAATATAAATAATAATTTATTCAACAAAGCTTCTAAAAAAACAAACATCCAAAAATCTTATTCACTTCGCCGAAGAGCTTACGGCCGGGTTTGTTTACTACTCAATCAACGTCCCCTTAGCTACTATGGTAGAGACGTGTAAGTATCATTGACAAGGGTAATTTCACAGGGATTGTTCGCTATGTACCGGCGGCCGAAGCGATATGGTCTCTGACTATGCCTGCTGAGGTCCCGGTTTCGATTCCTGTCGGAGGGGAGTCGTTAGTATACATCGCTGATGAGACTTAATAAAGTCGAAACAGTCTGTACGGTGTTCTGCATAGCGAGTCATCCTTTGCCGGGATTCACTTGTCAAGATTATTTTCTATAATTATAGAATTTTATGCGATGCATTATAATTGCCTTAAAGCAAAATATAAATAATAATTTATTCAACAATGCTTCTAAAAAAACAAACATCCAAAAATCTTAGATATAGATATATATGATTTTACCGACAGTTGAAGGGATAGGTTTCCCGAAATATACCAGTAAGAATTCACGATACTTTTTGACACACATTGTAAATGCATATATTTATGTATATTTATAAATATATATATATGTATATATATATATAGATATATATGTGTGCGTGTGTGTGTGTGTGTGTGTCAGTGTAGGTGTGTGCGTGTGTGTATGTATGCACATACACACACACACACACATATATATATATATATATATATATATATATATATAATATGTGAGAGAGAAAGAGGGAGAGAGGGGGGATAAAGTGTTGCCTCTTAAATAAATATTCTTAATAATATTAGATATATTGACGCACTTGAAGTTTATTACTACGACTTAGAGTAGATTGACCGCTGAAAATTACTCACTACATAAGAGAGTCTTCATCAGCAAAATGTTCATGGAATCCCAACGTATGTCTTTTTTTTTCATCTCTTAAATTCTGTAATAACTAGAGATTCTCATTAATCATTTCCGACTGCATACGCAAACTTTTACAAATTCTGGCTTGATGTTTTCGTTAATATATTTGTGGTTTGCGCAGAATGTTATTGCTTGCTTCTTTTTTTTTTTTTTCGATTGTATTCTAATTCGTTATCACAACAAAAAAAATCAGACCAGACAGATCTCTCGCGATATAAACGAGTGAGACAAAAGCTTTGCAAAATTTTGATACGTGCTAATAAGTTCAATCTGTTGTGTGGTTGGTAGTATCATGCTAGTTGGTGCGCTGACACGTTGTGACTGCTTCGCTAATTCAGGATACTTTGCAAAATTTTAGTATGTGCCAATAAGTTCAATCTGTGTATGGTTGGTAGTATCATGCTAGTTGGTGCGCTGACACGTTGTGATTGCTTCGCTAAGTCAGGATATTTTTGCAAAATGTTAGTACGTGCACGTGCCAATAAGTTCAATCTGTGTGTGGTTGGTAGTATCATGCTAGTTGGTGCGCTGACACGTTGTGATTGCTTCGCTAAGTCAGGATATTTTACAAAATGTTAGTACGTGCACGTGCCAATAAGTTCAATCTGTGTGTGGTTGGTAGTATCATGCTAGTTGGTGCGCTGACACGTTGTGATTGCTTCGCTAATTCAGGATTTTACGAGTTCGATCTTGACCATGGGAAAGGAAGATGGGGGAACCATTTAAAAAATCAATCAAGATAAAATAACTGAACCAATATATTAAAAAAAAAGACTAGAAGTGGCTACCCGGCGGCGCCTGGGTAGAAGGTGTGGCAAAACGTTAGTTTCGCATATCCACTATTACTGAATCATGAGTTAGATCCTCACAGGGTGCCCCATTAAAATCCCTATGTAAAAAAGGCCTTGCGTTGATCTGTTCAGGTGGGGCGTCAGAAAAAAGGGTCTAGACACTCTGAAAAGAAAAATCAGTGTTTCCTATTTAAAATATTAACAGAACTACGAACAGAACTAAGAACCATATTCTTTTCAATCTACGAGCGAGGAAGTACCGAAAGTACTCGGGACCTGAACTTTGGTGGACTTATCCATGAATTCCACCCAAGCATTAAAAAGTTGGCCAGAAAACTCGAAAAGATCAAAAATAAAATTGTTAAACAGGAGATGTCTTTTGTTTGATTCTACATGTATAAATGAAAGAATGCTGCCCAAATGTACATATATATATATATATATATATATATATATATATATATATTAGAGTTGGTCGATTTTCACTTTTTTTTAATAACAAATTACATGAAACATAAAAAGTTTTGTATTGGTCTATTAAGTACTTATATCAAAAATTAGATCTTGCACTTGTACCAATTTTTGAGGAAATGTCATCAAAGACCATAAACAAAAATGCACTAAAAAATCCTCGATTTTATGCCATTTGGCAAAAAGAATAATCAGAAAAAATCTAACTATTTCAGTATTTGAAGCAGGGAATGTTGTCTTTTTATTTTATCAAAATGAAATTAAATGACGCAATTATAACTAACATTTAAATTAAAACAGCCCTGGGGCTTTAGAATACACCAACTGCACCTCTGCAGAGAGGTAAGATTCCCCCAAATGGGGCCACCTGTTGTCCGTGGGTGGCGACCCGTGATGCTTAAGGACGGAGTTTTGGTGAATGAGCAGTCCATGATCTGGAATACTCCACTTAGAACCTTACTTAGGCTAGACGGGCGGTCGGAGAGGCCCCTTCCGATCAATCGGCTGGTCACGTCAAGCCCTAGCACCTATATGATTGCCCCAACCCTATTGCTCTTATAGCAAGCCCCAACACTTCAGGGCAACTCATTGTATTCTTAATAGTTGTTTTACGTATCAGTTGAATTACATGATATTTTGGATTAAAATACGTTTAACAATAAATCTTTGTATAAACTTTTTCAATTTCTGAATATTTTAATGTAATAAATTCAATTTAGAAAGTTTACCACTCTCTTCCATATTTCTCTCTCATTACCTGGTTATCTTAAAATCCTTTTGGTTCGGTCATAGTCCGGTCAGTAGCCTGCTATATAACTTGAAGGTGGCAATTTCCATTTCTAATGGAGTTAGCTAATTTGAATATTTTACATAAAAATATATTATATAGAATGGGTATTGAAAAATAAGATTGAAAACAATTCTTTATGATCATCTTTTCTAATAATATTAGATATTATATTTGTAAGGCTTGAGAAATCCCAAATCGGTATTCATTCCATTTATGTGTGTGTAGGCGTGTTA
This sequence comes from Doryteuthis pealeii, assembly GCA_023376005.1. Lineage (NCBI taxonomy): Eukaryota > Metazoa > Mollusca > Cephalopoda > Myopsida > Loliginidae > Doryteuthis > Doryteuthis pealeii. The sequence continues at coordinate 3,789,599 of CM042160.1, forward strand.
TCCATTTAATTTCAGTGTGTTGGCGTGTTTGTGTGGATGGAAAACCGTGATCAATTAAAATGTACTTCATGTTTTCCAGGTTGTGCAGTGGTTTATTGAATTGTTGTGCAATGCTACTTTCTTCTGATTCAGCTATGGAATAAATATTAGGGCAGACTGGGCCCTTCAGCCTTGGGTAGGTAACCAGTCTAGGAGAGGGATAACTCTGAATTCAAAATTCCCTCCAGCTATGGGTTAAATAGTAAGGCAGACTGGGCCCTTCAGCCTTGGGTAGGTAACCAGTCTAGGAGAGGAATAACTCTGAATTCAAAATTCCATCCAGCTATGGGTTAAATAGTAGGGCAAACTGGGCCCTTCAGCCTTGGGTAGGTAACCAGTCTAGGAGAGGGATAACTCTGAATTCAAAATTCCTGAGGTCGGTCGTTGATTGGGCTTGTGGCAATCCTTGATGCACCAATTCTTTCCTATCGACTGTGCCAAAAAGTGTGGATGGTCCAACACAAGCCTTCACCACAATAAACAAATCAATGTGTGGGTGTTCATTGTGTGTATGAACCCTCATACGTCGAAAATTGACGGGAGAGTCCATATATATATATATATATATATATATATATATATATATATATGTGTGTGTGTGTGTGTGTGTGTGTGTGTTGTGTGTGTGTGTGTGATACTTGGTGGACGAGATTACTGGATCCGTTTAGTCAACTTTTGTTCGTAAGTGTATATAGATAACATTGCACCAACTTGGCAATAGATGAGGAAATTGCCTTGTCCCTTGGGGATAGGTAGAAGAAATAAAGAGAATAGCTTCTTACTAACTGTGAGAATTGAGTCGATCATACCATCAGCATATACGAAAACCGAATAAAGAGTAATAAAGGTTCACTTATGACTACCAACAGAAGAAAACTAAAAGCTTATGACTAGTAAAAGGATAATAACAGTAAAACGGGTGGTTATTGACCCAACTCATTCGCCACGGGTAGAATGTGTGCAAAATTTTACTCCACAATTAGGCTCCTCTATTTATCTGACCCATTTGATACGGGTAGGATGTGACACAAGGTTCACAATTATGAGGTATCCAGCAAGGATCGAACTAGTACTAATGGATCTGTGATACTAGCCTGCCAACTTTTATACCACAAGGAGCCCCCTATTTACCCAACCCATTCGATACAGATAAGATGTGACACAAGGACACAAGTATGGGGTATCCAGAAAGGATCGAACTAGTACTAATGGATCTGTGATATTAGCCTGCCAGATTTTACACCACAATGAGACGCTCTTATTTACCCAACCCATTCGACACGGATAGGATGTGACACAAGAACACAAGTCTGGGGTATCCAGCGAGAATCGAACTCGCTATTAAGTAGTAATGGATCTGCGAGACAAGCTTACGAACCATAACAACAGGGTGGTACCTATGTGGGACGGGCATAATATACGCATTTTTATGTCGTATTATGTGAATATATATATTTTACCAACCCCTCCGCACGAGCAGGATGTGACACAAGGACACAAGTACGGGGTATTCAGCGAGGATCGAACTCGCTTTTCAGTAGTAATGGATCTGCGAGACAAACTTGCGAACCATTACAACAGGGTGGTACTTATGTGGGAGGGGCATAATGTACGTATTTTTATGTCGTATTATGTGAATATATATATATTTACCAACCCCTCCGCACGAGCAGGATGTGACAGAAGATCAATTTCTTAAGCAGGGTTCAACTGGTTTTAATTCAGAGTTTTCCTTCTCCTAGACTGGCTGCCTAACCTAGGTTAAAGAGCCCAGTCTGTCCAACTACTTATCCATAGCTGGAGGGAGAGTGGGATTCATACCTTTCCCAGGGTTATTAGCGCTTAGTGAAATCTATAATTTCCTGTCCCCTGGGCACAGGAGATTTCTAACCGCTACACTCTTTTTGCTCGCAGCTCTCAGGTTCTCAACTCTGCTACAGTAAACGAGGGAGCACGAGGGGCACTATCTCCTCGGGACTCGGTTCTTCCATCTCTCAGGCCCGGTTCATTCAGTCGATCTGTTCTCTAGCGCGCAACTAATCCCATCTCAGAACTGCTATATGCCCGAAATTGCCGTACTGACCATTATCTGTCCTCTCTCAGACCACTCTCCCTGTCCCCAAAACCCATGCTGTATACATGGGATTCTGATATCACTTAATTCTGGACATTAAAGCCACCCAAATCTAGATACTTAAAATATCGTTAGACTATATGTCACCAGGCTACACTCAAACGGATGATACTAAAATCAACTCTTTAAAGTGTGGTCGAAGCAGCCACTCTCCGGGCCAATTTTATTGTCTTTACTCCGTTTTATCAGATGAAGATATACAGTTAAAATATTCACTGATTAATCTAACCTCTCCCAGTTCATCACCACACACACACGCACACACACACACACAAGGGCCGGGTTAGCTCAGTCGGTAGAACGTTCGGCTAAAAACTGCAAGGTTCCTAGTTCGATACCAGCCCTCACCAACTCAGCGTATGAGTGGCATAGAGATCTGTGCGGTAAAGTAAGGAGCTGATGTAGGTGTGGCACCCCACCTCAGATGCAAAAACAATCTCCTTGGTTTAGCGCTTGTGAAAAGGGAATAGACTCCCTCGCTGATTGGCTGATACCGACTTTAGGCCACTCTGACAACTTTAACTTACTTTTAATTATATATATATATAATTCAAAAGTCCAGAGAATATATATATATATATATATATATATATATATATAATATATATATATATAAATATATATATATATATATATATATATATATATAATCCATATATATATATATATATATATATATATATATATATAATATTATATATACAACCCCTCCGCACGAGCAGGATGTGACACAAGGACACAAGTACGGGGTATCCAGCGAGAATCGAACTCGCTATTAAGTAGTAATGGATCTGCGAGTTCCATTGATAGCAATTATATGCACCCTCCGGGTGCAAGTATTTAAGTTTTAATATAATAAAATATCACATTAAATTAGAAAAGGCAATGAAACTGAATAAGAATGCAGAAAAAAATTGGAACAGAGGGGGTATGATTGAAAAATAGAACAACTTTGAAATTAACTCTTCCATCATTTTCCATTACTCCCGTCTTTTATTGGTAAATTTTCTTAATTTAACTATTTAGTTAAAATAGGAAGTAAAGAATAAAATAACAGTTATTTGTTCTTGTTAATGGATTTCTTTTAAGATTTTCATCCAGATGTTTGCTCATATTCAATAAGATAAAACCAAACAATTAGATATCAATAATACTAAGCATATATTTATTAAAATCACATTTTTAGGATCAATATGCAAATTAGCCTTTCCATTCATACTGTAAACCGCTATTTTGTTGTATATATAAATACAATTGCATGTTATTAGTATGTAGATATGGTTAACAGTATTAATAATGTAAAACAATTTTATTAATAATTGAGGTTTAAATAAAATAAAGTCAGGGAGAATGTGATGTATAATAACAAAGGGAATTGTGGCTTGTATAGTAATATAGTTTCAGTTACAGACACACAAAGCCACAATCTCCATTATAATAAGATATATATATAATCCAAATATATATATATAATCCAAAAGAATATATATACATATATATAATCCAAAAGTCCAGAGAAGAAATTAAATTTACAACCCGGGAAACACCAAGCTCATATATATATATATATATATATATATATAATTAAATGAATTAATATTTTAGTTTATATTTATTTACATGGGAACAAGTTTGCTACCATTGGTTTCTTTCTGTGTATGCTTAATCTTTTTTGAAGTGGAGCAATCATCAGGCAACGAAAAATGTTTAGTAAATGATACAAATGTTCCAGCAAGAACACCCACCAAGAAACCAATGGTAGCAATCTTGTTCCCATGTAAATAAATATAATATTGTTTGGTTGTAAAAAAGATTTTTTCGTTATAATTATCTGTGATTTTAGCAGGGTTACCTAGCAGATTCTTGAAGAGCTCTTTCCGCTTCAGAAGTCTATCTTCTTGGATGGCTGCTTTTTGCTTTGATCTCGTGGTGTCTTGTCTACAAATAATGTCTAATTAGATTAAAATCAAATTAAGAATGCATTTCCTAATTACGGATGCACACACGCAGGTCATTTACATTATTTATTTAAAAAAAGAAATTACGAACGTTGCATTATATATGGCCATGTTTATTGAATGTGCGTGACCGGTTTAGCTCAGTCAGTAGAGCATTCAGCTCAAAACCACAAGGTCCTGAGTTCAATACCGGCCCTCAAATCAACGTATGAGTAGCACGACTTGGATCTGTGCGGTAAAATGGGGGATGTATGTGTGGTGCTCCACCTCAGACGCAAAAACGATCTCCTTGGATATACTCCCTCGCTGTCCGGCTGATACCGAAAATAGGCCACTCTATCTACTTTACTTACTTACTTATTAAATGTTCCCGTTCTAACCCTCTCTAATTAGCTAACGAAATGTACTTCTACTTCTACCAAAGACACCGTAATACTTGTGAAGATCTTAAACAAAATAAGTTCGTTGTAAAACTCCCCTCGTGGGGATGAACACCTGCAGCCCTTTCTATGCACCTTACTTGCACCTTCCAACATTACTGCAATTCCTGCAACTCCTAGCTTTTCGCAACTTTACTGGCCATAATCGTCTCGTGATCGTCTGTTTACTTGACCCTTACTTAGGACCTACAGTTGTTTACGTAATACTGCCTCAGGGCTCATCCAGGGGGGTTTACAATCAATTATCAAAAGAGAAGAAAGACAAGACAAGACAATTTCAGGTGAACATCAATCAAAATGGCAGAGAAGTATATGGGTTCTTACATTGCTTCCTTCTTTCATTTCTATCTGCTAATCACACATTCTTCCCCGTACTGTCGAGATGAGAGGGGGCAAAATTCCCCCTCTTGTTCTTTTAAAGACTTCTGCTAATGTTGTAATCTCTGGTGGACAGCTAAATTGATCTTCCTTCTTCGGCGTCCAAAACTCAACTCTACCCTGGGGTCCAGACTAAACTCTCTTTGACTTTTTTGCTGGGACCGTATATATATAAAATTCCACCCCCACCATCTCCTTTCTGACTAACCTTGACACTCAATCTCATCTCCAGATGTTTTGTTGGTTTGAAATACTATGACTAGAACAATAATAATAATACTTGGCACAACAGATAAACAAACGTCCATATTATCAATTAACAATGAATAATTAGGCCCAAAATAAACATTTGTCTCTTGGTTTTGAGACATTTGTCTCGGTTGGATATCAAATATCTTCCCTATCACTCCTTTTTTATTTAATTATTCGTTCCTTAGTCATATTCACTCATGTATACACACATGATTCACTATATCCCCTCCAAACACACAGACACTCATGTGTCCATAATCTTACATACTATATTTTCACATAACTAATTATTACACACACACACACACACACACACACACACACACACATATATATATATATATATATATATATATATATATATATATATATACACCTTGCATGCCTCCAAATGCATTCTGCACTTGATGCAATGCGTAGTATCATATCGTCGTCCTTTGCCCCCTCGCCACTGTTCTTTTGTACTCGGTCTGGCCGAGACGTCACAACTCTCATCTCGCCAGCTACGAGACTTGCCACTATACATCGCCGCATCCAGGACACTCACGATTTTACCTCCACAACCAGACGGACTCGTCACATGTTTTTCTTCCGTGCAACATGCCACACGCTGTCTCTTCGATCGACGGACCGTTGTTGGCTCATCACAGGTTCGTGAGTTTTGCCGTTCGCTCTCGCTACACCCTCAAAACCAATGGATTTGAATAGACATTGTCTGTTATAATATTTGTAAGCAGTACCGTATGTGTAAGCGTGCGCCAACTTGGCGTTAGAGGAGGAAATTGCTTTGTACCTGAGGGATATGAATAAGATGTGAAAAGGAAATAAACTGGAAGATATCTAGGTAATAGTGAGAATTCTATGGATTCTGCTATCAGCATCAGGACTACACAAAGAAGAGTAATAAACTCTTGATTGTGGCCGCCAAAAGACTAGTACAAGAGTCCCCAAAAGAGAAGTACTGACTACTTCACTAGGATTACTAAAACATAAGTAATGAATATTTCCTCATGATTACCAAAATGGGAATAATAGTGACTTCCTAATGACAACTCAAAGAGGGGTAATAAGACTTCATTTCGACTGTCAAAAGACGAGTCATAAAGATTTCGTTATGACTGCCAAAAGACGAGTAATAAAGATTTCGTTATGACTGTCAAAAGAGGAGTAATACAGATTAAGTTATGACTGCCAAAAGAGGAGTCATAAAGATTTCGTTATGACTGCCAAAAGAGGAGTCATAAAGATTTCGATATGACTGCCAAAAGAAGAGTAATAAAGATTTCGTTATGACTGTCAAAAGAGGAGTAATACAGATTAAGTTATGACTGCCATAAGAGGAGTCATAAAGATTTCGTTATGACTGCCAAAAGAGGAGTCATAAAGATTTCGTTATGACTGCCAAAAGAGGAGTCATAAAGATTTCGATATGACTGCCAAAAGAGGAGTCATAAAGATTTCGATATGACTGCCAAAAGACGAGTAATAAAGATTTCGTTATGACTGTCAAAAGAGGAGGAATAAAAATTTCGTTACGACTGCCAAAAGAAGAGTAAGAAAGGCTTCATTAGATCCGACAAAAAGAGGACTAATAAATACTTCATTAGAACTGAAAAAGGGAATAATAGATACCTCATTTGAACTACCAAAAGGGGGAGTGATAAGGAGTACGTCATGAATGCTAAAGACGAGTAATAAAGATTTCATTACGACCGACAAAACGATGAGTAATAAATACATTATTTGAACTGAAAAAAGATCAGTAATAAATACTGTTGGAATTTTTGGGGATATAAGGTGTATGCTAGTTCACGGCCTATATTTATAGATTAGTCGAGACCATGTTGTCTATTCCTTAGCCAATCGCTGGCCATACTGCGTGGCTGATATATTACTTAAGCGCTGATTCTTTCTCAGTCTACTCGCAACATTCGACGAAGGAACCTAGGATTCTCTACCTGAGAGGATTACCAAAGGAACCAAATCGGAGGACTCTTTACCTAGAATCAACTGGCCAATTATGGCCCTTAAAAAACTTAACACCTAAAAGCAAGATGGCGCTAGTGACAAGTAGATAGGGTTTATATAATATCCAGGAAAAATTGTGTTTTCTCCGAAATCTATTGTTTCGATTAAGATTCACTGTATCGAAACACATACTTAAGATTAATAACTATTAGGTATAACATTACGCTACGGCAGGCTCTCCATAGCGGAATGTTCATGTCTGAAGTCATCCTGGCGCAACACCATGAAGCGAAGAAGTCCTGAAAAAAGCAGCGGCAACAAAGCACCGGCACAGAAACATCTTCAGTGATAGCATTCACATGTGATATCTGTGGTCGAGATTGTTTTTCGAACATTGGACTTCACAGTCACAGGAAGCGCTGTAACTTTACGGGCACAAGAATTATATAGTTGTTACGTTTTTAAGGGCCATTGCCAGGTCTTAAAGCAGAAGCGCTTATTCAGTGGAATTAGATCCTTGATAAAAGAGTCCCTCGATAATGTGAATTCTTTGATTACTAAAGTGTCCTGAGTTATTGGTATAAAGTCCTTCGATAATATGCAACCCTTTGGTTACTAAAGTGTTGTGATGTTAGTCCAACAGTAAAAAAGAAGTCAAGTCGAGATAGGGTAAAATAAGACAAGTGTATTTACAATCATGGTACATGTACGACTAGCTTGTCGTTAACGGGAACAGTACTACCTTTCCACTCGGTGTCTCACTATTTATAGTGAGAACCGGTGTCTATTCTCCACTGTAGGAACGGCCGGTACAACATAAAGTGTCCTCAGTTACTGGTAATCGTAAAGTCCTTCGTGAGTATTGGTAAAGATCCCGGCAATCCTATGTGCCTCCTCCAACGATGCAATTTGAATTAGGACCAATATGGGGGGTTTAAGTATCTTATCAGGCCAGTAGTACTGTCAGTGATTGGTTAGAAGAGTCAATCACGTGACTTTGGCCAGTCTATAAATAGAAGTGTGCAATTAAAGCACACCTTATATGCCAAAATAAGGCAACAATAGTCTTCCGAGACTGCAATACTGATAGATAGTAATGTGTTTCTAATCTTCCTCGGAGTAACAAATACCATCTGTTTATTTTAGTTTCCCTTTCAGCCAATAATACAAATGCCTAATTTAAAGTTTTAAATTTCATGATTTCAGATTCTAAAAACAAATATTTATTTAATAACAAGCTTACTTTAGAATTGTTATCTCATAATTTTTGGAGAAAACTCAATTGAAAAGTTAGCAACAACAAAACAAATATCGATGTATAATTTTTTCACAGATAATCTAAAAGACAATTATATATGTAAACCAAAGAGTAAAAAAAAATAAAAAAAATTTTGCATTTAATTTTCAGATTTTCTGCACCTATTTTCTGCAAGAGGTGCTCCTTTAAAATAATCTATTTTCTTCTATTCACAACTTTTGTCTTTTAGTCTTTTGTCATTTTATCCATACTGTAATTTAGGCACTGCCAAAATGTCGACTGCTTTTCATTTTAAAAACGAATTAAAATTTAATTAAATCGATTATTTAAGGTCACCTTTGTACGTATATTCTTCTAGCAGTGCGTAGAAACGTGGCGAGAAGAATAAGATAATGAAAGAATCGAGGAAGATTACCTTGATGGGAAAACCATGTAATTTGTTTTTGGAATTTAAATAAATTGTTTGTAACACCATTCCGTTACTTTTCACACACACCTTTGTATATACACACAATTTAATTGAGTTAAAGACTTGTTATCATATTCACGCTACGCCACCTAGCGGCAATTGGCAGACAAAATGTAATTATCTCTTATGTTTCTCATTAGTCGTGAGATGTAATCCCAACAACCGCTCGGGACGCTGTTTTTTTTTTTGTTTTTTTTTCATTTTCATTGGTTGATTTGTCACACACCCATTACCTACGTATGACCCTCATTTGCACAGAAATTAAGACAAAAATTTGAATTAGTTTTTCTAGATTCATAAGAAGTAGCTCTTCCTTTGGGATGAGGCTTATAACTTTTTGAATGACCGTCGTATATATATATATATATATATATATATATATATATATATATATATATACAGGGTGTCCCAGAAGTCGCGCACCAGATAATTTTTTTTTCAGATTTTATTGGATATGGGTGAGAAATTAACAATACAAGAAAGAGTTAAATTGATTTTTATGTTTGGAAGAGATGGGGCTACATACCGCTCTGTAGCTGAAGAATTCAACCGCACTCATCCCGAGCGAGAAAAACCATTGAACCATACCACTGTCTGCCGTTTGATAAAACGTTTCCAAGAAACTGGCTCAGTTGCTGACCGCGAGAGATGTGGTCGACGAAAGTGCGCAACTGATGAAGCAACATCAACTATGGTTTTGACGAATGTTGCTAGAAGCCCCGTGAAATCAGTAAGGAAAATAAGCCAGGGGCTTACGATTAGCAAATCATCAGTACATCGTATTCTTAAGACAGAAATTTCATCCGTACAAAGTGCATCTTGTGCAAGCTCTACATAAAGAGAATTGATGTATGTATCAATGGAGAGGGTGAACAATTTGAGCATCTATTATGATTATGATGAATAAAATTGATATTCATATGTCTTTTTATACTTTTTATATGTATTTTCATACATGGTGCGCGACTTCTGGGACACCCTGTATATATATATATATATATATATATATATATATATATATATATATATATATTGAAATAATATTTTGAGTTTTTTTTTTTTTCTTTTTCTTTTCAATCCTAACAATTTCCTGAAAGTTGTCATCTTGAAAAGAATTTACTAAACACCCGAAAGAGTTATTATTCGCATTCCAAGTACTTTCGGTTCTCCTCTGACCCATTATCAAGGGTGTTAATACAAGTCATCATTTGTCTAAATTTTAAACAGGTTATTGTTTTGTTTGTGTCCCCAAGGTGACGCTAAATAACTTCAAAACGACTTGAATTCTATTTGTCTGAATTTTTGAGACCTGGTTTAATAATTTGTATTATTTGAATTATTCAGTCTATTGTCCTCATCTTTATAGTTATATACCCAACGTTTCGAAACAGATGAACACATGGTGCAACGAATATAAGGGTTAAGATAATAGAGTTCTAAGTGACAATCATCTCTAGATTACAGGTTCAATCCTGGCAAAGAGCAATAATAAAATAGAATACTTAACATAGCTTAACACTTGTACCCGGTCATGTTTAACGGAATGAGAACAGTCTACCCCCATTGGATTGAATAAATAGGTTCGGTTCAAATTTTAGTGAAGCCTCCCGATTACGATTACGATATGAAGGCTCCCAATTTCCACAAGAAGGTTCCCGAGATGGACGAGAAACAGTTGAAGAAGACCGGAGGTTGTATCGGCCAAAACATTGTGTATATAACAAAAAAGATGAGTACAATAGTCCGAATAATCCCAATAATACAAAATTGGATTTTCTTTTCCTTTTTTTTTTTAACAAATGAAAAGATTCTGCCCACACTCATATACAAATGCACACACATATATTATATATATATATATATATATATATATATATATATAGTGGTAGAAAAGGTATTTCCCTACCATGGTTTCGGTGTTCTTAGTACACCGTTTTCAGGGGGACTAAGTAAATCTATGTGGCTAATGAAATATATATTTCATTAGTGACATAGATTTACTTAGTTCCCCTGAAGACGGTGTGCTAAGAACACAGAAACCGTGGTAGGGAAATAACTTTTCTACAACGATTAATGCTACTAACAATGTTTACATGACAGTAACCCTTTAATAGATCTCTCTCTCTCTCTCTCTCTCTCTCTCTCTCTCTCTCCCTCTCTCTCTCTCTCTCTCTCTATATATATATATATAATATATATATAAAAATGAGTAAAGAAAAAATGTAAAATTAATTTAATCGATATCACATTAATCGATATCACTTACACATGTGTTTCGGTCAGTTTATGTGTGTGAAATATTTTCGCACACATAGAAGAATCGACCTTCATTTTATTTTGAACTAATTAAGGTCGATTCTTCTATGTGTGCGAAATATTTTCAACACATGTAAGTGATATCGATTAAGTGATATAGATATGTGATTTAAATTCATTTTATCCATTTACATTTCTTTCTTTACTCATTTTTCCTCATATTGTCGGATTCAATTCCTTTCCCATTTTACATATATATATATATATAATATATATATATTATATAAATATATATTTGTGTGTTGTGTGTGTGTGTGTGTGTGTGTGTGTGTGTGTGTGTGTGCTTGGAAATATTTGCGTACGTGTGTGTGTGTGTGTAATAGTAATAAGTAAGCAATTCCCTCGGCTATGAAGGGAGTATTCGGTTTCATGTTAGTTTATTTCACTTAGGTGTGTTTGTTTTCACATTATATAAGCATTCAGTCCATCCTTGACAATTGACACGTACGCTGACCATGTCTTTTCTTGTCACTGAAAGAGTGTCAACTAATATTTCATTGTTGGGTGACGTGCCCTCACGTCAGCGAAAACGGAATGGCGTCACAACAGAAATGGGATTCTTTCATGATGTTCATCTCCAGTGACACCGTCTACAACCGATACGGAAAACCCAATACTCAGGAAAAAATAAGACACTATTTCTAAGATTATTCCCCTTTATGACAAAAATATTGATTCATATTGGATCATATGTGGATGTATATATTAATGTAAGGAAGCGCGTGGTATAATGGTTAAAGTCATAGGAAATGGACGCGTCGCCCCGAGTTCAAATCCTGGACGTGGTAATTGCATTTCACTTAGCGCTAATACCCTTGGGAAAGGTATGAATTCTACTCTCCCTCCAGCAATGGGTATATAGTAGGGCAGACTGGGCTCTTTAACCTTGCTTAGGCAACCGGTCTAGGAGAAGGAAAACTCTCAATTCAAAACCTGTTAAACCCCCGCTTAAGAAATTGACCTTGTGTTACATCCTGCTCGTGCGGAGGGGTCGGTAAAATATATATATATCAATGTGTGTGAGCCAGTAAATTTCCACATACTCAAATGCTAACACCTTTTTTTAGTATTTTTATCTATGTATATATATATATATATATATATATATATATATATATATACATATATAATATATATATATATATATATATATATATACATACATACGTACATATATATATATATATATATATTATATATATCTTTTATTTAGACTGTTGGAATTTTTATATATATATATATATATTTACCAACCCCTCCACGCGAGCAGGATGTGACACAATGTCAATTTCTTAAGCGGAGTTTAACAGGTTTGAATTCAGAGTTGTCCTTCTCCTAGACCGGTTGTCTAACCAAGGTTAAAGAGCCCAGTCTGTCCCACTATTTATCCATAGTTGGAGGGGGAGTAGGATTCATACCTTTCCCAAGGGTATTAACGATAAGTGAAATGCAATTACCAATTCCAGGATTTGAACTCGGGGCGACGAGTCCATTTCCCATGACTTTAACCATTACACCACGCGCTTCCAAATTTATGTCAGGGTTATATGGATATTTTAGATATAAGGTGTATGCTAGTTCTCGGCCTATATTTATAGACTAGGCGAGATCATGTGGTCTGTTCCTTAGCCAATCGCTGGCCATACTGCGTAGCTGATATATTATTTAAGTGCTGATTCTTTCTCAGTCTACTAGCAAGCATCGACGAAGGAACCTAGGAATCTCTACCTGAGAGGATTACCAAAGGATTCAAATCGGAGGACTCTCTACCTAGAATCAACTGGCCAATTATGACCCTTAAAAACTTAACACAGACAATCATTCTTTTTCTGATTTTTTTGGATAATTTATTTCCAATTACTCTTCAATTCTTGCAAGTCGAGCGATACCGAAAGTTTAAGCGATGGCAATTACAATTTAAGTTGATTACCCGATCAGATAATAAGTAAAAGCTTACTGTGAAATTGACGATGAACTGGCAGAAAAGTGCCTGTCGGTACGAATTTGTCAATAAATTAAACAGTAATTGATATTTCGAACAATTATTCTCTTGGTTTCATGATACTTATCTATCCATGTTGATAGATAGGTAAATAGATAGATGGACCTATCAAGTTTACAAATGTATATGTATCATCTATATATCGGAATACATATACATATACTTCCGATATATAGATGATACATATACATATGATAAGTATGTAAACACGGTGTGTTTGGATATGGCTTTTTGCCGACAATTTTTGCGAGAATATGCGCTTAATTTAAGTCGTACCTAATTTTGAAAATTAATTGATTAATAATTAATTAATTAGGCGGGAATGCCTATTTAAATATAAGGCTAAACAAATCGAGAAAAATCAATCTCTGTATGTACATTTCGGCCTATTAGGCCTCATCAGCAGAGCTATAGATAGGAAGACCGCCCTGTGCGTGATTCGAAACCGGACTGTCAAGCTGACAGGCCAGTACCATAACCCCTACACCAAACGGACTTCTTATCTATAGCTCTGCTGATGAGGCCTAATAGGCCGAAATGTACACACAGAGATTGATTTTTCTCGATTTGTTTAGCATTATATTTAAATAGGCATTCCCGCCTAATTAATTAATTATTAATCAATTAATTTTCAAAGTTAGGTACGACTTAAATTAAGCACATATTCTCCCAAAAATTGTCGGCAAAAAGCCATATCCAAACACACCGTGTTTACATATTTATCATATGTATATCTATCATCTATATATCGGAAGTATATGTATATCTATACACATAGATGTATATGTATTCAACATTTTTAAATAGATTGACTGACAAAGCAAAAGACTCCCACAGTCTTTTTATTCTCTGTGATAAATTAATTTTTTCCTCAAATCAATAAAAGCCCTGATGAAGATCTATTGAAACAGATCGAAACACTGCAGCGTTGGCGAAATAAAAATCACTCGTTTTATGGACTAGTGTTATTACATACTGTCGGATTCACTTCCATTTTCTTTTCACAGATGTAGATGTATAACAAAGGTTACTAAATGAGAAATAACTAAAAGGCATGTTGGGAATGAAATGGAATCGTTATAACATTAACAAAATACAATACTGGCCACCAGCGTGAAAAAGGTAAAACACTGTTAGTGGTATAAGACTATTCAGACTGTATAATACTCCCGTATTTATAAGGATTGGGACATACCCATTTATGTTTATAGGTAGGGTATATAACAAATACAGTGAAGAAAAGAAGAAAAAGAAATAAATAAAGAAGCAACAGAAAGAAAGTGACGAAGAAATGAAATAAATAGTAATTTTTTTTTTGCTCGTTTTTACAGTTAAAATAGAAACATTATTCAAAATACGATATATTTTTTTTTCTTTTTTTGAAGGCAAAATAATGCAGATTCATGTTGAAAAACATATTTATTGAAGTATTCTTAATTTTCGGACAATATCCATCTTCAGAAAATTTATTATAGAGTTGAAAATGTTCTATCTATGTTTTTTAAAGTCAACTTGGTTCTAATGACGTTGAGTTGATGGAGATATGAAATTTAGAAGTGATCGTAATCTTCCGTAAAGATTTCAAATTCGGTAGAGATCGTGTAGGTCCGTTGAAATCCGTGAGTTGTTAAATTGCGGGACGTTTGAAATCATTTTTTTTCTTTTAAATTTATTTTCTCTAATTTTTTTTAATTTTTTTATAAAGGAATTTATTATTATTATTTTTCCCTTTTTAATACTATAAAAACAAACAATTCCCCGCTCGGGGCATATTGAAATAGAATTTTTTTTTTGCTCGTTTTTACAGTTAAAATAGAAGCATTATTCAAAATACGATATATATTTTTTTTTGAAGGCAAAATAATGCAGATTTATGTTGAAAAACATATTTATTGAAGTATTCTTAATTTTCGGACAATATCCATCTTCAGAGAATTTATTATAGAATTGAAAATGTTCCATCTGTGTTTTTTAAAGTCAACTTGGTATTTGGATTATTCGGACTATTGTCCTCATCTTTATTGCTGTCGGTACAAAGTTTCGGCCGATGTGTCATCCGACTTTCTTGTCGGACTCGGGAGCCTTCTCAACACGGGAACCCTTTTTCGAACTCGGTCCAACAAGAAATACTTGAAGAAGGCCGGAGAGCTCATCGACCGAAACGTTGTACAGACCAGATAACAATAAAGATGAGGACAAATGTCCAAATAATCCAAATAATACTAATTATCAAGCCTCATCTCAAAATTCAGAGAAAAGAAATAATACTTTAATAAAGAAAATGAAACCTGAAAAATAAAAGTTTAAAGGACATTGACAGATGAGTTTACTAACATTGGGTATTGAAACGTAAGGCATTGTGTACGAGACTAAGGAAAGCTTTGTAAATAACAACACAGAGAAATGAGTTAAAGGAAGTTTTTTAAAGAAGAAAAAAAGACAGCCAAGAAATTGTAGATTCAGTAATAAATGTCCGATTTTTTCAGACATCTTCTCAACAGCTGAAGTGGGTGGACATGTTTGTCCTGTTTTGACCTTACGCCAATTCCCGCGCCGGAAGTGGAATTGCTTTTGAAAGCTTTGTTGACAAAACCAACACCACCAACACCCCCCACCACCACCACCATCATCAACAACAACAACAACAACAACAGCAACAACAACAACAACAAAGACAGTAAAAGGAAAAAAATTCAAGAAAAATTTAATTTGTTTTTACAAGGCGAACAAATATTCAAATTCAAACGTTTATTCTGCGTTAATTTCTTGGAAGCTATTTTTCTTTTCATAATATCATTAAATTGTAATTTCTTGGGGACATCTTTTTAAAATATCCATGGAAAGACATCTGTTTAGTCGTTCTGGGAAAATGTTGATCTGAGTATATTCTTTACTATGCTTAATTTTTTTTAAAATCCTCTTTACAGCCATGTTAGTTATAAAACACAAGTAAATCCATTTCGCAATTAAAACATTAGGAAATGAATGTCCATCGTAAGACTCATATTATATATATATATATATATATAATAATATATATATATATATATATATATATATATATATATACTCATATTTTATATATTATATATATAATTATATATATATATATATATATATATATATATAGCGAACGGGAGTTTGACTGGTAGTTTGAAAACACACTGGATAACACGCCTACGCACGCATATGCACGGCCTCAATAACGACATAGGATACTTTAGATCATATAGATAAAACGAAACTTAACCTTTAACACCGAGTTTCTGTTATTCCTAATGCTTCATATTAAAGCCAAAACAATATAATAAACTATATATATATATATATATATATATATATATATATATGTATATATATATATATATATATATGCAGAAAAAATAAATAAAGGAAAGAAACTATAGAATGGATAAAAATGGATATTTTAATCAATTTAACTTACACGTGTTTCGGTCAGGAGTTTATCCATGTGTACATTATTCAAGCTATTATTATTTTTAAATAACCACATGAAATGAAATAATAATAATAGAAAAACTGTAGAAATGTTCCGCACACAATGAAATTTCGCCTTCATCAAAGTAAATCCTTATTTTTTGAAAATGAAATTCGTTGGAAAAGCGGAGAATTTTTGAAATGTTCGAAGAAAGAACTTTCTTTTAAAATCACGTTCAAACGCGGTCGAGAAAGACGGTTAATGACGTCATATCGCATGCGAACGATTTTGACGCGGAGAGAAGTTTTGTGGAATTCTAAATTTTCAAAGCATGAGGGATTATATATATATATATATATATATATTATATATATATATATATATATTTAGGAGTAGCAAAAAAAAAAATCGGATACTACGAGTTTTAAAAGCAAATTAAGAATAATTAAATCTATTAGTTAAGGTTAAACTTTGTCTAAATCGATAAGGAGTACCATAATAACCATCATTAAAAAAGAAAACTATCATTACATATGCAGTTTATTTTTAAAAGATTTAAAAGTATTTGTTTTGGTCAATTTTGTTCGCCGACGCCATTTTGGCTGTTTTTCAATGGTTTTAGGCGCTTGTTTACAATTTTAACGTAACATTTGGGATGAAAAATAATTTACCAAAAATCAGGTAATTATCCGATTTTAATGAAATTTTCAGTATTAATTTATCAATTAATGAATTTTATAATGCATCAGTTATTTTATTTCAAAACTTTAATTTAGTATTTTTGCTATGAAAAATGAATATATAAAATTCATTTAAAATATGAAAATCCTGATGTTAAGTTTAAAATGTTATATTTTTAGATTCTAAAAATAAATATCTACATAATGCAAACCTTATTTTTTTAGAGTAAAGTAATAAGTTTTGAAGAAAAACTCAATTGAAAATGTACCCTCTTCCCTTTTTAAGCAGAAAAAACATCGATGTATAATTTTTTTCTTTTATAAAATAATAGCCAATTAAATAATTATCGAAATGGGTAAAAAAGAAATCTCCAAAAAACTAATTATTTATTATTTTTTTACATTTTATTTTTCGATTTTCGGTACTTATTTTCTCATAGAAGAGCAACCGTAAAAAATTTGTTTTGTTATTCCTAACTTCGGTCTTTTATCTCTTTATTTATACTGTAATTAGTATCAGATAAGGACCAACTTGAAACATAATGGGGGTCAAAATTAAGTGACCTGAAAAAAATTAGAAAGTTTTGAAATAAAATAAATAATGCATTATAAAGATCATTCTTCGATAAATAAACACTGAAAATTTCATTAAAATCCGATAATTCCCTGATTTTTTGGTAAATTATTTTCGGATGGGGGGGGGGGCTAAAGTCATTTGGTCAAAAATGACTTTGAGGCTCTGTTTGCCAGTCCCTAATATATATAAACAAACATATATCAACTAGAAGCATAAGTGAATCTCTCAGCAACAACAACAACAAAACACACACACACACACACACACACAACACACACACACACACAAATATATATATATATATATATATATATATACTAGCAAATATATGCACCCTCCGGGTGCAAGTATTTAAGTTTTAATGTAATAAATATTGTATTAATTTAGAAAGGCTAATGAAACTGAATAAGAATACAAATAAAAGATTTGAAACAGAGGAGTATAAAAAGATTTGAAACAGAGTTAGTATAATAAAAAATGGAACAACTGAAACTTACTCTTCCATCACTCTCGTCTTTCATTGTTATTTTTTCTAATTTAAGTATTTTAGTTAAAAGAGGAAGTAAGAATAAAATGACAGTTATTTTATCTTGTTAATGGATTTCATTTAAGATTCATTGAAGAGATTTTGCTTATATTCATTAAAATAAAACCAAACAGTTTAGAAATCAATAATACTAAGCACATATTTATTAAATTCGATTTTTTAATATTAATATGCAAATTAGCCTTCACGTTCACACTGTAAACCGCTATTTTGTTTGTATATATAAATATAATTGCATGTTGTCAATATGTTGACATAGTTAACAGTATTAATAATGTATGACAATTTTATTAATAATTGAGGTTTAGATAGAAATAAAATCATGGAGAATGTGATGTCAATAACTAAGAGAATTGTGACTTGAGTAGGAATATAGTTTCGGTTACAGACAGAAAAACACACAATCTCCATTATAATAAGATATATATATATTGATGTAAAAGATAACTTTGACCGATTAGCGGCCCATTGTTAGTTAGTTTGATTCCACTAGGAGGCCAGAACTTTTCCTTGTGATAATCTAAGTTGGGCCAAGAAAATGACAACCATTTTCCGCTATTAGATTTATAAAACGACATTTATTATTGAGTGATAAATTATTTCATTGATTATCTACTGCTGTCAGTATCTAATTTGATTTCATTGTTTGAAGAAATTAATTAAAAAAAAAAAACGATTAACTTTTTCTCATTAAGAGATGTCATGTTATTCTTTTTGTAATTATATCAAATCTATGAATAATAGATATCTATATTTGTTATTATTATTATTATCATTATTATTATTATTATTATTATTATTATTATTATTATTATTATTATTATTATTATTATCATTATTATATAAATCAATTATTTATATGTATCAATAATTCATCTAAATCATTAATCTATATAAAACGTTATATATTTTTTATTATTTGGACTAGCAAATATATGCACCCTCCGGGTGCAAGTATTTAAGTTTTAATATAATAAAATATCATATTAAATTAAAAAGGCTAATGAAACTGAATAAGAATGCAGATAAAAAGATTTGGAACAGAGGGGGTATGATTGAAAAATAGAACAACTTTGAAAGTAACTCTTCCATCATTTTCCATTACTCCCGTCTTTCATTGGTAAATTTTCCTAATTTAACTCTTTAGTTAAAATAGGAAGTAAAGAATAATATTAGTTATTTCTTCTTGTTAATGGATTTCTTTTAAGATTTATCCCCGAGATTTTTGCTCATATTCAAAAAGATAAAACCAAACGATTAGAAATCAATAATACTAAGCATATATTTATTAAAATCAAATTTTTAAGATCAATATGCAAATTAGCCTTCCCATTCACACTATAATCCACTATTTTGTTGAATATATAAATACAATTATATGTTCTGTGTATGTCGATATGGACAACAGTCTTAATGGTATAAAACAATTTTATCAATAATTGAGGTTTAAATAAAAATAAAATCATGGAGAATTCGACGTAAATAACTAAGGGAATTTTGACATGAGCAGTGATATAGTTTCGGTTACAGACAGACAAACACACAATCTCCATTATAATAAGATTTTTCGGACTTTTGAACGTGTCCAAAGATAAATTGGTATATAAAATCTAAAAGTCTGGTAACCATGGAGTAAACATTTACCTAACCCTCCTTAACAAGCAAGATGTGACACAGGGTCAATTTTAAACCGTGGTTTGAATTCATAGCTTTCTTTCTCTAGGACCGGTTGCTTTACCGCTGTTAAAGAACCTAGTCTGTCCTACTATTTACCCGTAGATAGAGAGGAACAGAAGAGCCCATGTATTTCCTGGATGCATTAGCACGAAATGAAATACAAACCTTATCCAGGGTTTAAACGCGTGTCGCTGATTCAATTTTGTACAATGACAACTGCTACACTAAGCGTAAGCTTGGTCGGTGTCCTGGGTATGAGGTTAAACTGCATCTAATAGTGAAGTTTCAATTTTGGAGCTCTGGAGTGCGTAGTACCTCTGCATCGCCATTTCTCCCAGGTCAGATCTAACCTAGAATGGTAATACCTGTTAGGGTCCCATCTATAGGTTAAATAGAATGTATGTCGAAAACCCATCAAGAATGAATAAAACAAAACGTCTTCGGTATAAAATAACCCAGCAAGGGTTGACATGCCGAAAAACCAACCAATCAGCCAATCTGTCTGGTCACCCATGGTGCAGTACTGTCCTGTCTTAAATGCCAACATTTAAAGGTCCAGGTCTTGAATGTGCGAATCGACTACCGAAAACACCGTTAGTGAATGTGCAGTAGGGTAGGTCGATTTTCAACTTTTTTTGGAATATCAAAATGTAACAAATAGTGAAAGTTGGGTATTGGTATGATACAAGATCCTGACACGGCACCCAATATCATATGATCCTTGCACCGAATGTCACATTGTATTGTATTGAGCCCCGGGGATTTTGGAACCATTAGGGTATGAATTAGGACAAGTTTTTCTGTGCACGGGACTACCACATGAGCCTCCGGTCAGCTGCTCTTTCAATACCCTCTGTAGAACTGGGATCGACGCAACTCAGTCGGATTGTCTTTGTGACGGGTTGAGTAATTAGTAGATATAAACTGCCGGATTAGCAACTCTAAAAAAATCAGTCAACACACCATCAACAATAACAACTGTTTTTATTCATATATGATAAGTAGGAATAATATATGAATATGTTTTGCACTTTTGTTTGGATAAATGAAAAAACGATGAGCTTCGTTTGGCGTTTTGTTTTATGCGAAATTTTGGAGTCAATTTTAGCAGCAAAAATCAGTTTTTCTAGTTGCAACCCTCTTAATTAAGAATTTCCAGTGACAAATTTCGTTTTTCGATCCAAACTCGACCATCCCCGGGGCCCGATTGCTTGTGTCGGTCTGTACGCGTGTCTCTCTGTTTGCCTTTTTTAAAAACGAGAATTATTTTGATATAAATAATTGTATCTATACCTGTGTCATCGGACTGAGCTGAACTAAGTGTGAACCCCAAGGTCATCCTTTTGATCTGACTGCCATGTCAAATCTTTTAATGTATATACTTTCCTGTATATATAAACAATATATTTTATTTTAACCCACATTGAGGGTTAGAGTGTTATTTTGATATAAACAATTGTATCTATCTCTGTGTCATCGGACTGAGGTGAAATAAGTGTGAACTTCAAGGTCACCCTTTTGATGTGACAGCCATGTCAAATCTCTTAATATTAACACTGCAATCTTTCCTGTATATATAAACAATATGCAAAGCCAAAATGTACTTGATATTTTTTTGCATTTTACACCTAAACAAACCCAATGACACTAACACACAAAAAAGTATTCTACACTTTTCCTTTTTCGTTAAAAATTAGTTGACGGCAACAAAAGAAGCCATCATGTTACAATGTGCAATAGGGTAGGTCGATTTTCACCTTTTTTTGGAATATCAAAATGTAACAAATAGAGAAAGTTGGATATTGGTATGGTAAGTACTGACACCAAAAAGTAGGTTTCTAGCTTGAACCAATTTTTGAGCATTCAGTTTTAAAGATCGTCTATTATGAAGCCCTCTGAAATCCTTGTTTTTGATACATTTACATAAGAAGGTGCTTTAAAATCATAATTATAATCAAAAAAAATTGTAAATTTATCTCGTTCAAATAAAAAGAATAGAATATATCAAAAGTAACATTTAAAGTGAAATTATAACCCACACCCCACCCTAATATCTCAAATAAGCAGCATTTTACCTCACTAATTGAGATACCGAAAACACCGTTAGTGAATGTGCAGATACCTTAACCACTAGGCTGACCACTACATACCACCAATTTTCCCTGTGAAATTTACCCCTACATTTAACACAATGAATAAAGGTTAATATCATCTTGAAAAAATGTTGTCCATTCAAAAGAAGAAACATTAAAAAAAACTCCTGATATTTAAAAAAATATTTACAGCTTACGGAAATAATAAAATTATGAACAAAATACAATGTTTACATTTTTGAACCGTTAAATCAATTGAAATTTAACGTAACCAAAAACATGTTATGGCAATAGTCTTTTTAAAAAATCTATGAAAAATCAATTAATCGTTCGAAAATTTCCATAATTACTTACCTTTTGATGAAAATATGTCTGAAATAGTTTTCTCCTAAAATATATTAGGGGAAATTTTTTTACGAGGTATACCCCCCATTTTATTTTATGAAATATGAAAAAATGAACCGAAAAAATGATTTTTACTTTTTTTCTGTAATGATTATATCAGAAGATTTTTATAAGTTTCTATGCGAAAGTTTTCCAGTAAAAGAATCATGAATACAAAATTCTACTAAAAAATATCAATAAAAAATGGTACCTGTTGTAAAAAAAACAACTGTTTTACTTATTTTTCAAGATAAATAATCTTTCCCAAATCGAATAATTTGATCTTCGAATTAAATGGTTTTCTTTGTAAAAGCTCTTTATGTTCGTTATTTTTTTTTGCGAGATTTTTTTTTTAAATTAAAGATTATTTACGTTTCTGCCATCAATATGGTCTAAACTGATCACGTGACGTATTTTGGTGGTACTTACTAACCACGATCAGGCATTGTGATCGTGAAACTAATCCATGGTTAATGTTGCCTAAACAGAGCGATTGAATCTACGCGTTTTTATTGCTGCTTCTCGTTAAATAAAGATTGGTTAAGGTTTATATGACTCCACAGTATGCGATCAATCTCAGCTCGTTTGACTCGACCATTTGCCAACGTCTCATCATTAGAGGACTAAGAGTTTAAACTCATCCTGCTATGATGAAGCAGAGGCTTTGATTCACATAGGTTTTAATAACTTAAGCTTGTATAGTTCAATAAAAGAAATGTAGAAATGGAGGCGCGTGGTGTAATGGTTACCGTCCTAAGAAATGATCAAGGTGAGAAGAGTTCAAATCAAATGTTATATTAGCAATTATAGATTTATTTCTACCCATATATATATATATATATATATATATATAATATATATATATATATATATAACGCAAAATTCTAACTGAAAATACACACACACTATATAGAGAAAAAAAACAAACAAAACTTCAAATAATTGAGCTTATATATAAAACCAAAAAAAACTACCCTAAACAAAATAAACTTTGAAGTAAGTCAACATATCCTAAAATGCTTATAATTTTCTGCCTACATTATTTCCATTATCCCCCCCTTATCACAACCTGTGTCCCCCC
>CM042160.1:3815790-3875790 GCA_023376005.1 Doryteuthis pealeii
TTGGCAATTGATGAAATACGTTTTGTCCCGCCTTGTCTTGACGTCATCTGACATTGACGTCACAATGCCCGTATTTAGTAGAACCATTTTGCCCCACTCCAGTTTTGTTTCATTTCCTCTTCCTTCTACACAAAAATATTGTAGATCGCCCTGAGTATTGGCCAACGAATAGAACAATGGATAGAACACATCTTTCGTTCAAGCACTTGTGAAAATAATCAGAAAAGCGGTTTGATTCCCTTTCTTTCTTTAAAAATTTTGATCTCTTTTTTGTTATTTTGAGTAGAAATACAGCCATGATTTGTCATTCTAAAAGTTGTTCGGTTTATTGAACTATATATATATATATATATATATATATATATATATATATATATGTGTGTGTGTGTGTGTGTGTGTGTGTGTGTGTGTGTGTGTGTGTGTCTTATCATAAACGATTCATTTTGCAACATTTTTCAGGTGTACAATAAAGTAAGACAGAAATGAATTATTTCTGGATTTTGTGGGGTTTTTTTTTTTTACAGAAGTAAAGATGCTGGAACGGCAAAATACCAAGTACACACACATATATATATATATATATATGCACATATATACATGTAGAATTAAACAAAAGGCACATCTGTTTAACAATATTATTTTTGATCTTTTCCAATTTTCTGGCCACCTTTTTAATGTCTGGGTGGAATTGATGGATAAGTCCACCAAAGTTCACATACATTGGACTCACCTAAACCACATTATCAAGGCGTCTGACCCTCTATTTAACAGACAATAGCTCTATTTCACAACACCTAAAATTACATTTGCCCCCGCTCTAAATACTGAAATGTTATAACCGAAAATACACACACTTTGCACAAAGAAAAAAATAAACAAAAACTCCAAATACTAGAAGCTTTATACATAAAACAATACAAACCGTCCTTGAGCAAAATTAATTTCCAATACATTACACATTCTAAAATGCCTATAACACCTTTCTCACCAATTCTTCTCCTTCCAGCCTCCACATTAATATAAAAAAAAACTAAAAAAAAACTGGAATACATCACCCCTGATGATGGCACTTCGAAGTGCCGAAAGTACACCGGAACTGAACTTTGGTGGACTTATCCATTAATTCCACCCAAACATTAAAAAGTTGGCCAGAAAATTGGAAAAGATCAAAAAAAATTGTTAAACGGAGATGTACCTTTTGTTTAATTCTACATGTATAAATGAAAGAATGCTGCCCAAATAAGCACACACACACACACACACACACACACACACACACACACACACACACATATATATATATATATATATATATATATATATATATATATATATATACTCAATAAATGAAGGAAAAAACTTTAAATTTGCTTCATTACAATACTTTATTTCAACCGCATTACTGCAGCATCTTAAGGTATGAGCAAAATCATGGATATTACTGAAAATTTTCCCAGGGAACAATGGTTTAAATCTATCAATTTGGTGAATAGCGGCAAATTGAGCTCTCATTACGGTTTACCTGGATCATTTTGGTTAAACCACACATGGAAAGATCCTAACTACCAGGAAAAAAATATATATGGTTAAGAATTAATGGAAAAAATGAATGAATGAATGGAATAAAAAATGAATGAATGAATGGAATAAATGAAAAAAATCTTCTCCAAAGAACCTCTCTTAAAAGGAAAAAAAAAAAAGGAACCTCTAATGAAAAAGCCTTCTTCATTTTTACTGGACTATTCATTGAAGCATTAAATTAATATAATTATTTTATTGGAGAGGATAAAATAGGTGTCTTATCTTTGTGGGGTTCTGTTGAGAAAGGATTCAATTTTTTTGGATGTCCCATATTTGCGAACTTGTGTACAGTTTAGATAATGGATAATGGATAATAATATCAAAGATATAAGTTTGAGTTGATTCTATCCGTGCGGTTTAAATTTGTGACCAATTTGAACGTGAATTGGTCAAGTTATTAGATTATGAAATATTTCTGAACGACCTGTATATGCAATCGTCCGAAGATCTCCCGCTATGCGTGAAAGTTTTCGCAAGGATTAGTTTACATTTTAATATACAATTCTACTTACGTTTGATATATTTCGTGTTATCATTTTTTGTATTGCACATAAACGTATTATTTTACTTGTCTCGTTGTCATTTTGAAATAATCACCCAACACACACACACACACACACACACACACACACACACATATATATATATATATATATATATATATATATATATATATATATATATATATATCAATAGGAAATACATATAAATCTATTTGTAAGTTAATGAAATATATTTCAACCATTTTTTTATAAACATGAAAAATCTAGCATAACCAATGTTTTAATTTCGCCCTGTCGGACGAAGAATACAAGAATTCACCTCTACAGAGAGTAAAATCCCTCTAATGAGGCCACCTGTTGGGAAGGATTCCATGATGCTTAATGACGGAATCCTGGTGGCTGAGCAGTTCATGACACATTATGGAGAATAAAAAACTACTTTTGCCGTGGACTCTTCTTCACTTAAAACATTTAAAAAAATGATGAATAAAATAATATAAATAAAGAGATAGTTATACACACACACACAAACACACACACACACACACACACATATATATATATATATATATATATATATATATATATGAGTAAAAATAATAGTATGTTTATATTTATGTATACGTATGGGTTGGCATTGTGGATAGACAGAGAATAAAGAAGGTCCCAAAATAGAATCATTCCTAACTCATCTAGTCTATTTGATATATATATAATATATATATATATATATATATATATATATATCTGTGTGTGTGTGTGTGTGTGTGTGTGTGTGTGTGTGTGTGGAGGGGTGTATTAGGCAGCATTTTTTCTTGTAGGCATATATTGTTAAATAATGCAGGCATTTTTGTCTGCAAGTTTTGTCCTTTGTTTTTTCGTATTGCCGGATTATTTTTGTAATATCTGGTTTCAAAATACCCTGAAGATGGCCCACGATAGGGCGGAAAGTACTTGGTCTATGACATATGGCAAATACATCAGCCAATTTTGCCAGATATTACAAAAATAATCCGGCAATACGAAAAAAACAAAGGACAAAACTTGCAGACAAAAAATGCCTGCATTATTTAACAATATATATATATATATATATATATATATATATATATATATATATATATTATATATAGGGAGGGAGAGAGAGAGAGAGAGAGAGAGAGAGAGAGACGTATTACAACGAATAGACAGATAAATGCTAACAATTTATTTTATTTATGAATTTGGTATTTCTGTTCGTTTTCGATTTGAGGGAATCACTATTTTATTTTTAGTTTATTTCAATATCGATTTTATTTCAAGAGAGATAGGTTCATGGGAATTGGATATTAACGGCTTAAACATTCGATTTGGATATGTTTAGAAATATATCCAAAACTAGAAGGAATTTCTTCTTTTTTTTTTCGAAGATATTGTCAAGCATTAAAATATCGCTATAAAATTTAATGAAGTTTAAAGAGGATTTAAAAAAAAACATTATCCTTGTCCAGGATTTGAACTCCACAGACACCGTAATAGTTTTACTAATAGTAATATATATTTCAGATTAGTAACCGGAGAAGATTCATTTCAGATCAAGTGATGGCAAACCTTTCCCTTGTCACTGCACATTATCCTAGCTTCATGTAATAATCTATACATATATATAGGGCATTATGGTATGTACGTATGTATGTATGTCCGGATCTAGTCAGGTACTATGTAATCCAGTACTACCCGTTTCATAATCGGGTCATCGGTGACTAAACCGGTTACCCCACCAAGCTTATCTGGTGAGGAGGATGGCTAGACATCCAGCAGGACGAAAAACAAAACCTGTTAAAGGGCGGATGAAGCCTTTCGCTCAACGGCTATCTAGCAAATAACATACGCGGGGACGTAAAAATATTTGGATTGGTATCCAGACGCGTAGCAAAACCACCGGGAGAGATGCATTCCTCAGCCTTGTCAAGGCAAGTGTCTAGAAGGAAAACTCCAAAATATAACCTGCGGTGGCTGCTGCAACCAATGATGTCGACTTGTTCTTCTTTTTGGTTCAGTGTGGGAGTCGCTCAAAGTGTGCGACTGGTTCTGTGCAAAGCCTTTCCTCACTTAAAAAAGCTTAAGGCACAGACATTGCTGATAATACTGTAAGATTCAAAGTTATGACAAAGTTTTAACTCGTTGGAACACAAACAAACTCCGACAAAGGTTGAGGGACAAAACATTTTATATAACAGCACAAGAATTAACAGGGTACATAATACATACATACATAAGTAATATAAAGTTACATGTAAAAAGGATAAATATAAAAGCACAGACATGAGACTAAGAATAGTCCATGCTGGGAAATCACTTACTGTAATGTAAGGGGGGCCAAAGCCCCAACAAGACAGGGGTAGTCATAAGACTACCTCATTATGTCTCGTAGGTCCAGCAGCGGCAAAAAGAGGAAGAGAAGTTCAAATCCACCGCTTAAATACACCAGGCCCCTAGCGGGAACCAGCGACACTATACGGGCAGCCAACTCTCCAGGCAAATACGAAAATAACCCCACAATACAAAGGCTGGCTCTAGCCTAAAACGGCAAATTGCAATACTCGAACACGAGTTTGCTGCCATCATCATGTCCGAATGAAACTACGAAACTAAAACAATTATTGACAAAGTAAATATATATACACATTCACAATCACCAGAGCTTGCTTTTTGTGCAAAAATAATGAAGATTTTATTCATATTAGGGAATATATTAAAAAAATAAGATTTAAATAGTAATAGTCACTTCTAGTAACCGTTTCTAGTAGTTTTATAAATTTTAGTTGCCATTTTCCACTCGTTTTAACTGGAAGAAATTTGTAATTTTAAAAGGCTAATTAATACCTAATGAGACTGTAAGTGTTTGAGAAAATCTATTAAAAAATAAAATCATCAGATCAAAACGTGTGTTTATCGCCCCTGGTCATAGGTAGTTGCTGTGTCTAGCCAGACTATATACTGATTTGAAACTTAAAATTAATAAATTCCTTCATACAAAATGGCAACAACACTGGAATAACAACATCCACAATAAACTCTTCCTAATCAAACCCACTTTGGGAGGCTGGAGACCAACTTTAAGGAAGTCTAGAAAGGAACAAGTCATTGTGTCCCGATTACGCATTGGTCATTCAAGACTAACGCACTCCTATATACTCAAACAAGAACAACAACCACAGTGTGGAACATGTCAAACACCTTTGACAGTTAAACACTTATTCATGGAATGAAGGTTTTTTTGCTCACATCAGAAACCGTTATTTTAAAGCAAACAATATGAAAGATCTGTTTCAAAATGTCAACATGGAGGATATTATCTCTCTTTTAAGGGAAATAAAATTATACCATAGAATATAGACATGAAACAAACCAATACCATACAACATAATCCCCAATAATGCTAACACATTGATAAAACCAATTACTAAAAATGGGGAGATCTCAAAATAGTTTTAACTAACGAGAAGAGAGCCCTTAGGTGTCGGTGTCTGTGGAGTTCAAATCCTGGACTAGGAAATTTACATTTCCCATAGAGCTTGGGAAAGGCATGCAGCCGACTACTCTCTCTCTCTCTCTCTCTCTCTCTCTCTCTCTCTCTCTCTCTCTCTCAGGTAAATAGTAGAGAAGACTGGTATTTTTAACCATGGCTAGATGACCAGTCTAGGAGAAAGAAAACTATGAATTCAAACCTGTTAAACTCCGGTTAAGAAATTGACCTCGTGTCACATCCTGTCTGTGCGGAGGGGTTGGTAAATATATATAATTGCTAACACACCTTCATTTCTTGAATTATTTTTAATCGAAAAAGATATTAGGTTTCAGGTTTGCCATTTTGAGCCATAGATTACCACAGGATAAACTGGTTTGGCAATCACACTTGGAGAAGGAAAACTCCGAATCCAAACCATCTGTTTTACTCTTAAAAATTGGCCTTGTGTCGTATCTTGCTCGTAGCGGAGGGGTTGGGTAAATATATACAAATGTCTACGTTTAAAATGTTTTTTTTTTGTTTCCTTGAGTAATTCACATGGCTAAACCCACATCAATCAGTTCTGTGCAGTTGCTGGATTCCGTGCGGAAGACCTACCATTGGCGATGACCGATTGGGACGGGTAGCGAGAGAGAGAGAGAGAGAGAGAGAGAGAGAGAGAGAGAGAGAGAGAGAGAGAGAGAGAGAGAGAGAGTCATAGGAATATGGGCTGTCAGCGCCACCTGGTGATAATGATGAACTCTCAGGTGTCCTGTAAAAATTTAAGAGACTTAATTCTCAGGACATTTAGACCCTCAGTCACCGCCTTCTAGCACCCATATGATAAAAAGGGGTTGGGGCTTGCCATAAGGGCAGTAGGGTTGGGAAAATCATATAGATGCTACAACTTGACGTGACCAGCCGATTGATCGGAGGGTGCCTCTCCGACCGCCCGTCTAGCCCAAGATAGAGCCAAAGTGGAGTATTGCAAGTCATGGATTGCTCATCCACCTGGGTTATATCTGTTAAGTATCTGGCAGCCATCCTTAGTTCCAGATGTAGTGAATAAGTAAGCAAGCCAATAAGAATCCGGTGTTATAGTATTCTTTGTAAGTCCGACGTCCAAGAGAATCCAAGTGTCAATGACATAAGTTCAGAATGGGGCCTCTATTAATACAGCAGAAGCAGCAGCAGCAGTGCCAGTGATTGGACAATGGGAATCCTTCCCAGGTCACGTGCTTATAGGCGAGTCTATAAATAGAAGTGACCATTTACCTCATGCCTTATATAAAAAAAATCCAACAATATCCTTAAGCATCACGGGTCGTCACTCACGGCCAACAGGTGGCCCCATTGGGGGCGGGGGGTCTTACCCTTCAAGGCGGGACATTATGAGGATCACCAAAATCAATACCTGAAACTGATAAACCTTAATGTAATATTCAAATCTTAGATAATATGTAAAACTCCTGTGTATCAGGCAAATTAAGGTATTCGTCATTCTAATCGCCACAACGAGGTTAACGACTAAACCTTTCCCGTTAGGCAATTCAAGACGTGTCTTAATGTCGAATCTCCGCACAAATACTGGGACTAATACCCAATTCTCATCGGTGCTCTTTAGTTACTGGAATATTTCCAAATGTCAGCTCAACAAAAATTGGCAACACAGGATTTTTGTTTAAAGAATGATAGACTTATTGACGCTAGAGGATTGGTGTTCACTTGTTGAAAATTAACCTAATCAGTATTATTAGCGTTATTCGGACTATTGTCCCCATCTTCATTGTTATTTGTACAACGTTTCAGTCGATATACCCTCCGGCCTTCTTCGGGTATTTCTTGTCGGACTCGGGAACCTTCTCGGACTCGGGAAGTTTCTTGTCGGACTCGGGAACTTTCTTGTCGTATTCGGGAGCCATCACGGAACTTCAAAGTTATACGAGTTCGAAAAGAAGGTTCCCGAGTCCGAGAAGGTTCCCGGGTCCGACAAGAAATACCTGAAGAAGTCCGGAGGGTATATCGACCGAAACGTTGTACAAATAACAATGAAGATGGGGACAATAGTCAGAATAACGCTAATAATACTAATCTTCTAGCCTCATCTCAAACATTCAGAGAAATTATTCTAATCACTTTTCACTCGATTTTTTTTCTCTCGGTGATGTTATTAAGTAAGAAAATAAATCTATAAAATATTTTTAATCTTTGACATTTTAATATTTTTGATATGAAAACTAATGAATAATAGGATTTAGTGATTTGGGGTTAAAATGTATTTATATATATATATATATATAAATAAAATAAAATCTAACAGAATCTATAATTACAATTCTTGATAAATTAATTAGTTTCACTCTAACCTTCTAAATCCAACAGACACATACACACATGTAAATGTATATGAATAAGGCACACACACAAACAGAACACACACACCCAACAAACAAACACACACACACACACACACACACACACACAAACACACGCACATGGTGTTGGGACTTAAGAACATGGACACACACACACACACACACACACAAACACACAACAGAACAACAGGTGATTTTGATAGACAGGGAAATTACAATCACTCTCCCATAAATAATCAAACAGACCACCAATAACAGAAAAGGGATGACCAAATTCTGGAATGATAATCACGCACACATATAAAAAAGAAGCTAAAAAGAATCAGATGGTCCTGTTAATAAACAAAAAAGTTTATGCTTAGAGGGTTAGCCAGATCTGGAATGATAATCAGAAACTGTTGAACAGGCACACACACACACACACACACACACACACACACACACATATATATATAA
Organism: Doryteuthis pealeii; assembly: GCA_023376005.1. NCBI lineage: Eukaryota > Metazoa > Mollusca > Cephalopoda > Myopsida > Loliginidae > Doryteuthis > Doryteuthis pealeii. The sequence goes on from CM042160.1 coordinate 3,824,196, forward strand.
TATATATATATATATATATATCGAATTTTATGCGATATACGCATTGTAATTGCCTTCAAGCAAAAATATAAATAATAATATATACTTTATTCAACAATACTTCTAAAATAAACAAACATCCAAAAATCTTATTTCCTTCGCCGAAGAGCATAAGGCCCGGGTTTGTTATTATTCACTCAGCGTCCCGTTACCTCATATGGTAGAGACGTATCAGTATCATTGACAGGTAAATTTCGCAAGGATTTTCCCGTGCTGTATCGTGGCCGAAGCAGTATGGTTTCTGACTATAGTCCCGGTTTCGATTTTTGTCGGAGGGAAATCGTTAGTATACATCGCTGATTAGACTTAATAAAGTTGAAACAATCTGTACGATGTTCTACACACAGAATAATTCTTTACCGAAATCACTTGTCCTTATTATCTTCTATAATTATCGAATTTTATGCGATATACGCATTGTAATTGCTTTCAAGCAAAAATATAAATAATAATATTTACTTTATTCAACAATGCGTCTAAAATAAACAAACCTCCAAAAATCTTATATATATATATATATATATATATATATATATATATATACTGGAAGCTTTATACATAAAACAATATAAACCATCCTTAAACACAATTAATTTCCAATGCAGTACTCACATTTTAAAATGCCAATAACACTTTTCCTATCAATTCTCTTCCTTCCAGCCTCCACATCCATTAATATATTAATATATATATATATATATATATATATATATATATATATATATATATATATACCTTGCTGAATGATATTAGCACGATATGAAATAAAAACTGTTTGGGCTCGGGTCACCGGGTCCATAAATAAACACACACACATACAGACAGAGAGTTTGGAAGGCATGAGACAGAACCAAATGAACAGCCACTAGAAACAACTTCAACAATGTAGAAGAGATTTTAATCTCGAAATATTAAGAATAAATCACAGGTTAACAAATAACACCATAGTTACCTTATTTTTCTTTAAACTTGCATTGTGATAGCCTTCAAAACCAACCAACAATATAAACACAATGCTCCAAGCAAATTATAAAACCCTTGTAATTTTTTTATTTTGTTAATTCCTTTATAACATAACTAGCGGGACCTGGGATATATTACAGTATGATAATCTAATTATTACAACGTTTAATATGTTTAAGCTATAACGAATCATTCAATATGTAAAAAGTACAATAATCTTAATTTAATTCTCTCTCTCTCTCTCTCTCTCTCTCTCTCTCTCTCTCTCTCTCTCTCTCTCTCTCTCTCTCTCTCGTTATCCTTTCATTATCTTCGATTGTTTCAATCTTAACCTTATCGCTTCTGCGTGCTCACCACTTCATTTATCTTTCCCCTACTCTCTTTCCTTCTTTCTTTCTTTCTTTTTTTCTTATTACATTTTTTCTGTGAAGCATGTCCCTTTCTTTCTTTATAATAAAACGGATTCGCCTATTATTTACCTGAGGTGATGACACTCATAAGAAATAAGAATTCGGCGGATAAGCAACACCAGATAATCAAGATTTTCATTAATGTATTTCATCTTGGACAATTTGGACGGCCTGATTTGTTACTAGAGTGTGTTCCAAGATAATAACGGTTGTACTTCCAAGGAACACGAGTATCAATATATACACATCCATCTATATTCATCGGTTTCTAGAATTTACATAGGTTTTGATCATCTTTTTTAAATGGTAGGTGTATTTATATAGTGTAGTTAAAGGATTCTATAATAACTCGTATTTGGCTTCATTGCCATCAAAGAATATCCTTGCGTTCCTGTTACGTTTTTAAGGGAGGGTCATTTCTTGGCCTTAAAGCAGAAGCTCTTATCCAGTGGAATTCGATCCTTGATAAAGAGTCCCTCGATAACGAATCCTTTTGGTTACTAAAGTGTTCTCAGTTACTGGTAATCGTATAAGTCCTTCCTGAGTATTGGTAAATCTATCAGGCCAGTAGTATTGCTAGTGATTGGTTACAAGAGTCAATCACGTGACCCTGGCTAGTCTATAATCCTAGGTGGGTATTTAGAGCACATCTTATATTAAAATATTCCAACAGTTTCTAGGCGCATAACCTGTTAGGATTTTTGTGGCTGCAAGTGAGAGCACTTTACAGTGGAGATCCCTGTTGCTCCTTAGTGAGTCCTAGTTTGTTCCTTGGTGTTAGGTAGAATCCTTGTATTAAGCAGAGTGGCTGGTTGTTGATCCGTTTGTCTGTGTCAAATACGAGCAAATGAACAAAGATCGGCGATTAAATATTTAACTAACCACGTATTCGAACGTGTTTATTAGCTGATTAAATACACGCTGCCAAGCAGAGTCTATAAGTTTAAGTGATGGACTCCAGCACACCTTATAATACAAAATTATGGAAGCGCATGGTGTAATCATGGGAAATGGACTCGTCGCCCCGAGTTCAAATTCTATACGTGGTAATTGCATTTCACTTAGCGCTAATATCCTTGGAAAAGGTATGAATCCTACTCTCCCTCCAGCTATGGGTAAATAGCACGGCAGACTGAGTTCTTTAACCTTGGTTAGACAACCGGTCTAGGAGAAGGAAAACTCTGAATTCAAACCTGTTGAACTCCGCTTAAGAAATTGACCTTGTGTCACATCCTGCTCTTTGCGGAGGGGTTGGTAAATATATATAATACAAAATTATTCCAACATTCTATTTTAATGAATTTACAATGTTTTGTTGTTGGAACTGTTGTTCTACTAGGGGAAGTTTATTATAATTCTGTGATTATCTTCGTTTATTCTATAATCAAAGGGCCTTTATCACTTCTCTACATATTCTGGGGAGCAACGTGTCCTTGCTATGTCCATTCAAATACATTTACCAACACCTCTGCACGAGCAGGATGTGACACGAGGTCAATTTCTCAAACAGAGTTTAACAGGTTTGAATGCAGAGTTTTCCTTCTCCTAGACTGTTTGCCCAGTATATCCTATTATTTACCCATAGCTGGAGGGATAGTTTGCTTCTTAAACCCCCTTTCATGGACTGAAGCAAGGCAAACATTATTCCGGTGACGAGTAAGTGAAATCTGTAGTGAAGAAGTGGCTCAAAGAACAGTCAACAGAATTTTACGGCGCAGGGATACGTGCTCTCATTCGAAGCTGGAACATTGCTATTGAGAGAAACGGGGACTATGTGTAGAAGTAGGGATGTGATCCACAGTGGACCCGCTTCATTTTGATGTATGATACACGTTCCTGTATTGATAATTATCATCATCATCATCATGTCGCGCAATTTGCACGGATATCCATGACGGTCTCTCGCCAACCCTCCCTATCACTCATCGATTCTGGGAGCTCCTCCGCGCAGCATCCAGTATCTTTACATAGCTGGTCAATGTAGGTTCTGGCTGGGCGGCCCACGTTAGCATGTCCATGTGTTGGCTTCCACAGTAATACGTCGCTTACGAGCTCATCCCTACTTCTCCAGCAGTGCCCCGCATGCCTAGCCCTCCTTACTCGTATGGTTTGTGATATGGGAGGCAGGTGGTCATACAGCTGCTTCTTGGTTGGGTGCTGTTTCCACGACTTATTCAGGACTGCTCGCAGCATTCTTGTGCAGCTCCCATCTAGCTTATTCTCAAGGCGCTTCGTTAGGGTCCAGGTGGTACAGCCATACAGCAGTACCGATATGACCACAGCCTGGAAGAATCGTCTCTTTAGTTTGTCAGGGAGGTCGGATTTCCATACGACTGATAGTTTATTGGTGGCCAACCATGCCTTTCCTATTCTTGTGTTAACATCGCTTTCTGTGGATGAGATATTACTACCTAGGTATGTGAATTTTCCCACTAGTTTAAGAGGCCTACCGTCTAGTGTGGAGATGTCTCCTTGCTTTTTGAAGCTCATGAACTCGGTTTTATCAGAGTTCACATAGAGGCCGACATTTTTTGCTGCCTCCTCCAGGCTGTGCAGTAGTGCCTCAGCTTGTGTCGGTGTATCTGCAAGAAGTGCGAGGTCGTCAGCATAGTCTACATCTGTGACAGTTTGTGCGGGGTATCGCCGGCTTCTTGCCTTTTTTAGTGTGAAACCTTTTTCTTTTATGGTATCTAATGAAGTTCGGAGTACATAGTCTAGACAAATAATGAATATATATGGAGCCAAAGTATCTCCCTGTAGGACCCCAGCGGCAATGTCAAAGAAATCTGTGTCTCCATCAGGCGAGCGCACCATCGCTTTAGTGTCCTTGTAGAGCATCATTATGGCGGCAACAGTTTCTTTGGGGAGACCATACGCTAGTAGTATTTGTTCCATTTTCCCTCTGTGTATGGAATCAAATGCCTTAGAGAAATCTACGAATAGTAGCGTTGCCTCCAGATTTTTTGCTCGAACCCCTTCTATAATTCGTCGTATAGTCAGGATTTGTGAGGTTTGTGATCTATTTTTGCGGAAACCGTTTTGGTTTTTCCTAAGGATTTTCTCGATTTCGGGTTGGATGCGGTTTAGAAGAAGGGCATTATATATCTTAGCTGCAATAGCAGTAAGAGTTATGCCTCTGTAATTTTTAGCGATTCCCAGGTCTCCCTTTTTTGGAAATGGGAGGATGCATCCTTTGGTCCATTTATCTATTCTATTTTGTCTATATACAGCATTGCATAGCCTAAGCAGTATGTCATTGAACTTTCTGGTCTTCCATACCTCTGGGGGTATTTCATCGAGACCTGCTGCTTTCTACTTTTAGTTTCTTTAAGACTTCGTCGAGTTCTTCTGTTGTAAAATCTCCCAGTTTTATGTCTAGCTGTCTATCTATGATTTTTTGGGTGTTATTTTCTATGATTTTAGGTGGGTTCCCCAGTAGTTTCTGGAAATGGTCTTTCCATTTCTGTAGTCTATCTTTCTGGCTGGTTGCCTTTAGCTTTGATCTAGAGGTACTTTTCCTACCACTAATATCATTTACAATTTGCCACGCTAATCGCGACTGTCTGTCTTCCACTGATTGTCTGATGTTATTTATTTGTGTTTGTATATATTCTGTTTGTTCTTTTTTGTATGTTTTAGTTAGTTCTATCTGGGCTTTCCTAAGGCTATGTAGATTGGTGCTAGTTGGATTTGTTTTATTATGTTGGGCTGCTTTTTTTATATCATTTCTTTTTCTCTAACTACTTCTGTCTCCCAAGGAACGGTGTGTTTAGATCTTAGTTTGGTTGGTACGCACTCAGCTGCTGCTTCTAGGTGAGCACTGACAAAGTTTTCGTATTCCTCGTTTGGTGAGAGACATTCAGTTGTCTCCTGGAGGATGTCAAATTTATTTCTTACTGTGACAGCGTAGCGGTTGCATATATCGCTGTTGGCAAGTGCTGACCATTGGTACCGTATAGATTTACTAGTTTGCCTTTTTATTTCTACGCAAGCTTAATCGTAATTTCGCAGTGACTATTCTGTGGTCGGAGATACTCCTTCAAAAGAGGAATATGCCTCGCAGTTCATTGCACTATTTATCCATTTCTTGTTTATTTAGGATGTAGTCAAGTGACTTTGTGTTATTTGGATGTGTGTATGTCCATAGTTTGCCCTTCCGTTTTTTGGAATTTAGTGTTTAAGCAAACGAGTCTGTTCTCATGGGAGAACTCGGCTAGGAGATCGCCGTTTCTGTTTGAGGTGTTGTGTAAGCTGAATCTATTGTTTTCAGTTTTTCCTATCTGTGCATTCATGTCTCCCCCAATGATCAGTTATATTATGTTTGGGAGTGTGTCTGCATAGCGAGGATAATCCATGTAGAAATGTTTCTATATTCTGTTCTTTGCTGCATTTGTGGGACTGTAGCACGATACTACAGTCATGCAAGGATGCCATTTAAACGTAGCACTCATGATTCTTGGTTTGGATTTTTTCTATGCTATTAAGGGGATTTAGTGCCCGAGGACTGAGTAGCATTGCTACACCTCCTATACTGGCATTGACGGAGTTTTTCCATGCAGATGCGACACGAGTGTCCACCCATTCCCAGATTCATGTATTTTTAATTCTACATCTCTGATGGTCAAATCTGTGTTCTTGCACACATATGATGTCTATATCTTTTTCGGCTGCAGACGCCGTGAGTCGGGGAGTTGGCTTATTGTTCTTAGTGTTCTTAACGTTGAATGTTGCTATCTTGAGTGTTTTTTACATCTGACTAAATTGTATTGGGTTTGGGCTCTATATCTGTCTTGTTAGTTTATTGTCGCCACGTCAGTATTTTTGGTTTTGTAATGTATTCTTGTTTGTAAGTGTTGGAGTGATATATTCTGTATGGTGGTGTAAGTGGAGCTTCGTTGGTTTATATATCGAAGACTGGGCCGGGCTAGAGCCTCAGCAGAACGCTTGCATTTTGCGTGAGCAGGGAGTATGTTGTAGTATGTTCGACTTTGTGAATAGTCATGTTTTGGTTGGGTCGAGGTCATAGATATCTATCGGTAGCTGTTTTGGTTAACTCATCAATAGGCGCTGGTCTTTAGAGATGAGGAGCAGTAGTTACCTCACTGAACTGGTCGATCCTGGCGTTGACCCATTCAGGGTTTACCTCGCCAGCATCTTGTGATNAGAGAGAGATGATCCCAGCAATAGTTTGATTGTAAAAATATACTGCCAAACTTCACCTGGGGAAAAATGAAAAAAAGAAAAGACCAAGATAGCCATATCAACCGAAAATAATCGGTTGATAAATAAACACTTGGCCAAAGAAAAAAGTATATATATATATAATATATATATATATAATATATATGGTGATTGCCGCTTCTTGACAGAATAAGGCCATTTCTACAAGTAGTTCATGTAGTGAGCAGTTGTGAGCACCGCAGATGGCCCACGGATCCAGACTGACTAATGTACCCTGTCACACATATGAAACCCTCGACATACAGCCCTGCCACACAGGTCAGACTTCAATGTAGGAAATGTAGGAAATGCCTCCATGGCGTCCGTCATGTGTCGCTTCAGGTGGAGGGCTTACTTTACCCCAAACTTCTTACAGCTACCATCGGCCTGTCCTTCCACGAGGATGTGCATCAAGCCACCCCCTTCTGTCAATTGGTTCTTATAAGCTGAAACTGACTTCCGCAAGGGCTATTGATGTCGGCCTCCATACGAGATGCTCCCTATCGCAATACCAGTACGTAGTTTAGGGTTTCCCAATCTCTCAAGAAGTGTCGAGACATTCCAGGTGGCTATTTCTTAGCCTTGTTTTGTGTTGTAGTGTTTTCGCCCAGCTAATATGGACACATCCGTCGGAAGCGGCTGGTCTCTGGCAAGCTTGATAGGTGAATCGGCATTTGTTTAGGTCACCTTTTTCTAGATAATTCCCCAATGGCTAGGTGAACAGTGTTAACGCAAGGGGCAGCTCCTTCATCCAAACCCTCGCCCGAGGCACGTTGCTCTTCAATCAGCAAGGCGTGACGTTAAGTAGGTCATGAATCTGCCGTATGTAGACTCACATCTGTGTGCTTACAGCCAGTCAGGCCTGCACATCTCACTGGACTTGTTAGAAATATCTGCACAGGTTTTTTGTTTTACATGTTGCGCGCTTGTGCGACACGCACCGCATGCTCTCCTTCCCCAAAGTCAAGGATCAGTGACAAGCCGAGGCAAGATGACTGGCAGACTTTAGGGAGCGCAGGTGGATGATCTTACGAGCATCTACGGGTCCACCACACCGAGAAAAAAAACCCCCAAAAAACTAAGTTTTAACTTAGTATAAGTCCACAGGTAAACATTTGAGATTATGGGAAATTAAAATTCCGTAACCAAATTCAACAATGGGTAAAAAGATAAAAACATGAGTTGATTCAGTGTCATTAAAGTTGATATTAAGTTGTGAACAAATTTTGTTATTCAAAGATAAAAAAAATGCAAAAGTGCTAGGCATTTAAGTTCCATAATTTAGCATTTCCTATAAGAAAGAAATATTAAAAACACCTATCTGAGAGTACGTTAAAACGTGTTCGGGCAATCTTGCTTGCTGACTTAATGACTTAGAATTCTTTATTTATCTTTATTTCATTTTCTTTCTCTTTTGCCGGGAATTACCCGACAAGTTGGGGGGGAGGTAGGGTCAGTAGGTAGAGTCCAGTTTTAAACAGAATGAAAATGTATTTTCTTTTTTAAAAAAGCCTGTGAATGAACAAATTTTGTTAGTCAAAGATAAAAATAATGCAAAAGTGGTAGGCATTTAAGTTCCATAATTTAGCATTCCTATAAAGAAAGGAATATTAAAACACTTATCTGAGAGTACGTTAAAACGTGTTTCGGCAAATCTTGCTTAGCTGACTTAATGACTTAGAATTTTTATTTAATCTTTTTTTTCTTTGTGTGTGTGTGTGTGTGTGGTCGTGTGTGTGTGTAGAATTAAACAAAAGACACATCTCCTGTTTTAACAATTTTTTTTTGATCTTTTCGAGTTTTCTGGCTAATTTTTTAATATTTTGGTGGAATTTGTAGATAAGTTCACCAAAGTTCAGTCCACTCTAATTACCGAAATATTCTAACGGAAAATACACACATTCTGCACAAAAGAAAAATAAACAATCTCCAAATACTAAAGCTCTATACATAAAACAATACAAACCATCCTTAAACAAAATTAATTTCCAATGCAGTACACACAGCCTATAAACCTTTCTCATCAATTATTCTCCTTCCAGCCTCCATATTAATATAATTTTAAAGACAACTGGAACACAACACCCCTGATGATGGCACTTCGAAGTGCCGAAAGTACTCGGGACCTGAACTTTGGTGGACTTATCCACGAATTCCACCCAAATATTAAAAAGTTGGCCAGAAAACTCGAAAAGAATCAAAAATAAAATTGTTAAACAGGAGATGAAATGAGAAAAATGGCTGCCAAATACACACACACACACACACACACATATATATATATTATATATATATATATATGAAATATATATATATATATGTATATATGAAAAGAAATATATATATATGAAAAATTTATATATATAAGCCGCTAGGATTATCTAAAGCTAAAAGTAAAAGTGCTCAATACCTAAATAGAGCAAATGGTTAAGTTAAACCTAATGAGTCAGATATACCTACTAACAGTTTCGTTTAGTAGGCTCATCAGGGCAAAAGACTGACTCGAGATTTTTTCCCTTATGAAACTGAGTCAGATTTTTGCCCTGGTGTGTTACTTAGCGAAACTGTTAGTAGGTATATCTGACTCATTACGTTTAACTTCATATATATATATAATATATATATATATATATATATATATATATATACCAGATTTGTTGTTTAGGATGATTCTTGGCTGGGCCTTATATATTTTATATATATATATATATATATATATATATATATACCAAAGACTGTCACTCAGGGATATATATATATATAATATATTATATATATATGTATGTATGTATGTGTGTAAGTATATATATATATAACACACACACACACACATTATATATTATAATATATTATATATATATATATATATATATATTTACCGTCGTAAGAAAGGATCAAAGTGAGAAGAGTTCAAATCAAATGTCATATTAGCAGTTATAGATTTATCTCTACTCATATATATATATATATATATATATATATATATATATATATAATATGGGTAGAAATAAATCTATAATTGCTAATATAACATTTGATTTGAACTCTTCTCACCTTGATCATTTCTTAGGACGGTAACCATTACACCATGCGCCTCCATTCTACATTTCTTTTATTGAACTATACAAGCTTTAAGTTAATAAAACCTATGTGAATCAAAGCCTCTGCTTCATCATAGCATGATCAGTTTTAAACTCTTAGTCCTTCAATGATGAGACGTGTGCAAATGGTCGAGTCAAACGAGCTGAGATCGATCGCATACTGTGGAGTCATATAAACTTAACCAATCTTTATTTAACGAGAAGCGGCAATAAAAACGCGTAGATTCAATCGCTCTGTTTAGGCAACATTAACCATGGATTACTTTCACGCTCACAATGCCTGGTCGTGGTCAGTAAGTACCACCAAAATACGTCACGTGATCAGGTTAGGCCATATTGGAGGAAGAAACGTAAATAATCTTTAATCTTTAAAAAAATCTCGCAAAAAAAAAAAATAACGAACATAAAGAGCTGTTCAAAAGAAAACCATTTAATTCGAATATCAAATTATTCGATTGGGGAAAGATTATTAATCTTGAAAAATAAGTAAAACAGTTGTTTGTTTTTTTACAACAGGTACCATTTTTTTATTGATATTTTTTAGTAGAATTTTGTATTCATGATTCTTTTACTGGAAAACTTTCGCATAGAAACTTATAAAAATCTTCTGATATAATCATTACAGAAAAAAGTAAAAATCATTTTTTCGGTTCATTTTTTCATATTTCATAAAATAAAATAGGGAGGGGGGTTATACCTCGTAAAAAATTTCCCCCTAATATATTTTAAGAAAAAAATATTTCAGACATATTTTCATCAAATATAAGTAATTATGGAAATTTTCGTGAAAACCGGACGATTAATTGATTTTTCATAGGATTTTTTAAAAAGCCTCTAGTCATAACTTGTTTTTGGCTACGTTAAATTTCAATTGATTTAACGGTGCAAAAATGTAAACATTGTATTTCGTTCATAATTTTATTATTTCCGTAAGCTGCAAATATGTTTTTAAATATCAGGATTTAAAAAAAAAAATTTCTTCTTTTGAATCGACAAAAGTTTTTCAAGATAATATTAACCTTTATTCAAGTTTCATTGTGTTAAATGTAGGGGTAAATTTCACAGGGAAAATTGGTGGTATCTAGTGGTCAGCCTAATGGTTAAAGTATCTGCACATTCACTAACGGTGTTTTCGGTATCTCAATTAGTGAGGTAAAATGCTGCTTGTTTAAGATATTAGGGTGGGGGGGGGTTTATAATTTCACTTTAAATGTTACTTTCGATATATTCTATTCATTTTATTTGAATGAGATAAATTTACAATTTTTTGGATTAAAATTATGATTTTAAAGCAATGACTTATGTAAATGTATCAAAAACAAGGATTTCAGAGTGGCCTCATATTAAACGATATTTAAAACTAAATGTTGCATAGCGCCTTCTTCACTGGCACTAAATCATATTATAATGGAGGTTGTGTGTTTTTCTGTCTGTAACCGAAACTATATTCCTATTCAAGTCACAATTCTCTTAGTTATTGACATCACATTCTCCATGATTTTATTTTTATCTAAACCTCAATTATTAATAAAATTGTCTTACATTATTAATACTGTTAACTATGTCTACATACAGACAATATGCAATTATATTTATATATACAACAAAATAGTGGTTTACAGTGTGAACGGGAAGGCTAATTTGCATATTAATATTAAAAAATCGAATTTAATAAATATGGGCTTAGTATTATTGATTTCTAACTGTTTGGTTTTATTTTAATGAATATAAGCAAAAATCTCTTCAATGAATCTTAAATGAAATCCATTAACAAGATAAAATAACTGTCATTTTATTCTTTACTTCCTCTTATAACTAAATACTTAAATTAGAAAAAATAACAATGAAAGACGAGAGTGATGGAAGAGTAAGTTTCAGTTGTTCCATTTTTTATTATACTCCCCCTTTTTCAAATCTTTTTATCTGTATTCTTATTTAGTTTCATTAGCCTTTCTAATTTAATACAATATTTTATTACCTTAAAACTTAAATACTTGCACCGGAGGGTGCATATATTTGCTAGTAATTATAATGTTGCATACCTCTTTCTTTAATTCTATTTCTTGGCCGTCTTTAGTATTCTGATCGGCTTTGGTATTTCTTCTATCATCTTGACTTGGTCTGGCATCTTCTAAGATCTTGGATATCTTCTGAAGGCCTAGCGCCTGGAGTTGACTTGGGGATTTCGGTTTGGTTTTCTGTTACTATGTTCTTGCTGGCTGGTCGTCATTTCTTAGTCTTGTTACCAAGACATTCATTAACCACAAGAACATATTAATTATCCAAACTTTTATTTCCTTAACTATACATAATCCTCTAACTAACATAGCGCGCGTGAGTTCCAATTTAGGCAGGACCTAAAATGGCCGACTTCTCTGCCTGACGTCTAACTGCAAACTGGGAACTTAAAAGGTCCCACGTGACTTCACATATTTGACGGGCTTCTGTAATTTTCCATGGAAGGACCCGGCCATGATATGAAAAGGGTCACCCCCTCAGAATTACAGGGGATTGACAATAATCTTATGCAACCGCATAGATTATGTAACATAAATGCTCAAAAATTGGTGCAAGCTAGAAACCTAATTTTTGGTGTTAGTACTTACCATACGAATACCCAACTTTCTCTATTTGTTACATTTTGATATTCCAAAAACAAGTTGAAAATCGACCTACCCTACTTCACATTCAAGACCTGGACCTTTAAATGTTGGCATTTAAGACAGGACAGTACTGCACCATGGGTGACCAGACAAATTGGCTGATTGGTTGGTTTTTCGGCATGTCAACCTGTTGAATTTCTGACCGCCATTCTTGGCCAGTTGTAAGAACTTAAAGTAAGTAAGTCCTGAAATCTAGAATCCTTTGGTAAGTGAATAAGTCCCGCAATACAGAATCCTATGGTAAGTCCTATGAGGTCCAGTGAGATAATCACATGAGGTCCGTACTCCACGAGTGTCCAAAGTGTAATGCCTAGGTGTTCTCAGACCTTCAGTATAAATAATAATATCAGCAGCAGAGCGCTGTCAGTGATTGGTTAATGGGTTGGTCACGTGACACTCGGCGAGTCTATAAGTAGAAGTGGACTTTTGACGCACGCTTTATATATTACAAAATTGGGCACCTCACATGGTGTAATGGTTAGCAAGCTAGATTTTCAAACCATTGTTAGTGAGTTCAATTCTCACTGGGTGCTCCATACATCTGGCCTTGTGCCATATCTAAGCTAAGCTTAGTAAATAACTATAAATTACAAAATTGGGCACTTCATTTGGTGTAATGGTTAGCAAGCTAGATTAGCAGACCATTGTTAGTGAGTTCGATTCTCACTGGGCGACCCACACTTCTGGCCCTGTGCCACATCTAAGCAAAGCTTAATAAATAACTATATATTGCAAAATTCCAACACAACCCTTGCTGGGTTATTTTATACCGAAGATGTTTTGTTTTATTCATTCTTGATGGGTTTTCAACATATATTTTATTTAACCTATAGATATGACCCTAACAGGTATTACCATTCTGAGTTAGACATGACCTGGGGGAAATGGCGATGCAGAGGTACTCCACACTCCCCAGAGCTCCAAAATTGAAACTTCACCATTAGATGCAGTTTAACGTCATACACAGGACACCGGCCAAGCTTGCGCTTAGCGTAGCAGTTGTCGTTGTACAAAATGGAATCAGCGACACGCGTTCAAACTCTGGATGAGGTTTGTATTTCATTTCGTGCTAATGCATCCAGGAAATACATGGGCTCTTCTGTTCCTCTCTATCTACGGGTAAATAGTAGGACAGACTAGGTTCTTTAACAGCGGTAAAGCAACCGGTCCTAGAGAAAGAAAGTTATGAATTCAAACCACGGTTTAAAATTGACCTTGTATCACATCTTGCTAGTTAAAGAGGGTTTAGGTAAATGTTTACTCCATGGTTACCAAACTTTTAGATTTTATATACCAATTTATCTTTGGACACGTTCAAAAGTCCGAAAAATCTTATTATAATGGAGACTGTGTGTTTGTCTGTCTGTAACCGAAACTATATCATTGCTCATGTCAAAATTCCCTTAGTTATTTACGTCGAATTCTCCATGATTTTATTTTTATTTAAACCTCAATTATTGATAAAATTGTTTTATACCATTAAGACTGTTGACCATATCGACATACACAGAACATATAATTGTATTTATATATTCAACAAAATAGTGGATTATAGTGTGAATGGGAAGGCTAATTTGCATATTGATCTTAAAAATTTGATTTTAATAAATATATGCTTAGTATTATTGATTTCTAATCGTTTGGTTTTATCTTTTTGAATATGAGCAAAAATCTCGGGGATAAATCTTAAAAGAAATCCATTAACAAGAAGAAATAACTGATATTCTTTACTTCCTATTTTAACTAAAGAGTTAAATTAGGAAAATTTACCAATGAAAGACGGGAGTAATGGAAAATGATGGAAGAGTTACTTTCAAAGTTGTTCTATTTTTCAATCATACCCCACTCTGTTCCAAATCTTTTTATCTGCATTCTTATTCAGTTTCATAAGCCTTTCTAATTTAATATGATATTTTATTATATTAAAACTTAAATACTTGCACCCGGAGGGTGCATATATTTGCTAGTCCAAATAATAAAAAATATATAACATTTTATATAGATTAATGATTTAGATGAATTATTGATACATATAAATAATTGATTTATATAATAATAATAATAATAATAATAATAATAATAATAATAATAATAATAATAATAACAACAAATATAAATATCTATTATTCATAGATTTGATAATTACAAAAAGAATAACATGACATCTCTTAATGAGAAAAGTTAATCGTTTTTTTTTTTTAAATTAATTTCTTCAAACAATGAAATCAAATTAGATACTGACAGCAGTAGATAATCAATGAAATAATTTATCACTCAATAATAATGTCGTTTTATAAATCTAATAGCGGAAAATGGTTGTCATTTTCTTGGCCCAACTTAGATTATCACAAGGAAAAGTTCTGGCCACCTAGTGGGAATCAAACTAACTAACAATGGGCCGCTAATCGGTCAAAGTTATCTTTTACATCAATATATATATATCTTATTATAATGGAGATTGTGTGTTTTTCTGTCTGTAACCGAAACTATATTCCTACTCAAGTCACAATTCTCTTAGTTATTGACATCACATTCTCCATGATTTTATTTCTATCTAAACCTCAATTATTAATAAAATTGTCATACATTATTAATACTGTTAACTATGTCAACATATTGATAACATGCAATTATATTTATATATACAACAAAATAGCGGTTTACAGTGTGAACATGAAGGCTAATTTGCATATTAATATTAAAAAATCGAATTTAATAAATATGTGCTTAGTATTATTGATTTCTAACTGTTTGGTTTTATTTTAATGAATATAAGCAAAAATCTCTTCAATGAATCTTAAATGAAATCCATTAACAAGATAAAATAACTGTCATTTTATTCTTTACTTCCTCTTTTAACTAAATACTTAAATTAGAAAAAATAACAATGAAAGACGAGAGTGATGGAAGAGTAAGTTTCAGTTGTTCCATTTTTTATTATACTCACTCTGTTTCAAATCTTTTATTATACTCCCTCTGTTTCAAATCTTTTTATTTGTATTCTTATTCAGTTTCATTAGCCTTTCTAATTTAATACAATATTTTATTACATTAAAACTTAAATACTTGCACCCGGAGGGTGCATATATTTGCTAGTATATAATATATATATATATATATATATATATATATATTTGTGTGTGTGTGTGTGTGTGTGTGTGTTGTTGTTGTTGTTGTTGCTGAGAGATTCACTTATGCTTCTAGTTGATATATGTTTGTTTATATATATTAGGGACTGGCAAACAGAGCCTCAAAGTCATTTTTGACCAAATGACTTTAGCCCCCCCCCCATCCGAAAATAATTTACCAAAAATCAGGGAATTATCGGATTTTAATGAAATATTCAGTGTTTATTTATCGAAGAATGATCTTTATAATGCATTATTTATTTTATTTCAAAACTTTCTCATTTTTTTCAGGTCACTTAATTTTGATCCCCCTTATGTTTCAAGTTGGTCCTTATCTGATACTAATTACAGTATAAATAAAGAGATAAAAGACCGAAGTTATGAATAACAAAACAATTTTTTTACGGTTGCTCTTCTATGAGAAAATAAGTACCGAAAATCGAAAAATAAAATGTAAAAAAATAATAAATAATTAGTTTTTTGGAGATTTCTTTTTTACCCATTTCGATAATTATTTAATTGGCTATTATTTTATAAAAGAAAAAATTATACATCGATGTTTTTTCTGCTTAAAAAGGGAAGAGGGTACATTTTCAATTGAATTTTTCTTCAAAACTTATTACTTTCGTCTAAAAAAATAAGGTTTGCATTAAGTAGATATTTATTTTTAGAATCTAAAAATATAACATTTTAAACTTAACATCAGGATTTTCATATTTTAAATGAATTTTATATATTCATTTTTCATAGCAAAATACTAAATTAAAGTTTTGAAATAAAATAACTGATGCATTATAAAATTCATTAATTGATAAATCAATACTGAAAATTTCATTAAAATCGGATAATTAACTGATTTTTGGTAATTTTTTTTTCCTCCCAAATGTTACGTTAAAATTATAAACAAGCGCCTAAAACCATTGAAAAACAGCCAAAATGGTGTCGGCGAACAAAATTGACCAAAACAAATACTTTTAAATCTTTTAAAAATAAACTGCATATGTAATGATAGTTTTCTTTTTTAATGATGGTTATTATGGTACTCCTTATCGATTTAGACAAAGTTTAACCTTAACTAATAGATTTAATTATTCTTAATTCGCTTCTAAAACTCGTAGTATCCGATTTTTTTGCTACTCCCTAATATATATATATATATATATATATATATATATATATATATATATATATATATATATATATATATATCCTCATGCTTTGAAAATTTAGAATTCCACAAAACTTCTCTCCGCGTCAAAATCGTTCGCATGCGATATGACGTCATTAACCGTCTTTCATCGACCGCGTTTGAACGTGATTTTAAAAAAAAGTTCTTTCTTCGAACATTTCAAAAATTCTCCGCTTTTCCAACGAATTTCATTTTCAAAAAATAAGGATTTACTTTGATGAAGGCGAATTTTCATTGTGTGCAGAACATTTCTACAGTTTTTCTATTATTATTATTTCATTTCATGTGGTTATTTAAAAATAATAATAGCTTGAATAATGTACACATGGATAAACTCCTGACCGAAACACGTGTAAGTTAAATTGATTAAAATATCCATTTTTATCCATTCTATAGTTTCTTTCCCTTATTTATTTTTTCTGCATATATATATATATATATATATATATATATATATATATATATATATATATAGTTTATTATATTGTTTTGGCTTTAGTATGAAGCATTAGGAATAACAGAAACTCGGTGTTAAAGGTTAAATTTCGTTTTATCTATATCATCTAAAGTATCCTATGTCGTTATTGAGGCCGTGGATATGGGTACGTAGGCGTGTTATCCAGTGTGTTTTCAAACTACCAGTCAAACTCCCGTTCGCTAGAAGAGAAGCAAGAGCTCTCGAAAATTCAACGAAATAAAACGAAACTTAGCCTTTAAAATCGAGTTTCTGTTATTCCTAATGCTTCATACCAAAGCTCAAACAATATACATAAACTATATATATATATATATATATATATATATATATTGCTTGAAGGCAGTTACAATGCGTATATCGTATAAAATTCGATAATTAATGAAAATAATCATGACAAGCGAACTCGGCATGATCGCTTTTCGAGTTCGCTTGGCATGATTATTTTCATTAATTATCGAATTTCATACGATATACGCATTGTAACTGCCTTCAAGCAAAAATATAAATAATAATATACTTTACTCAACAATGCTTCAAAAGCAAGTTATCTTAACCTTATATATATATATATATATATATATATATATATATATATAAAAGAATGGAAATGAGTAACCTACTCGAGTTTCATCGATAGATTCTTCAGGGTTACTTTTAAATTAATCGAGTTTACGATTCATCTTTGGTGTTATAAACATGCCCGTTGGAATGGGACTTAAGTCCCATTCCAACGGGCATGTTTATAACACCAAAGATGAATCGTAAACTCGATTAATTTAAAAGTAACCCTGAAGAATCTATCGATGAAACTCGAGTAGGTTACTCATTTCCATTCTTAAATAAATTTATGCTCTACATTGTATTGAGCACTTTGTATTTGTTTTTTCTCAACCTTAACCTCTGGATATTGTGCGCTTCCAACGATCGTTCTTATACCCACCGGTAAGTTAATACTTATACATATACATATATATATATATATAATATATATATATATATATATATATATATATATATAAATGGGTTTCACGGAAAAGGTGGACTCGGCACTTCTAATACATTTCTTTGATTGAATTTTTGTGGCTTGTCAAACACTTAGAAAACTTTTTAAAACTTTCTAAAGGCAATTTCTTTCTGAAGAAATTTTCTCCTGACGACCACTTAATGTCGAAATTTGTTGAGAACAATTAGAAAATAAATAGCATAAAAGAAAATTCCAGTCTGTCTTACTATATTTTGTTCATCTTATATATATATATATATATATATATATATATATATATAATATATAAGTAAAGTAAGTAAAGTCGTCGGGGCGGCCTAAAGTCGGTATCAGCTAGTCAGCGAGGGAGTCTATCCCCTTTTCAATAGCGCTAGACCAAGGAGATTGTTTTGGTTTTTTTGGCGTCTGAGGTGGAGCGCCACACCTACCATCAGCTCCTTACTTTACCGAACAAACCCCTGTGCTACTCATACGCTGAGTTGGCGAGGACTGGTATCGAACTAAGAACCTTGTGGTTTCTAGCCGAACACTCTATCGACTGATATGATCTATATATATATATATTTGACCAAAAAGTATCGTGATTTTTTGTACTTTTTGATACACCTTGTATTTTGAAAAACATAACGTTCCATTCATTCTTCATTTCCATCTTGGTAAATTCAGCTTCAAACTTGGTACTTTTATGACACACCTTCTATTCTGAAAAAACTTAATGAATGCAACCTTTTTTTAGAATACAAGGTGTGTCAAAACTTATAAAATATCAATATTTTCTGACGCACCTTTTTTCTAGTATTTTTTTTTTTCTAGTATTGGAGAATTGAAAATAAAGTGTTCGATTACGGGGGTAAGAAACCAAAGGTAACAATCGCACATTAAATGTATTGTACTCTATAACAAATAATATATATATATATATATATATATATATATATATATATATATATATATAATTTACCAACCCTTCCAAATAAATAGCATATGTGACATGGTCAATTTTCTAAGCGCATTTGAACAGTTTTGAGTTCAGAGTTTTTACTTCTCCTAGACTAGTTGCCTAACTATTATATATATATATATATATATATATATATATATATATATATATATATATAAATGTTGTTCTGGTTCCAACGGGAGAAAATTCAATATTTTATAAAAAAAGAAGATCCGCAAAATGTATTGTGTTTTCAGAAAAATTTTTTTTATTCTTTTTATCTTGCATATGTAAGATAAAAAGAATAAAAAATTTTTTTCTGAAAACACAATACATTTTGCGGACCTTCTTTTTCATAATATATATATATATATATATATATATATATATATATATATATATAAATCTTACGATGGACATTCATTTCCTAATGTTTTAATTGCCAAATGGATTTACTTGTGTTTTATAACTAATATGGCTGAAAAGAGGATTTTAAAAAGAATTAAGCATAGTAAAGAATATACTCAGATCAGCATTTTCCCTGAACGACTAAACAGATGTCTTTCCATGGAAATTTTAAAAAGATGTCCCCAAGAAATTACAATTTAATGATATTATGAAAAGAAAAATAGCTTCCAAGAAATTACGCAGAATAAACGTTTGAATTTGAATATTTGTTCGCCTTGTAAAAACAAATTAAATTTTTCTTGAATTTTTTTCCTTTTACTGTGTTTGTTGTTGTTGTTGTTGTTGGTGGTGGTGGTGGTGGGTGGTGGTGGTGGTGGTGTTGGTGGTGTTGGTGGTGTTGGTTTTGTCAACAAAGCTTTCAAAAGCAATTCCACTTCCGGCGCGGGAATTGGCGTTAGGTCAAAACAGGACAAACATGTCCACCCACTTCAGCTGTTGAGAAGATGTCTGAAAAAATCGGACATTTATTACTGAATCTACAATTTCATGGCTGTCTTTTTTTCTTCTTTAAAAAACTTCCTTTAACTCATTTCTCTGTGTTGTTATTTACAAAGCTTTCCTTAGTCTCGTACACAATGCCTTACGTTTCAATACCCAATGTTAGTAAACTCATCTGTCAATGTCCTTTAAACTTTTATTTTTCAGGTTTCATTTTCTTTATTAAAGTATTATTTGTTTTCTATGAATTTTGAGATGTGGCTTGATAATTAGTATTATTTGGATTATTTGGACATTTGTCCTCATCTTTATTGTTATCTGGTCTGTACAACGTTTCGGTCGATGAGCTCTCCGGCCTTCTTCAAGTATTTCTTGTTGGACCGAGTTCGAAAAAGGGTTCCCGTGTTTGAGAAGGCTCCCGTCGGATGGCACATCGGCCGAAACGTTGTACCGATAGCAATAAAGATGAGGACAATAGTCCGAATAATCCAAATAACACTATTTATTTCATTTCTTCGTCACTTTCTTTCTGTTGCTTCTTTATTTATTTCTTTTTCTTCTTTTCTTCACTGTATTTGTTATATACCCTACCTATAAACATGAATGGGTATGTCCCAATCCTTATAAATACGGGAGTATTATACAGTCTGAATAGTCTTATACCACTAACAGTGTTTTACCTTTTTCACGCTGGTGGCCAGTATTGTATTTTGTTAATGTTATAACGATTCCATTTCATTCCCAACATGCCATTTAGTTATTTCTCATTTAGTAACCTTTGTTATACATCTACATCTGTGAAGAGAAAATGGAAATGAATCCGAGAGTATGTAATAACTCTAGTCCATAAAACGAGTGATTTTTATTTCGCCAACGCTGCAGTGTTTCGATCTGTTTCAATAGATCTTCATCAGGGCTTTTATTGATTTGAGGAAAAAATCAATTTATCACAGAAAATAAAAAGACTGTGGGAGTCTTTTGCTTTGTCAGTCAATCTATTTAAAAAATGTTGAATACATATACATCTATGTGTATAGATATACATATGCTTCCGATATATAGATGATACATATACATATGATAAGTATGTAAACACGGTGTGTTTGGATATGGCTTATTGCCGACAATTTTGGGGAGAATATGTGCTTAATTTAAGTCGTACCTAATTTTGAAAATTAATTGATTAATAATTAATTAATTAGGCGGGAATTTCCTATTTGAATATAAGGCTAAACAAATCGAGAAAAATCAATCTCTGTATGTACATTTCGGCCTATTAGGCCTCATCAGCAGAGCTATAGATAAGAAGTCCGTTTGGTGTAGGGGTTATGGTACTGGCCTGTCAGCTTGACAGTCCGGTTTCGAATCACGCACAGGGCGGTCTTCCTATCTATAGCTCTGCTGATGAGACCTAATAGGCCGAAATGTACATACAGAGATTGATTTTTCTCGATTTGTTTAGCCTTATATTTAAATAGGCATTCCCACCTAATTAATTAATTATTAATCAATTAATTTTCAAAATTAAGTACGACTTAAATTAAGCAGATATTCTCCCAAAAAACATATATATATGTAAACTTTATAGGTCCATCTATCTATTTACCTATCTATCAACATGGATAGATAAGTATCATGAAACCAAGAGAATAATTGTTCGAAATGTCAATTACTGTTTAATTTATTGACAAATTCGTACCGACAGGCACTTTTCTGCCAGTTCATCGTCAATTTCATAGTAGGCTTTTACTTATTATCTGATCGGGTAATCAACTTAAATTGTAATTGCCATCGCTTAAACTTTCGGTATCGCTCGACTTGCAAGAATTGAAGAGTAATTGGAAATAAATTAACAAAAAAAATCAGAAAAAGAATGATTGTCTGTGTTAAGTTTTTAAGGGTCATAACTGGCCAGTTGATTCTAGGTAGAGAGTCCTCCGATTTGAATCCTTTGGTAATCCTCTCAGGTAGAGATTCCTAGGTTCCTTCGTCGATGCTTGCTAGTAGACTGAGAAAGAATCAGCACTTAAATAATATATCAGCCACGCAGTATGGCCAGCGATTGGCTAAGGAACAGACCACATGATCTCGCCTAGTCTATAAATATAGGCCGAGAACTAGCATACACCTTATATCTAAAAAATCCATATAACCCTGACATAAATTTGGAAGCGCGTGGTGTAATGGTTAAAGTCATGGGAAATGGACTCGTCGCCCCGAGTTCAAATCCTGGAATTGGTAATTGCATTTCACTTATCGTTAATACCCTTGGGAAAGGTATGAATCCTACTCCCCCTCCAACTATGGATAAATAGTGGGACAGACTGGGCTCTTTAACCTTGGTTAGGCAACCAGTCTAGGAGAAGGAAAACTCCGCTTAAGAAATTTACCTTGTGTCACATCCAGCTCGTGCGGATGGGTTGGTTTGAATTCAGAGTTTTCCTTCTCCTAGACCGGTTGCCTAAGCAAGGTTAAAGAGCCCAGTCTGCCCTACTATATACCCATTGCTGGAGGGAGAGTAGAATTCATACCTTTCCCAAGGGTATTAGCGCTAAGTGAAATGCAATTACCACGTCCAGGATTTGAACTCGGGGCGACGCGTCCATTTCCTATGACTTTAACCATTACACCACGCGCTTCCTTACATTAATATATACATCCACATATGATCAAATATGAATCAATATTTTTGTCATAAAGGGGAATAATCTTAGAAATAGTGTCTTATTTTTTCCTGAGTATTGGGTTTTCCGTATCGGTTGTAGACGGTGTCACTGCAGATGAACATCATGAAAGAATCCCATTTCTGTTGTGACGCCATTCCGTTTTCGCTGACGTGAGGGCACGTCACCCAACAATGAAATATTAGTTGACACTCTTTCAGTGACAAGAAAAGACATGGTCAGCGTACGTGTCAATTGTCAAGGATGGACTGAATGCTTATATAATGTGAAAACAAACACCCTAAGTGAAATAAACTAACATGAAACTGAATACTCCCTTCATAGCCGAGGGAATTGCTTACTTATTACTATTACACACACACACACGTACGCAAATATTTCCAAGCACACATACACACACACACACGCACACACACACACACACACACACATATATATATATATATATGTATATATATATATGTAAAAATGGAAAAGGAATTGAATCCGACAATATGAGGAAAATGAGTAAAGAAAAGAAATGTAAATGGATAAAATGAATTTAATCGATATCACATTAATCGATATCACTTACACATGTGTTTCGGTCAGTTTAAGTGTGTGAAAATATTTCGCACACATAGAAGAATCGACCTTAATCAGTTCAAAATAAATGTTCACTCTGATGAAGGTCGATTCTTCTATGTGTGCGAAATATTTTCACACACATAAACTGACCGAAACACATGTGTAAGTGATATCAATTAATGTGATATCGATTAAATTCATTTTATCCATTTACATTTCTTTTCTTTACTCATTTTTCCTCATATATATATATATAATATATATGTAGAGAGAGAGAGAGAGAGAGAGAGAGAGAGAGAGAGAGAGAGAGAGAGAGAGAGAGGAGAGATCTATTAAAGGGTTACTGTCATGTAACATTGTAGTAGCATTAATCGTTGTAGAAAAAGTTATTTCCCTACCACGGATTCGGTGTTCTTAGTACATCGTCTTCAGGGGAACTAAGTAAATCTATATCGCTAATGAAATATATACTTCATTAGCCACATAGATTTACTTAGTCCCCCTGAAAACGGTGTACTAAGAACACCGAAACCATGGTAGGGAAATACCTTTTCTACCACTATATATATATATATATATATATATATTTGTGTGTGCATTTGTATATGAGTGTGGGCAGAATCTTTTCATTTGTTCAAAAAAAAAGGAAAAGAAAATCCAATTTTGTATTATTGGGATTATTCGGACTATTGTACTCATCTCTTTTGTTATATACACAATGTTTTGGCCGATACAACCTCCGGTCTTCTTCAACTGTTTCTTGTCGATCTCGGGAACCTTCTTGTGGAAATTGGGAGCCTTCATATCGTAATCGTAATCGGGAGGCTTCACTAAAATTTGAACCGAACCTATTTATTCAATCCATGGGGGTAGACTGTTCTCATTCCGTTAAACATGACCGGGTACAAGTGTTAAGCTATGTTATGTTCTATGTTATTATTGCTCTTTGCCAGGATTGAACCTGTAATCTAGAGATGATTGTCACTTAGAACTCCATCATCTTAACCCTTATATTCGTTGCACCATATGTTCATCTGTTTCGAAACGTTGGGTGTATAACTATAAAGATGAGGAAAATAGACTGAATAATCCAAATAATGCAAATTATCAAACCTGGTCTCAAAAACTCAGAATTCAAGTCGTTTTGAAGTTATTTAACGTAGCCTTAGGGACACAAAACAATAATCTAAATAAAATTTAGACAAATGATGATTTATATTAACACTCTTGATAATGGGTCCGAGGAGAACCGAAAGTACTTGGAATGCGAATAATAACTCTTTCGGGTGTTTAGTAAATTCTTTTCAAGATGACAACATTCAGAAAATTGTTAGGATTGAAAAGAAAAAGAAAAAACTTCAAAAACAACTTGGACTCAAAATATTATTTCAATATATATATATATATATATATATATATATATATATATATATATATATATACAGGGTGTCCCAGAAGTCGTGCACCAGGTATGAAAATACATATAAAAAGTATAAAAGACATATGAATATCGATTTTATTCATCATAATCATAATAGATGCTCAAATTGTTCACCCTCTCCATTGATACATACATCAAGCTTGCACAAGATGCACTTTGTACGGATGAAATTTCTGTGTCTTAAGAATACGATGTACTGATGATTTGCTAATCGTAAGCTCCTGGCTTATTTTCCTTACTGATTTCACGGGGCTTCTAGCAACATTCGCCAAAACCATAGTTTGATGTTGCTTCATCAGTTGCACTCTTTCGTCGACCACATCTCTCGCGGTCAGCAACTGAGCCAGTTTCTTGGAAACGTTTTATCAAACGGCAGACAGTGGTATGGTTCAATGGTTTTTCTCGCTCGGGATGAGTGCGGTTGAATTCTTCAGCTACAGAGCGGTATGTAGCCCCATCTCTTCCAAACATAAAAACCAATTTAACTCTTTCTTGTATTGTTAATTTCTCACCCATATCCAATAAAATCTGAAAAAAAAAATTATCTGGTGCGCGACTTCTGGGACACCCTGTATATATATATATATATATATATATATATATATATATTATATATTACGACGGTCATTCAAAAAGTTATAAGCCTCACCCCAAAAGAAGAGCTACATCTTATACATCTAGAAAAACTAATTCAAATTTTTATCTTAATTTCTCTGCAAATGAGGCTCATGCGTAGGTAAGGGGTGTGTGACAAATCAACCAATGAAAATGAAAAAAAACCAAAAAAACAAAAAGAAACAGCGGCCCGAGCGGTTGTTGGGATTACATCTTGCGACTAATGAGAAACACGAGAGATAATTACATTGTGTGTCGGCCAATTGCCGCTAGGTGGCGTAGCGTGAATATGATAACAAGTCTTTAACTCAATTACATTGTATGTATATACAAAGGCCTGTCTGAAAAGTAACGGAAATGGTGTTACAAACAATTTATTTAAATTCCAAAAACAAATTACATGGTTTTCCCATCAAGGTAATCTTCCTCGATTCTTTCATTATCTTATTCTTCTCGCCACGTTTCTACGCACTGCTAGAAGAATATACGTACAAAGGTGACCTTAAATAATCGATTTAATTAAATTTTAATTCGTTTTTAAAATGAAAAGCAGTCGACATTTTTGCAGTGCCTAAATTACAGTATGGATAAAATGTCAAAAGACTGAAGTTGTGAATAGAATAAAAAAGATTATTTTAACGGTGCACCTCTTGCAGAAAATAGGTGCTGAAAATATGAAAATTAAATGCAAAAGAAAAATTTTTTTTTTTTTACTCTTTGGTTTACATATATAATTGTCTTTTAAATTATCCGTGAAAAGATTATACATCAATATTTGTTTTGTTAAAAGTGTGGGGGCCTAACTTTACAATTGAGATTACTGCAAAAATATTAGATAACAATTCTAAAGTAGGCTTGATATTAAATAAACATTTGTTTTTAGAATCTGAAATTATGAAATTTAAAACTTTAAATTAGGCATTTGTATTATTGGTTGAAAGGGAAACTAAAATAAACAGATGGTATTTGTTACTCCGAGGAAGATTAGAAACACATTACTATCTATCGGTATTGCAGTCTCGGAAGACTATTTTTGACTTATTTTGGCATATAAGGTGTGCTTTAATTGCACACTTCATTTTATAGACTGGGCAAAGTCACGTGATTGACTCTTCTAACCAATCACTGGCAGTACTAGTGGCCTGATAAGATACTTAAACCCCCTATATTGGTCATAATTCAAATTGCACCGTTGGAGGAGGCACATAGGATTGCCGGGATCTTTACCAATACTCACGAAGGACTTATACGATTACCAGTAACTGAGGACACTTTATGTTGTACCGGCCGTTCCTACAGTGGAGAATAGACACCGGTTCTCACTATAAATAGTGAGACACCGAGTGGAAAGGTAGTACTGTTCCCGTTAACGACAAGCTAGTCGTACATGTACCATGATTGTAAATACACTTGTCTTATTTTACCCTATCTCGACTTGACTTCTTTTTACTGTTGGGACTAACATCACAACACTTTAGTAACCAAAGGGTTGCATATTATCGAAGGACTTTATACCAATAACTCAGGACACTTTAGTAATCAAAGGATTCACATTATCGAGGGACCCTTTATCAAGGATCTAATTCCGTTGTATAAGCGCTTCTGCTTTAAGACCTGGCAATGGCCCTAAAAAACGTAACAACTATATAATTCTTGTGCCCGTAAAGTTACAGCCCTTCATGTGACTGTAAAGTTCAATGCTCGAAAAACAATCTCGACCACAGATGTGGCATGTAAAGGCTCTCACTGAAGATGTTGCTGTGCCGGTGCTTTGTTGCTGCTGCTTTCTTCTGGACTTCTTGGCTTCATGGTGTTGCGCCAGGGTGACTTCAAACATGAACATTCCGCTACGGAGAGCCTGTCGTAGCGTAATGTTATACCTAATAGTTATTCATTTTAAGTATGTGTTTCGATACAGTGAATCTTAAACGAAACAATAGTTTTAGGAGACAACACAATTTTTCCTGGATATTATTTAAACCCTATCCACTTATCACTAGCACCGTCTTGCTTTTAAGTGTTAAGTTTTTAAGGGCCATAATTGGCCAGTTGATTCTAGGTAGAGAGTCCTCCGATTTGGTTCCTTTGGTAATCCTCTCAGGTAGAGAATCCTAGGTTCCTTCGGCGAATGTTGCGAGTAGACTGAGAAAGAATCAGCGCTTAAGTAATATATCAGCCACGCAGTATGGCCAGCGATTGGCTAAGGAATAGACAACATGATCTCGACTAATCTATAAATATAGGCCGGGAACTAGCATACACCTTATATCCCCAAAAATGCCAACAGTATTTATTACTGATCTTTTTTCAGTTCAAATAATGTATTTATTACTCATCTTTTTGTCGGTCTTAATGAAATCTTTATTACTTGTCTTTAGCATTCATGACGCACTCCTTATTACTCTACTTTTGGTAGTCCAAATGAGGTATCTATTACTCCCTTTTTCAGTTCGAATGAAGTATTTATTAGTCCTCTTTTTGTCGGATCTAATGAAGCCTTTATTACTCGTCTTTTGGCAGTCATAACGAAATCTTTATTACTCTTCTTTTGGCAGTCATAACTTAATCTGTATTACTCGTCTTTTAGCAGTCATAACGAAATCTTTATTACTCGTCTTTTGGCAGTCATAACGAAATCTTTATGACTCCTCTTTTGGCAGTCATAACGGAATCTTTATGACTCCTCTTTTGGCAGTCATAACGAAATCTGTATTACTCCTCTTTTGACAGTCATAACGAAATCTTTATTACTCTTCTTTTGGCAGTCATAACGAAATCTTTATGACTCGTCTTTTGGCAGTCATAACGGAATCTTTATGACTCCTCTTTTGACAGTCATAACTTAATCTGTATTACTCATCTTTTGACAGTCATAACGAAATATTTATTACTCTTCTTTTGGCAGTCATAACGAAATCTTTATGACTCCTCTTTTGGCAGTCATAACTTAATCTGTATTACTCCTCTTTTGACAGTCATAACGAAATCTTTATTACTCGTCTTTTAGCAGTCATAACGAAATCTTTATGACTCCTCTTTTGGCAGTCATAACTTAATCTGTATTACTCCTCTTTTGACAGTCATAACGAAATCTTTATTACTCGTCTTTTGGCAGTCATAACGAAATCTTTATAACTCTTCTTTTGGCAGTCATACCGAAATCTTTATTACTCGTCTTTTGGCAGTCATACCGAAATCTTTATTACTCGTCTTTTGGCAGTCATAACGAAATCTTTATTACTCGTCTTTTGGCAGTCATACCGAAATCTTTATTACTCGTCTTTTGGCAGTCATAACGAAATATTTATTACTCCTCTTTTGGCAGTCATAACCAAATCTTTATTACTCCTCTTTTAGCAGTCATAGCCAAATCTTTATTACTCGTCTTTTAACAGTCCAAACGAAGTCTTGTTACCCCTCTTTGAGTTGTCATTAGGGAGTCTCTATTATTCCCATTTTGGTAACCATAAGGAAATATTCCTTACTTATGTTTTGGTAATCCTAGTGAAGTAGTCAGTACTTCTCTTTTGGGGACTCTTGTACTAGTCTTTTGGCGGCCACAATCAAGATTTTATAACTCTTCTTTGCGTAGTCCTGATGCTGATAGCAGAATCCATAGAATTCTCACTATTACCTAGATATCTTCCAGTTTATTTCCTTTTCACATCTTATTCATATCCCTCAGGTACAAAGCAATTTCCTCCTCTAACGCCAAGTTGGCGCACGCTTACACATACGGTACTGCTTACAAATATTATAACAGACAATGTCTATTCAAATCCATTGGTTTTGAGGGTGTAACGAGAGCGAACGGCAAAACTCACGAACCTGTGATGAGCCAACAACAGTCCGTCGATCGAAGAGACAGCGGGTGGCATGTTGCACGGAAGAAAAACATGTGACGAGTCCGTCTGGTTGTGGAGGTAAAATCGTGAGTGTCCTGGAGGCGGCGATTTATAGTGGCAAGTCTCGTAGCTGGCGAGACGAGAGTAGTGACGTCTCGGTCAGACCGAGTATAAAAGAACAGTGGCGAGGGGCCAAAGGACGACGAACTTATTTTGTTTAAGATCTTCACTAGTGTTACGCTGTCTTTGGTAGAAGCAGAAGTAAATTTCGTTAGCTAATTAGAGAGGGTTAGAACGGGAACATTTAATAAGTAAGTAAGTAAAGTAGATAGAGTGGCCTATTTTCGGTATTAGCCGGACAGCGAGGGAGTATATCCTCTTTTCGCTAGCGCTAGACCAAGAAGATCGTTTTTGCGTATGAGGTGGAGCACTACACATACATTCCCCATTTTACCGCACAGATCCAAGTCGTACTACTCATACGTTGATTTGAGGGCCGGTATTGAACTCAGGACCTTGTGGCTTTGAGCCGAATGCTCTACTGACTGAGCTAAACCGGTCACGCACATTCAATAAACATTGCCATATATAATGCAACGTTCGTAATTTCTTTTTTAAAATAAATAATGTAAATGACCTGCGTGTGTGCATCGGTAATTCGGAAATGTATTCTTAATTTGATTTTAATCTAATTGGAAATTATTTGTAGACAAGACACCTCGAGATCAAAGCAAAAAGCAGCCATCCAAGAAGATAGACTTCTGAAGCGGAAAGAGCTCTTCAAGAATCTGCTAGGTAACCCTGCTAAAATCACAGATAATTATAACGAAAAAATATTTTTTACAACCAAACAAGGGACGTCAATCTCTAATTCCCTGTTCCCTAGGCACAGGAGAGTTCTAACCCCTACACTCTTTTTGCTCGCAGCTCTCAGGCTCTCAACTCTGCTACAGTAAACGAGGGAGCACGAGGGGCACTATCTCCTCGGGACTCGGTTCTTCCATCTCTCAGGGCCGGTTCATTCTGTCGATCTGTTCTCTAGCGCGCAACTAATCCCATCTCAGAACTGCTATCTGCCCGAAATTGCCGTACTGACCATTACCTGTCCTCTCTCAGACCTCTCTCCCTGTCCCCAAAACCCATGCTGTATACATGGGATTCTGATATCCCTTAATTCTGGACATTAAAGCCACCCAAATCTAGATACTTAAAATATCGTTAGACTATGTGTCACCAGGCTACACTCAAACGGATGATACTAAAATCAACTCTTTAAAGTGTGGTCGAAGCAGCCACTCTCCGGGCCAATTTTATTGTCTTTACTCCGTTTTATCAGATGACGATATACAGTTAAAGTATTCACTGATTAATCTAACCTCTCCCAGTTCATCACCACACACACACACACACACACACACAAATGGGCCGGATTAGCTCAGTTGGTAGAACGTTCGGCTTAAAACCGCAAGGTTCCTAGTTTGATGCCGGCCGTCACCAACTCAGCGTATGAGTAGCACAGAGATCTGTGCGGTAAAGTAAGGAGCTGGTGTAGATGTGGCGCTCCACCTCAGATGCAAAAACAATCTCCTTGGTTTAGCGCTAGTGAAAAGTGGATAGACTCCCTCGCTGATTGGCTGATACCGACTTTAGGCCACCCTGACGACTTTACTTTTACTTATATATATATATATATATATATATATATATATATATATATATATATATAATTAAATAAATTAATATTTTAGTTTATATTTATTTACATGGAAACAAGTTTGCTACCATTGGTTTCTTTCTGTGTATGCTTAATCTTTTTTTAAGTGGAGCAATCATCAGGCAACGAAAAATGTTTAGAAAATGATACAAATGTTCCAGCAAGAATACCCACGAAGAAACCAATGGTAGCAATCTTGTTCCCATGTAAATAAATATAAACTTGAATATCTATTTATTTATCTATTAATGCTCTATCACAGATGTTGAGCACTCTTCTAATAACAGTGTACGTTGGATTACTGACGCCTCTTCAAGTATGATATTGCCAACCATACACATTGATATATATATATATATATATATATATATATATATATATATATATATATATATATAATGTTGTTCTGGTTCCACCGGGAGAAAATTTAATATTTTATAAAAAGAAGGTCCGCAAAATGTATTATGAAAAAAATTTTTATCTTACATACGCGACACGTGTTTCTGATCTGTTGTCTTCTTCAGGCATTGAGTTATTATTTTGGCAGAATATGTCCGATATTTGATAGGTTGTGTGTGTTTCTGCAACTTTTCTATCATAATCTAATAATAAACTATAATATAATATAATATATATATATATATATATATATATATATATATATATATATATATATATATATATAAGGACCTAAATGAGCCAGACACTATCTAACAAGTAAAACTTTGGTAGGTAGTGCCTGACACATTTAGATCCTTATAATTATGCCCTACTTAGTGTACTGAGCACTTTTTTCAGATATATAACTTAGTAAACGCCTATGGGTTTTTTTTTCTTTTGACCACTACAAACAATACTGATGATTTTTTTTTCAGAAAGTACGGGTGGGTTGGTCTTTAATTTTTTTTTTTTACCCAGATATCAGTTTAATTTTTTATTTTGAAAACTGATTATCTGTTTTCTTTCACGCCAGTTGAGTTTAGAAATTATATATATACGAGTCGGCTTAATGAGACAAATGTAGTATACATATTTAAATGCCCCCTAGGAGATTGCAGTCTCCCCAAAAATGAAAATACATACATTGGATTCAACTCAACCACATTGTCACGTCGTCTATCCCTCCATTTAACAGATAATAGCTCCATTTCACAACACCTAAAATTACATTCATACCCCCACTCTAATTATCAAAATATTCTAACGGAAAATACACACATTCTGCACAAAGAAAAAAATAAACAAAAACTCCAAATACTAGAAGCTCTATACATAAAACAATACAAACCATCATTAAATAAAATTAATTTCCAATGCAGTACACACATTTTAAAATGCTTATAACACGTTTCTCATCAGTTCTTCTCCTTCCAGCCTCCACATTAATATAATTTAAAAAAAACTGGAACACATCACCCCTGATGATGGCACTTCGAAGTACCGAAAGTACTCGGGACCTGAACTTTGGTAGACTTATCCACGAATTCCACCCAAATATTAAAAAGTTGGCCAGAAAACTCGAAAAGATCAAAAATAAAATTGTTAAACAGGAGATGTGTCTTTTGTTTAATTCTTTGTATAAATGAAAGAATGCTGCCCAAATACACACACACACACACACACACACACATATATATATATATATATATATATATATATATATATATATATATAAAGGATGTAAAGTAACTCTATATTTTTAAAATCTTATCATTTATTTATGAATAATTATTTTTACAAAAAATGAATATGAGAAGAAACACATAACATGGGGTTTTATTTTAAATTCGTCTCCATCCTCTCAA
This sequence comes from Doryteuthis pealeii, assembly GCA_023376005.1. Taxonomy (NCBI): domain Eukaryota; kingdom Metazoa; phylum Mollusca; class Cephalopoda; order Myopsida; family Loliginidae; genus Doryteuthis; species Doryteuthis pealeii. The sequence continues at coordinate 3,856,907 of CM042160.1, forward strand.
GCTGCTCGGGCATCGCATCAACTGTTCTTTGCAGGGACTCTTGTGGAATGGCAAAAATAAATTCACGTATTTGTTCTAGAAGTTTTTCCAAAGTCGTTGGTTTCGTAGTGTTGATTTACTCCTTCAATCAACCTCAAAGAAAAAGGTCGCAGGGTGGTAAATCTTCCAGGTAAATGGGGTTTCGTCCAATATAGTTTTCCAAATTAAACAAAGAGAAAAAACTGGTACATTTTTACAACAATATTAAACTTAAAAAATAAGCATTTGCTTTATTCATTAAATAATAAATAGCAAATAAATAAGCATTTGTTAACAAGTAAAAATGTATTAAAAGTAAAACCTGCATATTAAAAACAAAAGTTAAACTTACAAATAGTCGTTTTTTTTCCATTTTGTTTCTTATTAAAAATTTAAGTCCATGATATAGGGATAGTTATTCCTTTTGTTTTTCCTGTTTAATATTTACCAAATTTTTCGAAATTTTTCAATATAAAAGGGTTTTGTAATTTACTTGAAACATTGTGTTTATATTGGTTTGTTGGTTGGTTTTGAAGGCCATCACAATGCAAGTGTAAAGAAAAAAGAAAGTAACTGTGGTGTTGTTTGTTAACCTGTGATTTATTCTCAATTCTTAATATTTCGGGATAAAAATCCCTTCTACAGAAGATAACTAGAACTGAAGTTGTTGCTAGTGGCTGTTCATTTGTTCTGTCTCATGTCTTCCAAATTCTCTGTGTGTGTGGGGGGGGGGTGCTTGTTTATGTGTGTGTTTGTTTGTGTGTGTAAGTGTGATATCTAAAATTTCATCGACTTACTTAAGTATAGGGTAGGGTCCTGATGAAATCATTTGGAGTGAAACCATGGTAGATCCTTAACTCTTTTCCACCACTACTATTACTAATGCTATTATTATTATTACAATTATATATATATACATATACATTATATAGATGTGCGTGGTAGTGTAATGGTCGGAAATGGACACCATGAGATGTATTCAAATCCTAGATGAGGCTGTCTGCATTTCACATAGCACTAATACACTTGGGAAAGGTATGAATAACAATAGCAAGGAGGAGCACCATCTTGCATAAAATCATGTATTTAGGAACATACATTAAAGAATTGAGAAAAATATAACTGTATATAAAAAATTATAAATAATTTAAAATAGTGAGTTACTTTTCAATCACCCTGTAGATATATCAACCTCCCATACAGACATATATTCACATAATGTGGAAGCGTGTGGTGTAATGGTTAGAGTCATGGGAATTGGACTCATCGCCCGGAAGTCAAATCCTGGATGTGATAATTGTATTTCACTAAGCGCTAATACCCCTGGGAAAGGTATGAATCCCACTCTCCCTCCAACTATGGATAAGTAGTTGGACAGACTGGGCTCTTTAACCTTGGTTAGGCAGCCAGTCTAGGAGAAGGAAAACTCTGAATTCAAACCAGTTGAACCCCGCTTAAGAAATTGATCTTGTGTCACATCCTGCTCGTGCGGAGGGGTTGGTAAATATATATATTCACATAATACGATATAAAATATGTACATTATGCCCGTCCCACATAGGTACCGCTCTGGTGTAATGGTTCGCAAGTTTGTCTCGCAGATCCATTACTACTGAATAGTGGGTTTGATTCTCGCTGGATACCCCATACTTGTGTCCTTGTGTCACATCCTGCTCGTGCGGAGGGGTTGGTAAATATATATATATTCACATAATACAACATAAAAATACGTATATTATGCCCGTCTCACATAGGTACCGCCCTGTTGTAATGGTCCGTAAGCTTGTCTCGCAGATCCATTGGAATAGCGAGTTCGATCCTCGCTGGATAGCCCATACCTCTGACCTTGTGTCACATCCTATCCGTGTCGAATGGGTTGGGTAAATAAGAGCGTCTCATTGTGGTGTAAAATCTGGCAGGCTAGTATCACAGATCCATTAGTACTAGTTCGATCCTTTCTGGATACCCCATACTTGTGTCCTTGTGTCACATCTTATCTGTGTCGAATGGGTTGGGTAATTTTATTCTTTACTTCCTATTTTAACTAAATAGTTAAGTTAGGAAAATTTACCAATGAAAGACGGGAGTGAGGGAAAATGATAGAAGAGTTAGTTTCAAAGTTGTTCTATTTTTCAATCGTACCCCCTCTGTTCCAAATATTTTTATCTGAATTCTTATTCAGTTTCATTAGCCTTTCTAATTTAATATGATATTTTATTATATTAAAACTAAATACTTGGGCTCCTTGTGGTATAAAAGTTGGCAGGCTAGTATCACAGATCCATTACTACTAGTTCGATCCTTGCTGGATGCCTCATAATTGTGAACCTTGTGTCACATCCTACCCGTATCAAATGGGTTGGATAAATAGAGGAGTCTCATTGTGGAGTAAAATTTAGCACACATTCTACCCGTGGCGAATGAGTTGGGTCAATAACCACCCGTTTTACTGTTATTATCCTTTTAGTAGTCATAAGCTTTTAGTTTTCTTCTGTTGGTAGTCATAACCGAGCCTTTATTACTCTTTATTCGGTTTTCGTATATGCTGATGGTATGATCGACTCAATTCTCACAGTTAGTAAGAAGCTATTCTCTTTATTTCTTCTACCTATCCCCAAGGGACAAGGCAATTTCCTCATCTATAGCCAAGTTGGTGCAATGTTATCTATATACACTTACTAACAAAAGTTGACTAAACGGCTCCAGTAATCTCGTCCACCAAGTATCACACACACACACCACACACACACACACATATATATATATATATATATATATATATATAAGTTTCTTTTAATAGTATCTTTGAAGCATTGTGTGTATGTGTAATATAAAGATTTTTGAAGGCAATTTACAATGCAATATGTGTAAAATATATAAAAAATTTATAGTACTTATCCCACGGCGATATTGTAATCATCTGTTGTTTTAAGAAGTTGAGGAACGCCGTATATTTGAATTTTTTTTTTCTTTTTCGGTTACTTCCGTGATGTTAAATCGGCTATTTCCGTGATGTTAATTCGGCTCGGCTGCCTCTGTGCGCCGTGGGATAAGTACTATAAAAAAACACCTAGTACTTTCAATAACTCTGAGGATGGAATTTTACTTCCGAAAATATTTAGTTTTGAAAAAAAAACAAAAGTTAAATAAATATAATTTTCAACACATATTGCATTGTAAATTGCCTTCAAAAATCTTTATATTACACGCACAACACACACACCACACACACACACACACACACATATATATATATATAATATATATATATATATATATATATATATATATAATGAATAGAGAATGAATGAGAAAATGAGAAAAGTATTGGCATGAAAAGGTGCTCAATGCTAATAAAGCAGAGCAGATTTATAATCAATTGTAATATTATGGATTTGGACTCGTAACTTAAAGTTTCATGGTTATGCAATCATCAGATAAGTCAAATGGTTGAGATCTTAAAAACCAGTTGTCAAATGGTTGAGATTTTTTTCAAAATATACTCATATCATACTCGTGGCAAACGGTTTGGGTAATTTCTCAGCTAAAATGTTAATTCTATCTTATTTCCATGCCAATACGTTTCCTGTCTTTTAGACTAACGCGTCTCGATTGCATAGCTATCGGCTTCAAATTTTATGGAAATCTTTCCCAGCACGAGTATTTCAAAATATTTAGGCGCATAGCCAGATATTGTCTATTATTAAGTTTTTGAGACTCAACGACGAATCCTCAATATATATTTACCAAACCCCTCCACATGAGCAGGATGCGATACAAGATCAATTTCTTAAGCGGAATTTAACAGGTTTGAATTCAGTTTTTCTTCTACTAGACTGGCTGCCTAACCAAGGTTAAAGAGCCCAGTCTGCCCTACTATTTATCCATAGCTGGAGGGAGAGTGGGATTCATACCTTTCCCAAGGGTATTAGCGCTTAGTGAAATGCAACTAGCCAAAGTCAAAGAGCCCAATTTACCCTATTATTTACCCATTGTTAGAGATGGAGTAGTTGGGTGCATACTTTTCTCAAGAGTATTAGCGCTATGTGAAATTAAACAGATATGAAATACAAATGAAACACATGAAATGAAACAGCCTTGATTTGAACTCGGATTGAAATCGGGTTGACCAGTCCATTTCTTACGACTGCGAATATATTGACCCTCTAAACTGTGCCATAGTTACCTGATCCGACGAAGGAGTCATTTTTTTGTTCTGAATTTTAAAAAAATGTATTTTCGCTAAGAAAAGTTTCAGAAATAAAAGTCGAGTAAAAAATTCACCACCCTGTCGGCTGGGGCGTTAGAATGCACCGACTGCACCTCTGCAGAGGGGTAAGACTCCCCCAATGGGGCCACCTGTTGGCAGTGGGTGGCGACCCGTGATGCTTAAGGATAGAGCCCAGGTGGATGAGCAGTTCATGACATGCAATACTCCACTTTGGCCCTATCTTGGGCTAGACGGGCGGTCGAAGAGGCCCCCTCCGATCAATCGGCTGGTCACGTCAAGCCCTAGCACCTATATGATTTTCCCAACCTTATTGCCCTTATGGCAAGCCCCAACACTTTTTATCATATAGAAGGCGGTGGCTGCGGCTCTACATGTCCTGGGAATGACGTTAAACTCTATCTGATGTTGAGGTTCCAGTTTTGGCGGTTTGGGGAATGTGGAGCATCCCTTCATCACCATTACTCCCTGGTCCACTCTGACCCGGAGTGGTAGTACCTGTTAGGGTCCCATCTGTGGGTTAAATAGAAAAATGTATTTATAAAAAAATTGTATTATCCTTTAAGAATTGATTTATTTCAAAACTTTATCGGCATTAAATGACCCACTGAGGTTGATATGCCGTAAAACAAAACAAAACGAACAAACAAAACTTTCAATATTTTCCCTTTTTTTCGTTTTATAATTGTCGTAGTATATGAAATTCCATCCAACACTATCGCTTCACTTGGTGCTATATTAGTAGAACGATGGTGGAATTTGTCACTCGAGACGGACATTTTATATATGGATAACCAAACTGGATGATTCATTCGATGGTTCGGCATGGCCCCACAAAATCAGATTTTCCTATTGTTCGTATTCCCGGGCTTTTAATTTGCAGCTACCATTTGAAGGGAGTTATGGTTCATTTTATCGTTATTGCTCGAATAACTTTCACAGTGCAACTGCAAGTGAAGCAAAATAATCTTAATTGTTCTCTGCTAAATTTAGTTCTGCAACTTTGTTGTAAGCGGTCTGTACAGTGTTTTATATTCTAGCCGTCATTGTTGTATTATTGCAATTCCACAAATGAAAGTCTCACTCATAACTTTGCGAAATAAGTCCTTATTTTTTAGTTCTTCAAATAAATGTATTTGTTTCTATAATTCGTATTACAAAATAGTGTTGTATACCCTTCTTACTTCTATGCTTCTTCTGTTCTTCTAGGTCTCTTCTAACGTCTTGACTTCATCTTGGTGTCTTCGTCTTGGTGACTTCATCTTGGTCGGTCGCACTTAACTCACTTTTTCTTCTATATCAGTCTTGTTACCAAGACATTCACCAACTACAAGACCGTGTTATTTTTCTTAAGCTTTTATTTCCTTAACTAAACATTTCATGTAACTAATTATCTGACTAACATAGTGCGCGTATGCAGTGAGCTTCAGCTAAGGCAGAAAGTCCTTATCTGCCCGACGTCTAACTGAAAACTGAGGACCCATCCAGGTCCCACGTGACTTCACGTGTTTCGCGGGCTTTCTATACTATTCCATGCAAAGTCCCGCCCGTGATATGAAAAGGGCCATCCCTTTAGAAATACAAGGGATTGACAATAATCTCATGCAACCGCATAGATTATGTAACAATAGGTTTAGAAAAAGCATATTCAAATTAAGCTTCTCTGTTTTCCAATAATGTGGGGGGCATATTTTTAATTTGATTGTTTTGGTTTGGTTTGGTTTGGTTTGTTTTACGGCATATCAACCTCACTGGGTCATTTAATGCCGATAAAGTTTTGAAATAAATCAATTCTTAATGGATAATACAATTTTAAAAAAAATACCTTTTTCTATTTAACCCATAGATGGGACCCTAACAGGTACTACCACTCCGGGTCAGAGTGGACCAGGGAGCAATGGTGATGAAGGGATCTCCACATTCCGCAAACATCCAAAACTGGAACCTCACCATCGGATAGAGTTTAACGTCATTCCCAGGACATGTAGACCCTCAGCCACCACCTTCTAGCACCCATATGATAAAAAAGTGTTGGGGTTTGCTATAAGAGCAATAGGGTTGGGGCAATCATTTAGGTGCTAGTGCTTGACGTGACCAGCCGATTGATCGGAAGGGGCCTCTCCGACCGCCCGTCTAGCCTAAGTAAGGTTCTAAGTGGAGTATTCCAGATCACGGACTGCTCATCAACCAAGACTCCGTCCTTAAGCATCACGGGTCGCCACCCACGGCCAACAGGTGGCCCCATTTGGGGGGAATCTTACTTCTCTGCAGAGGTGCAGTTGGTGTATTCTAAAGCCCCAGGGCTGTTTTAATTTGAATGTTAGTTATAATTGCGTCATTTAATTTCATTTTGATAAAATAAAAAGACAACATTCCCTGCTTCAAATACTGAAATAGTTAGATTTTTTCTGATTATTCTTTTTGCCAAATGGCGTAAAATCGAGGATTTTTCAGTGCATTTTTGTATATGGTTTTTGATGACATTTCCTCAAAAATTGGTACAAGTGCAAGATCTAATTTTTGATATAAGTACTTAATAGACCAAAACTTTTTGTTTCATGTAATTTGTTATTAAAAAAAAATGAAAATCGACCAACTCTAATATATATATATATATATATATATATATATATATATAATATATATATGCATATTGGGCAGCATTCTCATTTATACATGTAGAATTAAACAAAAGACATCTCCTGTTTAACAATTTTATTTTTGATCTTTTCGAGTTTTCTGGCCAACTTTTTAATGCTTGGGTGGAATTCATGGATAAGTCCACCAAAGTTCAGGTCCCGAGTACTTCGGTACTTCCTCGCTCGTAGATTGAAAAGAATATGGTCTTAGTTCTGTTCGTAGTTCTGTTAATATTTTAAAATAGTAGACACTGATTTCTTTTCAGAGTGTCTAGACCCTTTTTTCTGACGCCCCACCTGGCCAGATCAACGCAAGACCTTTCTTACATAGGGATTTTAATGGGGCACCCTGTGAGGATCTAACTCATGATTCAGTAGTATTGGATATGCGAACTAACGTTTTGCCCCACTTCTACCCAGGCGCCGCCGGTAGCCACTTCTAGTCTTTTTTTTAAATATATTGGTTCAGTTATTTTATCTTGATTGATTTTTTAAAATGGTTCCCCATCTTCCTTCCATGGTCAAAGATCGAACTCGTAAAATCCTGAATTAGCGAAGCAATCACAACGTGTCAGCGCACCAACTAGCATGATACTACCAACCACACACAGATTGAACTTATTGGCACGTGCACGTACTAACATTTTGCAAAATATCCTGACTTAGCGAGCAATCACAACGTGTTAGCGCACCAACTAGCATGATACTACCAACCACACACAGATTGAACTTATTGGCACGTGCACGTACTAACATTTTGCAAAATATCCTGACTTAGCGAAGCAATCACAACATGTCAGCGCACCAACTAGATGATGATACTACCCATACACAGATTGAACTTATTGGTACATACTAAAATTTTGCAAAATATCCTGAATTTGCGAAGCAGTCACAACGTGTCAGCGCACCAACTAGCATGATACTACCAACCACACACAGATTGAACTTATTGGCACGTGCCGTACTAACATTTTTGCAAAATATCCTGACTTAGCGAAGCAATCACAACATGTCAGCGCACCAACTAGTATGATACTACCAACCATACACAGATTGAACTTATTGGTACATACTAAATTTTGCAAAATATCCTGAATTTGCGAAGCAGTCACAACGTGTCAGCGCACCAACTAGCATGATACTACCAACCACACAACAGATTGAAACTTATTAGCACGTATCAAATTTTGCAAAGCTTTTGTCTCACTCGTTTATATCGCGAGAGATCTGTCTGGTCTGATTTTTTTTGTTGTGATAACGAATTAGAATACAATCGAAAAAAAAAAAAAAGAAGCAAACAATAACATCTCTGCGCAAACCACAAATATATTAACGAAAACATCAAGCCAGAATTTGTAAAAGTTTGCGAAAGTAGTTGGAAATGATTAATGAGAATCTCTAGTTATTACAGAATTTAAGAGATGAAAAAAAAGGCATACGTTGGGATTCCATGAACATTTTGCTGATGAAGACTCTTATGTAGTGAGTAATTTTCAGCGGTCAATCTACTCTAAGTCGTAGTAATAAACTTCAAGTGCGTCAATATATCTAATATTATTAAGAATATTTATTTAAGAGGCAACACTTTATCCCCCCTCTCTCCTCTCTTCTCTCTCACATATAATATATATATATATATTGTGTGTGTGTGTGTGTGTATGTGCATACATACACACACGCACACACCTACACTGACACACACACACACCACGCACACATATATATCTATATATATATACATATATATATATTTATAAATATACATAAATTATGCATTTACAAGGTGTGTCAAAAAGTATCGTGAATTCTTACTGGTATATTTCGGGAAACCTATCCATTCAACTATCGGTAAAATCATATATATCTATATCTATATATAAGATTTTTAGATGTTTGTTTTTAGAAGCATTGTTGATAAATTGTTTATTTATTTTTGCTTTAAGGCAATTATAATGCATAAAATTCGATAATTATTGAAAATAATCTTGACAAGTGAATCCCGGCAAAGGATGGCTGCCATGCAGAACACCGTACAGACTGTTTCGACTTTATTAAGTCTCATCAGCGATGTTATACTAACGACTCCCCTCCGAAGGAATCGAAACCGGGACCTCACAGGCATAGTCAGAGACCATATCCTTCGGCCGCCGGTACATAGCGAACAATCCCTGTGAAATTAACCTTGTCAATGATACTTTACACGCCTCTACCAAGTAGTAAAGAGCGTTGATTATAGTAAACAAACCCGGCCGTAAGCTCTTCGGCGAAGTGAATAAGATTTTTGGATGTTTGTTTTTTTTATGAAGCTTTGTTGAATAATTATTATTTATATTTTGCTTGAAGGCAATTTATAATGCATGTATCGCATAAAATTCGATAATTATAGAAAATAATCTTGAGTGAATCCCAGCAAAGGATGGCTCGCTATGCAGAACACCGTACAGACTGTTTCGACTTTATCAAGTCTCATCAGCGATGTATACTAACGACTCCCCTCCGAGAGGAATCGAAACCGGGACCTCAGCAGGCATAGTCAGAGACCATAATTAGTTTACTATTAGTTTCATGCTTACTGCAATCATCAGATGCGATAACTTTTTGACTCTCGCTTGATGATTGTAGTAAGCATGAAACTAATAGTAACGAGATATTAATATCCATAATATAACATATTATTGATTGTAAAACTGCTCTGCTATTTTAGCATTGAGCACCTTTATATGCCAATACTTTTTTCATTCATACTGTATTCCGTATATTATATATATATATATATATATATTATATATTATATATATATAGGTGTGTCAAGAAAGTATCAATATTTTTTAAACGTTTTACACACTTTGTATTCTGAAAAAAAAAACGTTCCATCATTGTTCATTTCTATCTTGGTAAATACAGCTTTAAACTTGGTACTTTTTTGACCCAGCTTGTTAATGTAGAGGGGATACTTTCTGAAGTTAGAAAAATGAAATGAGAGAAGTTAATTTGATCATTAAAAAAAAAAAATGAAAATGCTAAAGCAAAGGAAACAACGTCAGAAAATAATTAAAAGCCAAATAATAATAATAAAATAATAATAATAATAAATAATAATAATAATAATATAATATACGACGTAGAAGAAGGAAACTGGACACCAAATAGATTCAACTTTCCCGAGCCCTCACAAAAAAAGTATAATTTTAAAAAATCAAATTAAATTTCCGCATTGCTGGTGGCAAGAATGAAATATGCGAAGTGCTATTTTCCTTAAATATAAATAGTTGACAAAATCGCATTTGCATAAAGATTCTTCATAATCACTTATTAAAGTTAAAATAGTCGGCCATTTTGATAATTCCTCGGCTTAGGCGCAAAAATTAAATGATCGTGTTTATACCAATTGTCGACGCCATTTTGTAATTTTCATCTGACAAAAATTATTTTTTGTTTGTTTTTTTCCTTTTTCCCCCTTTTTTTTTTTTGAGGAATTAGCAATCGATTCAATTCACATATGCACTCGCAGGGTTTTTTCATTTTGCATTTACAAGCGAAAACTCATTTTCAGCACAATGCACATAAATACAAAACACATTAATTTATGTGTAGTTAATTATACTAGCAGAGCTTCCCTGCATTACGTAGGATTTAAAAAGCAGTTTCGGAGCTTACCGCGTTTAAATTCATGGTAGTCGTGTAAGCCATTATATTTGTCGAGCTCCTCGCGTTTGCTCGGGATTTGGAAAAAAGTTAAAATAAATCTCTTACATTAAAATAAGTCATCTTTAAACGATTACCATGAATTCACACCAATTTCGAAGCTTACTACGTTTGAATTCAAGGTAATCGTCTAAAGATAACATTATATTAGTATTATTCTGGTGATTCGACTATTGTACCCATATTCATTGTATTTTGCTACAACGTTTCGGCCGATATGCCCTCCGGCCTTCTTCAGTATTTCTTGTCGGAGTCGGAACCTTCTCGGACTCGGGGACCTTCTTTTTCGAACTTGGGAACTTTCTTGTCGTAATCGGGAGCCATCACGGAACTTTGTCTCTCCGATTACAAGAAAGTTCCCGAGTTCGAAAAGAAGGTTTCCGGTCCAGAAGGTTCCCGGGTCGAAGGTTCCAGAGTTCGACAAGAAATACCTGAAGAAGCCGGATGCATATCGGCCGAAACGTTGTACAAATAACAATGAAGATGGGACAATAGTCAGAATAACGCAGATAATACTAATCTTCAAGCCTCATCTCAAACATTCAGAGAAATAGCATTATATTATTATCATAAGATTATCACGGGTATCCACATCACGGCAATAGTAGCCCAATTGGGAAGATTCTTCCTCTGTAGAGCACCAGTCGGTGTATTTTTCTAACCAGCGACAGGGTGGTTTTTCATTGAAATGAAATAATATTTTTGGGTAGAATATATGGTCCGACTTAAGACCAACTGGAAGTATCCGGAGGACCTTGATTACGATTGGGAAAAATTGTTGTAACCTAAAAAGATTACTAAATGAGATATAACAAATGGGGTTGAAAATTGAAAGGAATCTTTATAGCATTAAAAAATACAATACTCGCAGCGTGGTGAGAAGGTAACCCGCTGCTAGTAGTATAAAGACTTCTCAGTCCGGCATAATACTCCCATATTATTGAGGATTGGAACGTCCCCTTAATACTTATGGTAGGCATATAAACCCCTTTTTAGATTTAACTCTACCACAGAGTCATATTCCATTCCGTCGTCAAAAAGTTGGTAACTCAACAAAACGTTACTAAAGTGAGAGATACACGGAGGTTGAAATGAAATGGATTCTTTACAACAATTAACAAAATAAAAATACAACGCCAGCGACGTAAAGGAAGGTAAAACCACTGCTAGTGGTATAAATCCTCAGTCAATATGATAGTCTCGGATTTATGAGGTTGAGACATACCCATGTAATGTAGTAGGTAATAGGTGAGTATTATAAAAATAAAAAATCATTTGCCATACATTTTCACAGTAAAAATTAATCTCTAACACATTTTTATAGTAAAATCATTCCAACGAAATTTTAATCGTAAGAATCCTTTGTAATGCAATTTTCATAGTAAAGTAAATTAAGTTTCCCCAATGCATTTCATAGTAAAATCATTTGCAATGCATATTTCATAGTAAAATCATTTGCATGCATTTTCATAGTAAAAAATCATTCCAATGCATTTTCATAGTAAAAATCATTTCCAATGCATTTCATAGTAAAATCATTTGCAATGCAATTTTCATAGTAAATCATGTTGCATGCATTTTTAGTAAAAATCATTTAATGCATTTTCATAGTAAAACATCATTTCAATGCATTGTTCATAGTAAAAATCAATCTGCAATGCATTTTCTCTGGTAAAATTATTCCAATGCATTTTCATTAGTAGAAGCAATCATTGCAATGCATTTTCTAGTAAAATCATTGCATGCATTTTCTTGGCTAAAAAATTAATTGCCAATGCATTTTCATAGTAAAAATCATTTGCAATGCATTTTCCTAGTAAAAAAATCATTTCCAAATGCATTTTCATAGTAAAAATCATTGCAATGCATTTTCATAGTAAAAATCATTCTCAATGCATTTTCATAGTAAAAATCATTTCCAATGCATTTTTCTGGTAAAAATTATGTGCATGCATTATCATAGTAAAAAATTCATTTGCAATGCATTTCAAGTAAAAATCATTTCCAATGCATTTTCATCAGTAAAAATCATTTCCAATGCATTTTCATAGAAAAATCATTTCCATGCATTTTCAAGAAAAATCCATTTCCAATGCATTTTCATAGTAAAAATCATTTCCAATGCATTTGTCATAGTAAAAAATCATTTTGCAATGCATTTTCATTAGTAAAAATCATGTGCCAATGCATTTTCATAGTAAAAATCATCTCAAATCATTTTCAAATAGTAAAAATCATTTCAATATATTTCATAGTAAAAAATCATCTGCAAGTCATTTTCATAGTAAAATCTCTGCAAGGCCTTTTCATATTGTTGTAACCTAACAATGAGAAATAACCAAAACGGGGTTGAAAAATGAATGAATCTTATAATCTTCTGATTTCTATTTAAATGATAATGGAGATTCGCTTCCGGTTTTTGCTCTCTAACAAAAATACGTCACATGCTTACGTCCCCAATTACCATTTAACGTCATAACATAGAATAAATACACTCAAAATTTGAACATAGGCACATTAAGACCAGTCTGATTGTTTTTAAACAGTTTTAATAATACATGACTGGTATATATATCTAATATATAGTTTGTTTTATTTTATACATATTTAAAGTTTACATTTCAAATTGTTTTTATTTTTTAATCCTTTAATGATTTTGATGATTTTACTTACTGAGGGTACAAACTCGCTGACATTGAATTTTTAACTCCACCTCTGGCAATATTTTCAAAAAATCTATATTTATATCGCCCGGAGGGTTTTTTTTTATTTTGTACTAGTACAACAAAATACAATATCGCCAGCCGGGTGAAGTAAGCAACACAGCTAAGTGGTAGACCTCTCAGTCAGCATAATACTCCCGTATTTATGAGGATTGAGACAATACCCATTAATAATTCCTAGTAGGGTAATATAACAGGACTAACAACGTCCGTTAGCTTCTTCCAGCTTTTGGGAGATCGTGGCCGCTCCCGTGACTTATATGCCAATGCAATAGAAAATCGTCTCATGATTGATGCAAAGCCTTTCATTCCATTCCAAAATTATTCTTTGTGATGACAAATAAACTGCCCGGTAAGGAATCTGACATCGNATTTGCTGAAATGTTTAAGATTCTGCGGCTAATGTTATAACCATTTAACATCCTTCAAACACGAAAATAAGAGGAACGTGACAGCGCTATCCAACAAAGTATGGCAGTATAAAAAACAAGAAAAACATTTTAAATTAGAATGGAAAATACTTGACCAATCGAAACCATATATAAATGGTTCAAAAAAATGCTCATTATGCACAACAGAAAAATTCCGTATTCTTCAAGGAATAAACTCCGAAGAAAATTTCCTAAACAACAAAACAGAAATTTTTCGAGCATGCCACACAGGAAAAAATTCTTAATATGGAATTGGACTAACCAAAACATCAGACCGCCATAATTAAGAATTCATATATAAATAAACACACATGAACTAAAATAAATATAAAAACGGACAAAACTTAAAATCACAATAAGAACAATGACGACAAATAGTGATGCCGTTGAATGATGAAAGCGAAATGCACGAGCTATTAACGGATCGCGTGGATACGTGCCGGGAGTTGAAAACTGTCCAAATATTTTTCAAAAGTCAAACGCCTCTGAAGACGAATAACACCAAAAAAAAGGGTTATTCAGAAACCAATGGTAGGAGCGACTTTGTAATTATAAATAAATAAATATATATATATATATATATATATATATATACTATGCCTGTGAAGTCCCGGTTTCGATTCCTGTCGGAGGGGAGTCGTTAGTATACATCGCTGAAGAGACTTAATAAAGTCGAAACAGTCTGTACGGTGTTCTGCATAGCGAGCCATCCTTTGCGGGATTTACTTGTCAAGATTATTTTCTATAATTATCGAATTTTATGCGATACATGCATTTATAATTGCCTTCAAGCAAAATATAAATAATTTATTCAACAATGCTTCTATAAAAAAAAAACAAAAAAACAACAAACATCCAAAAATCTTATTCACTTCGCCGAAGAGCTTACGGCCGGGTTTGTTTACTAAATAAACGTCCACTTATCTACTATGGCAGGGGCGTGTAATAGTATCATTGACAAGGTTAATTTCGCAGGGATTGTTCGCTATGTACCGGCGGCCGAACGGATATGGTCTCTGACTATGCCTGTGAAGTCCCGGTTTCGATTCCTGTCGGAGGGGAGTCGTTAGTATACATCGCTGAAGAGACTTAATAAAGTCGAAACAGTCTGTACGGTGTTCTGCATAGCGAGCCATCCTTTGCGGGATTTACTTGTCAAGATTATTTTCTATAATTATCGAATTTTATGCGATACATGCATTTATAATTGCCTTCAAGCAAAATATAAATAATATATATATACATTTACTATCACCAGGGCTTGGTTTTTGAGCAAAAATAATGAAGATTTTATTTAAAAACTAAAATTTGTATAGTAACAGATGGTAAGTTACAGATTGGTATTCATGGAAGGACGTCAAAAAAAGGACAGCCAATGAGAAAATTTCTCGCGTATGTGCCATATCCTTATTTTGAGAAGGAGTTGACGGTTAATGCTAAAGTTTCAAAACAGAATTTACTATATATATATATATATATATATATATATATATATATATATAACTATAGCGTGGGATTGGCACTGTTCAAGCTTTTACTGGAACGGTGTGCCAAAGTGCAGTATTATTGGGAGTGTTGAGATTTTTGTAATATAAGGCGTGTGTTAAATATCCACTTCTACTTATAGACTCGCCGATAACCATGTAACCAACCTATTGGCCAATCACTGACAGTACTCTGCTGCTGATATTGTTATTTATACTGGCTGTTCTGGTCATACCTGCACATTGCTGTGAACCTTCGTGAACGACGGAACATAGGATTATATCACTGGACCTTTGACACTTCGTAGGATTCCATAACTTAGGACTTATTCACTTACCAAAGGATTCTATAGCTCAGGACTTACTTACTTACTTTAAGTCCTTTTCAACTGGCCAAGGATGGCGGTCAGAAACTTAACAGGGATAGTGCTCAATATGAAAAATAGAGCTATTATATAATATAATAAAAATAAATGTATGAATGTCTTATATATCTAATGACATAGGAACCGTCACGTTTCAGGCATGCGTAACCGCAAACATTCGTCAGTTGGGGTTTAAGTTCAAAAGGCATTTGAACTTAAACACCAATGTCACCTGACGAATGTTTGCGGCTATGCATGCATGAAACCAAATGGTCGTGACTGTTCCTATGTCATTAGATATATAAAACATTTATATATTTATTTTTTATTATATATATATATATATATATATATATATATATATATATATATATATATATATATATATGAGGTAAGATAAAAGAAAAGTGAACAAAAAATAATGACTCAAACAAACTACTATCCTCTGAACTATCCCCCTCAACTATATATGATGTTATTCTCTGTTCAATCAATTCCTCTCTAACTTCCCTACCCCTCAATTTCACCAGAAACTCATTTTCTCTTCTTTAAATACAAATGTACGTACTTTGCTTTGATTAAAGTTAGACTGATGATGTTCTTCGCGTTAGAAGGACGAAATATTTCTCTCCCACTTATACTTGTTTGAGTCATTGTTTTTTGTTCAATTTTCCTTTTACCTTACCTCATAGTGTCGGATTCTACTCCAACCCTCCTATCTTCATATATATATATATATATAATATATATATATATATATATATATATATATATATATATATATATAATCATAAACAAGAGGTTCACAAAGTAGATTATGTTTTAAAAAAATATTCTTTTTGTCGCTTTTAGAAAATCATAACCCTTTTGCGGTCCCTCTTTTTTTATAAAATATTTAATTTTCTCCGGTTTTATATATATATATATATATATATATATATATATATATATTATGTATATATATATATATATTGTATTTTAGGTGGTCTCCGTATGCTTCTCTCGGTATATATATATATATTTTTTTAAATGTTTTTTTTAAATTAGGCGTTATTGTGAAGCATTAAAAATAAATATATCCAACACACAGCCAACTTAGCAAGAAAATTCCTAAATAGTGACTACCCCATAAAATTAATAAAACAAGCATTCGACAAAGCATCATCTCTTAATAGACAAGAACTACTCGTATACAAACCACACCAAACTAATGACCGAATCCCTATGGTATTTCACCACGGTCGACATATGCACAAATTGACTAAGCTACTCACTGAACAATATAAAACCCTACAAACCGACCCACAACAAAGTCCATCTTCAAAACCCCGCCTATTAACGCAAAAAAACAACCACCACCTACGTAACATCCTCACTGCATCCAGGAAAAAATTTACATAACACCGTACGGAAAGGTAATAAACGATGCAATAAGCCAAGATGCCAAGTTTGCAGCCACATACATACGGAAACCGAAATAAAAATACCCTACACAAACATAACAATCCATCCGCCACACCTAACATGCGATAGCGCTAACATTATATACTATTTATACTGCACACAATGTAGAAATAGTGGATATGTGGAGAAACATCAACACCCTTTAGACTAAGACTAAATAACCACAAATCCACTATAAATCTCAAATCCCCGCATAGTACAATAGCACTTCATTTTAACACCTTATCACACAACCTTACACACCTCAAATGCATCTTATTAGAACACGCATTTCCAACAACGCAACCTAGAAAACAATCAGAAACTAAATGGATTCTAAAATTACAAACGCACGTGATGGGATTAAACGCAGATATCGGAATTCTCCGTTATTACAAAATATTTTACAAACGCTGCCACTGTCGATAACAACAGAGACAAAGAACTGTTGAACAGTAACATTTGACAAAGGGTATCTAACGAACCTGAGAATTTATGTAAAAAATAATTAAAAAGTAAGTGAATCCAATACTCCATAATATCGAGTTCATTCATTTATTATTTTTAATGCTTCACAATAACGCCTAATTTAAAAATAAACATTTTTTTTAATATATATATATATATATATATTATATATATATATATATATAATATATATCATAAATAGGATGTCGGCAAAGTAGATTGTTTTTAAAACGATTTTTTTATTTTACATTAGCTTTTAAAACCTTTTAAAAAACATAATCCATTTTGCGGACCCTTTTTTTTTTTATAAATAATTAATTTTCTCCCGTTGTACACATAACAACACATTATATATATATATATATATATATATATATATGAGGAAAAATGAGTAAAGAAAAGAAATGTAGATGGATAAAATGAATTTAATCGATATCACATTAATCGATATCACTTACACATGTGTTTCGGTCAGTTTATGTGTGTGAAAATATTTCGCACACATAGAAGAATCGACCTTCATCAGAGTGAACATTTGAATTCAAAACAATATTTTCACACACATAAACTGACCGAAACACATGTGTAAGTGATATCGATTAATGTGGTATCGATTAAATTCATTTTATCCATATATATATATATATATATATATATATATATATATTAAAAGGGTATGAAAACTTACAATATTGTTAAAATGAATATATTTTTATATCATTTTCATTGCTGATATTGACAATATTTCGATTTATAAAAAATCATCATCAGAGCATAATGATATTCAATTCCGTTTTTGGATGTAAATGTTTTTAATCCGGATTCATCGAGGGAAAAGCAGAAAATAATTTAAATTCAAACCGAAAGCATTGTTTTTCCAAAAAAGCGTGTAAGCCATGCGATCGCTTCCTCTTTGTACATCCGCTACGTGTTTCGCTAAAGTCATGTACATGTCGCTACATCGTGTTTCTTCAGTGTAACAGTTTTTGAAAGAAAAAGAAATACTTCAAATTCAAAAATAGAAAAGTTCTCTTTTTCAAAAAAGAAGAGTTTTAACCCTTTCATGGTCGGTTAGTAACGGATTTTTTTTTATATATATATATAGTAATAAAAATTATTTTTCTATGTATTTGTTTTCTTTTATTCTTTATACTAGCAAAATAAAAAACGCCCTCTGGGCGACGTAAAATGAATATTGCCTGAGGGGGTGGGAGTTGAAAATTTAATATCAGAGTTTGTATCATAAGTAAAGTAAAATCATCAAATTTATTAAAGGAGTAAAAAAAAAGAATTAAAAAAAAATTATTAAAGGAGTAAAAAATAAAAAGATGGAAATGGAAACTTAGTTCTGATAATTTTAAACATATATTAAAATAA
>CM042160.1:3880790-3890790 GCA_023376005.1 Doryteuthis pealeii
TGATAATTTGTTTGTGGCCGACCATGCTTTTCCTATTCGTGTATTAACATCGATTTCTGTGGATGAGATATTACTACCTAGGTATGTGAATTGTTCTACTGGCTTTAGAGGCTTACCGTTGAGTGTAGAGATGCCTCCTTTCTTTTTGAAACATATGAACTCAGTTTTATCTGAGTTCACATAGAGGCCGATATTCTTTGCTGCTTTTTCCAGGCTATGCAGTTGTGCCTCGGCCTGTGCCGGTGTATCTGCAAGCAGTGCAAGGTCATCAGCGTAGTCTGCATCTGTGATAGTCAGTGCGGGATATCGCCTGCTTCTTGCTTTTTTTTTAGTGTGAAACCTTTTTCTTTATGGTATCTAATGATGTTCGGGGTACATAGTCTAGGCATATTATAAATATATATGGTGCTAATGTATCTCCTTGTAGAACTCCCGCGGCGATGTCAAAGAAATCTGTGTCGCCATCAGGTGAGCGTACCATCGCTTTAGTGTCTTTGTAGAGCATCATTAAAGCGGCTACTGTTTCTTTGGGGAAACCGTATGCTAGTAGTATTTGTTCCATTTTCCCTCTGTCTATGGAATCAAATGCCTTCGAAAAATCTACGAATAGCAGCGTTGCTTCTAGGTTCTTTGCTCGAACCCCTTCTATGATCCGTCGAATAGTCAGGATCTGAGAGGTTGTGAATCGATTTCTGCGAAATCCGTTTTGGTTTTTCCCAAGGACTTTCTCTATTTCGGGTCGGATGCGATTAAGAAGAAGAGCATTATATATCTTAGCTGCAATAGCAGTAAGAGTTATGCCTCTGTAGTTTTTAGCGATTCCTAGGTCTCCCTTTTGGGGGAATGGAAGGATGCAGCCTTTTGTCCATTTATCTATTCTATTTTGTCTATATACTGCATTGCATAGTCTAAGCAGTATGTCATTGAACTTTCCTATCTTCCATACATCGGGGGGTATTTCCTCGAGACCTGCAGCTTTTCTACCTTTTAATTTCTGTAAGACTTCATTGAGTTCTTCTGTCGTGAAATCCCCTAGTTTGATGTCTAGTTGTCTATCTATGATCTTTTGGGTGTTATTTTCTATGACTTTAGGAGGGTCCCCCAGTAGTTTCTGAAAGTGGTCTTTCCATTTCTGGAGTCTATCTTTTTGGCTGGTTGCCTTCAGCTTTGATCTAGAGGTGTTTTTCTTGTCGCTAATTTCATTTACTGTTTGCCATGCTAATCGCGACTGTCTGTCTTCCATCGATTGTCTGATATTATTTATTTGTACTTGGATGTATTCTATTTGTTCTTTTTGTATGTATTGGTTAGTTCTATATGGGATTTCTTAAGGTTGTGTAAATTGGTGTTAGTTGGGTTTGTTTTATTACGTTGGGCTGCTTTTTTATATTGTTTCTCTTTTCTCTAACTGCATCTGTCTCTTATCTATTCTACCATGTTTGTAGAAAAATAGTTGAATTAGGACCGACGTTAAAATACGAAACGAAAAAAGTAATTTTTGAAAGTAACAGTGATTTAGAATTAAAATATCCTGAATCTGGAAATACATCTGCATGGAAAAACTTCGTCAATGCCACTATAGGAGGTGTAGGAATGCTTCTCAGCCCTCAAGCACTAAAATCACTTAAGAGCATAGAAAACATCCAATCGAGAATCATGAGTACCACGTTTAATGGCAATCCCTGCATGACTATAGTCTCGTGTTACAGTCCCACAAATGTCAGTGATGAAACAGACATAGAAACGTTTTACAATGGGCTATCCTCTCTCTGCAGACACCCCCCAAACATAACGTACTGATCAGTGGGGGAAAAATGAATGCACAGATAGGAAACAACGAAAACAATAGATTTAGCTTACACAACACCACAAACAGGAACGGCGAACTCCTAGCTGAGTTCTCCCTTGAGAACAGACTCGTTTGCCTAAACACCAAATTCCAAAAACGGAAGGGCAAACTATGGACCCACACATACCCAAATAACACAAAAGTGCAACTAGACTACATCCTAATAAACAAAAAATGGATAAATAATGCAATGAACTGCGAAGCATATTCCTCCTTTGAAGGAGTATCCTCCGACCACAGAATAGTTACGTAGAAAAAAAAAGCAAACCAGTAAATCTGTACGATACGACTGGTCGACACTTGCCAACAGCGATATAGGCAAATGCTATGCTGTGGCAGTAAGAAATGAATTCGATATCCTCCAGGGGACATCTGAAAGCTTCACCCCGAACGAGGAATACGAAAATTTTGTTAGTGCTCACCTAGAAGCAGCAGCCGAGTGCGTAATGACCAAACTAAGAGTCATACATATATATAATATATATATATATATATATATATATTATATATATATATATATAAGAGAGAGAGAGAGAGAGAGAGAGAGAGATAAATAGATATTGATATTCATACAATTATAAGTAGAGTATGTAATATCATATATATATATATATTATATATATATATATATATATATATTATATATAAAGATTGATTAATTAATCAAATAATAAAATACGAGTAAATACTCATTTTTTATTTTTCTTGAACCTGCCCCTTTTTCTAAAGTGCAACATTATCATAACCCCCCTTTCCTCTCTCTTTTCCATTGGCCAATCAACGTCGGTTTTATAATCACAATCCGTTCAACCCTTAGTGACTCATCTGATGGGTAATTTAAAAGCTGATAAAATAAAATAGAAAAAATAGATTAAACAGAGGGAGCGGAGTTTTAAGATATCGGTTTGGGGTTTTCCTGCAAGATTGACATTTCAACTAAGTGGATTTAAACGTATACAGAGTCATGTCACAATATATATATTATTCATACTACAGTGTGAATTGACAGGTAGTACCATTCTCGTTGAATCGTGATCGTTTCACTATTCACCAATTATGTCAATGGGGAACGTCAACTTCATTTAAAACAAAGTGCCCGCTCACATCGTTTGTTTTTTTTAAGCACCTTAAGAGATTGAAAATTAACCCTTTCTAAATCCTATGAAATAAATTGTACTTTGTAAAATACATATATAAGATGATTAAGGGGAAGTCATCACCGTTTAATCCTTGGGATCATTGAAATTTCTGGTCTTTCACAACGGATTTCCTCGCCCAGGGGACCAATCGGGGTTGATCAAATTCTAAATCCTATATGAAACAAATTGTACTGAAATATACAGTTAGATAATATATTAGCTGAATCTATAATTACTAGCAGCGTCACCTGGGTAGAGTGGGGATTTTTTTAAGTTAGTCCCGCAGATCCATTATTACTTAATCGTGAGTTGAATCCTCGTGGAATGCCCCATTTAAATCCCTATGTAAAAAAATAAACCTTGCATTGATCTAGCTACTCTGAAAAGAAAAAGTTAATATCTACTATCTAAAATATTAAGAGGAGAGTAGAATGGTGTAAGAGAGAGAAGTTGACAAAGAGTGAGAGAAAGAGAGGCAGTAAGAGAGAGAGAGAGAAAGAGAGAGAGGGAAGGAAGGTAGAACGAAGAGGGTAAGAGAGAGAGAGGGTGACAAAGAGTGAGAGAAAGAGAGCAGTAGAGAGAGAGAGAGAGAGAGAGAGGAGATGGGAGTGGGGAGGTGGGAGGTGAAATAGTCGGAGAAAATAGAGATATATACTGATGCCCCCCCTCTCGCTTAAGTGACCCGGCCGAATTAATCACGTCACAGCCTACATCAAACGTAGTTGTTTGTCAGCATTTCTTGTGTCACGCTCAAAGGGCTTCGAGTTTTGTCCTCTATACCTCACTCGCCTCGGTAGAGGGGGAATTTTTTAAAAGTTAGTCCCGGAGATCCATTATTACTGAATCGTGAGATGAATCCTCGTGGGATGCCCCATTTAAATCCCTATGTAAAAAAAAAGACCTTGCATTGATCCAGCTACTCTGAAAATAAATGTTAATGTCTACTATCTAAAATATTAAATGAAAAAAAAAACTCCATGCTGTTATCATTTGAATTTCATTTTTAATTATCTCACGAATATAAATCAATCTCTATTATTTTTGCTCAAAAACCAAGCCTTGGTGATATTATGTGGTATTAAATTATTTACTTGCGTAATTGTTTTAGTCCTCCTTGTAGGACTCCCGCGGCGATGTCAAAGAAATCTGTGTCGCCATCAGGTGAGCGTACCATTGCTTTAGTGTCTTTGTAGAGCATCATTATAGCGGCTACTGTTTCTTTGGGGAGACCGTATGCTAGTAGTATTTGTTCTATTTCCCCTCTGTGTATGGAATCAAATCTACGAATAGCAGCGTTGCTTCTAGGTTCTTTGCTCGAACCCCTTCTATGATCCGTTGAATAGTCAGGATCTGAGAGGTTGTGGATCGATTTCCGCAGAATCCGTTTTGATTTTTCCTAAGGACTTTCTCTATTTCGGGTCGGATGCGATTAAGAAGAAGAGCATTATATATCTTAGCTGCAATAGCAGTAAGAGTTATGCCTCTGTAGTTTTTAACGATTCCTAGGTCTCCCTTTTGGGGGAATGGAAGGATGCAGCCTTTTGTCAATTTATCTATTCTATTTTGTCTATATACTGCATTGCATAGCCTAAGCAGTATGTCATTGAACTTTCCTATCTTCCATACATCGGGGGGTATTTCCTCGAGACCTGCAGCTTTTCTACCTTTTAATTTCTGTAAGACTTCATTGAGTTCTTCTGTCGTGAAATCCCCTAGTTTGATGTCTAGTTGTCTATCTATGATCTTTTGGGTGTTATTTTCTATGACTTTAGGAGGGTCCCCCAGTAGTTTCTGAAAGTGGTCTTTCCATTTCTGGAGTCTATCTTTTTGGCTGGTTGCCTTCAGCTTTGATCTAGAGGTGTTTTTCTTGTCGCTAATTTCATTTACTGTTTGCCATGCTAATCGCGACTGTCTGTCTTCCATCGATTGTCTGATATTATTTATTTGTACTTGGATGTATTCTATTTGTTCTTTTTGTATGTATTGGTTAGTTCTATATGGGATTTCTTAAGGTTGTGTAAATTGGTGTTAGTTGGGTTTGTTTTATTACGTTGGGCTGCTTTTTTTTATATTGCTTCTCTTTTCTCTAATTGCTTCTGTCTCTTATTTATTCTACCATGTTTGTAGAAAAATAGTTGAATTAGGACCGACGTTAAAATACGAATCGGAAAAAGTAATTTTTGAAAGTAACAGTGATTTAGAATTAAAATACCCTGAATCTGGAAATGTCCGGACGCTTGTGTCAGCATCTGCATGGAAAAACTCTGTCAATGTCACTATAGAAGGTGTAGGAATGCTTCTCAGCCCTCAAGCACTAAAATCACTTAAGAGCATAGAAAAAATCCAACCGAGAATCATGAGTGCCACGTTTAATGGCAATCCCTGCATGACTGTATTCTCGTGTTACAGCCCCACAAATGTCAGCGATGAAACAGACATAGAAACGTTTTACAATGGGTTATCCTCTATCTGCAGACACCCCCCAAACATAACGTACTGATCAGTGGGAGAGAAATGAATGCACAGATAGGAAACAATGAAAACAATAGATTTAGCATACACAACACCCTGAACAGGAACGGCAAACCCCTAGCTGAGTTCTCCCTTGAGAACAGACTCGTTTGCCTAAACACCAAATTCCAAAAACGGAAGGGCAAACTATGGACCCACACATACCCAAATAACACAAAAGCGCAACTAGACTACATCCTAATAAACAAAAAATTGATAAATAGTGCAATGAACTGCGAAGCATATTCCTCCTTTGAAGGAGTATCCTCCGACCACAGAATAGTTACAGCAAAATTACGACTTACGTAGAAACAAAAAGCAAACCAGTAAATCTGTACAGCACGACTGGTCCACACTTGCAACAGCGATATAGGCAAATGCTATGCTGTGGCAGTAAGAAATGAATTCGATATCCTGAAAGCTTCACCCGAACGAGGAATACGAAAATTTTGTAGTGCTCACCTAGAAGCAACAGCCGAGTGCGTAATACCAAACTAAGATCATATATATATATATATATATATATATATATATATATATATATATATTATATTATTATATATATAGATAGATAGAGAGATAGAGAGATAAATAGATATTGATATTCATAGATTTATAAGTAGAGTGTGTAATATATATATATATATATATATATATATATATATATATATATATATAGATTGATTAATTAATCAAATAATAAAATACGAGTAAATACTCATTTTTATTTCTCTTGAACCTGCCCTTTTTCTAAAGTGCAACATTATCATAACCCCCCTTTCCTCTCTCTTTTCTATTGGCCAATCAACGTCGGTTTTATAATCACAATCCGTTCAACCCTTAGTGACTCATCTGATGGTAATTTAAAAGCTGATAAAATAAAATAGAAAAAAAAAGATAAATAGAGGAGCGGAGTTTTAAGATTTCGGTTTGGGGTTTCCTGCAAGATTGACATTTCAACTAAGTGGATTTAAACGTATACAGGGTCATGTCACAATATATATATATCATACTACAGTGTGAATTGGACAGGTAGTACCATTCTCGTTTGAATCGTGATCGTTTCACTATTCACCAATATGTCAATGGGGAACGTCAACTTCATTTAAAACAAAGTGCCCGCTCACATCGTTTTGTTTTTTTTACACCTTAAGAGATTGAAAATTAACCCTTTCTAAATCCTATGAAAACAAATTCTACTCTTGTAAAATACATATATAAGATGATTAAGGGGGAAGTCATCACCGTTGTTATATCCTTGGGATCATTGGAAATTTCTGGTCTTTCAACAACGGATTTCCTCGCCCAGGGGACCAATCGGGGTTGATCAAATTCTAAATCCTATGAAAACAAATTGTACTGAAATATACAGTTAGATAATAATTAGCTGAATCTATAATTACTAGCAGCGTCGCCTAGGTTGAAGGGGATTTTTTTAAGTTAGTCCCGCAGATCCATTATTACTGAATCGTGAGTTGAATCCTTGTGGAATGCCCCATTTAAAACCCTATGTAAAAAAATAAACCTTGCATTGATCTAGCTACTCTGAAAAGAAAAAGTTAATATCTACTATCTAAAATATTAAGAGGAGAGTAGAATGGTGTAAGAGAGAGGGTGACAAAGAGTGAGAGAAAGAGAAGCAGTAAGAGAGAGAGAGAAAAGAGAGAGAGAGGGAGGGGTAGAATGAAGAGGGGTAAAGTAAGAGAGAGAGGGTGACAAAGAGTGAGAGAAAGAGAGGCAGTAAGAGAGAGAGAGAGAGAGAGAGAGAGAGATGGAGTGGGGGAGGTGGAAGGTGAAATAGTCGGAGAAATAGAGATATACTGATGCCCCCCCTCTCGCTTAAGTGACCCGGCCGAATTAATCACGTCACAGCCTACATCAAACGTAGTTGTTTGTCAGCATTTCTTGTGTCACACTCAAAGGGCTTCGAGTTTTGTCCTCTATACCTCACTCGCCTCGGTAGAGGGGGAATTTTTTAAAAGTTAGTCCCGGAGATCCATTATTACTGAATCGTGATGAATCCTCGTGGGATGCCCCATTTAAATCCCTATGTAAAAAAAAAGACCTTGCATTGATCCAGCTACTCTGAAAATAAATGTTAATGTCTACTATCTAAAATATTAAATGAAAAAAAAACTCCATGCTGTTATCATTTGAATTTCATTTTTTAATTATCTTCACGAATATAAATCAAATCTCTATTATTTTTGCTCAAAAACCAAGCCCTGGTGATATTTAATGTGTATATATTTACTTCGTCATTAATTGTTTTATTTTCGAAGTTTCCTCCGGACATACATATACACACAACTGCCCTTTATATATGTATAGATTATTTCACTCTTTTGAGTTTTTCACTCCAGCGTTAGCTGATGGTATTTTACTGGAGTCAGAGTGGCAATGATTCCCCTCAAGTCTCTTCTGAGTATTTTGTCGATTGCAGCAATGCAGTTGACTGGATGGTCTCAATTCTTCCTCTGATTCCCAGTCTTTTTTCCAAGCATTTTGGGACCGTTCCTAATGCACCAACTACAATTGGTATCACTTTCCCCTCATATTATACAGTTTTTTCGATTCTCTGGCAAGGTCCGGGTATTTGTTTATCTTTTTGTTTTCCTTCATCTTCACCCTGTGATCTGCTGGAACTGTAAAATCTACCATTATTATTATTATTATTATTATTATTATTATTATTATTATTATTATTATTATCGAGTTTTTCACACCTGTCGTAACCAGTGGTTCACTGAGTGACAACAAGTATCCTCACGTCTCCAAGACTCTTCTTAACAGTGCTTTAGTTTGGATGGTCTCGATTCACCCTCTGATTTCCAATTCACCCAAATTCTTTTCCAGACCCATTGGTACTTTTCTCAGGGTATTAATTAATAGTCACAGTTCTTGTGCCCATGAGTTATAATACGCTTTTTATTAATGGCCTAGGGTTACCATAACTTGGGCTTACTGAAAAAGTGTGAGAAGAAACGGTTAAATCCTACTTAACGGACATAAATTCCACCATCGTATGTCACCCCACCGAAAGAAAAAAAAATACTAAAAATCAAGGAATTAACCGAATTTAATGAAATTTTCAGTATTGATATATTAATAAATAAACAATATAATGCACCAGTATTTTATTTGAAAACTTTTACATTTTTTCAGGTCATTTAACTTTGAACCACATATCTTTGAGGCATAACACAGATTCACAAACATACGTGGTTCAAAGTTAATTATGTCCGTTAAGTAGGATTTAAGTGAAGAAATACAATTGAGATTAGACGTGTTTTAAGATTAAAAAAATAATAATTAATCACGTTCATGTTCCACATTTTTATCAGTTCTCTGGCAAGGTTCAAGTATTTGTCTATCTTTTCGCTTTCTTTCACTTTCACTTTCACTCGGTGGTCGGCCGGGACGGCAAAATCCACGAGATGACAGGTTCTCTTCTTGTTAATCAATGATAGGTCTGGTCTCCTGGCCGGGATTAGGGGATCCGTTTGTACCTCGAAGTCCCCGAAAAATGTATGCGTCTCCAGAATATATTCAGGCTTGTGCATATACCATCTAGTAGCATGGTGACAATTGAATTTCTTGCACAATTCCCAGTGGGTCACCTTTCCCACCGAGTCGTGCCTATTCTTGTACTCTCTTTGTGCTAGTTTGCTGCATTCGCTTATTATATGATTAACCGTTTCGTCTCTGTCTCCACACATTCAGCACTTGCTATTCTGTTGCGTCTTATCTATTTGTGCCTTTGTATTGTTTATTCTCATGGCATTGTCTTGTGCTGCGATTATAAGAGATTCAGTTTCTCTCTTCAGATTTCCTCTTCTTTGTCATGTCTTTGTCTTCTGATGTAATATCTCTTCAGTTTGTTGCTTGATGTACCCATATAGTAGCTTTTCCTCCCATTTCTGTCTTTTTACTTTTGATGTATTTCTGCTTGTGAATATGTTGCAATTGCTTTTCTTGGCTGCTGCAATTAGTCTTTCCTTACTTTTATTGATGTATTCTTATTTACTCCTTTTGAGTTTTCACATCAGCATTAGCTGATGGTCTTTCACTGGAGTCTGAGTGACAGCAAGTCTCCTCAGGTCTCCAGGACTCTTCTGAGTATTCTGGCAGATTGCAGCAGTGCAGTGTTCTGAATGGTTTCAATCCTTCCTCTGATTTCCAAACTTTCCAAACCCTTTTCTAATCCTTTTGGGACTGTTCAAGTGCACCAACTACAATTGGTATCACTTTCACTTTCATATTCCATAACTTTTTCAGTTCTCTGGCAAGGTCCAGATATTTGTCCTTTTTTCATTTTCCTTTAACTTCACCCTGTGATTATTATTATTATTTATATTATTATCACTCCTTTTGAGTTTTTTCACATCTGCGTTAGCTGATGGTATTTCACTGGATTCTGAATGACAAGTCTACTCAGGTCTCCAGACTCTTCCGAGTATTCTAGCCGATTGCAGTAGTCTGGATGGTCTCAATTCTTCCT
>CM042160.1:3895790-3900790 GCA_023376005.1 Doryteuthis pealeii
TATGCTCTTCGGGATCTCATCTTTCTAGAATTGTAAAAATTAGGGCCTAGAATGTTTTTCTTCAAATGATCAAAGGTCAACAAACCTTACATTCTGAATTGCTAAAAGAAAAAAAAGTTCAAATAAAATAAGCTATTCATGATAAAATTTTCATCAATGAATAAAGCAGTGAAAATTTCACTAAAATCGTCCAATTCCCTGACTTTTGGTAATTCTTTTAAAGTTAATAAATTTTTTTAAAAATTATCTTCCTAAAAGTATTTACTGATGAATAATGAAAACTTTTGTCAAATTAATTAGCTTTTCTTGTTTACTGAATGTAATGAGTGTTTTATCATTAGAGTTGAGTTTAGGTTAAGGTTCGTTTTTGTATCTTTTCAATAAAATCATTGTTCATTAGATACCACTAACTGGATGCACTACGCGAATCGTCAGCATCAGTATTGACGAAAGCTATTAGCCCTCATATGTCAAAATCGACGGGAAAACCCATCACACACACACACACACACACACACACACACACACACACACATATATATATATATATATATTACAGATGGATAAAAGAGTTAAAAAGCTTTCATCCGTTTGGCTTTAATCAAAAAACAGGCCCACTTTAACATAGGGCAATAAAACTGTCTACACCAACGAGGGTGGCCGATGTCACTTAAATAAACAAATACTGACCACAACGCATCAAACAAGCCACTCTTGACCCAATTAAAAATCTAGAAGTCACGCACACAGTACCGTGAAACAGACACACACTCACATTCACACACGTATATGTAAACACACACATACATTTATATGTATACACATATAGTCATACACACTACTCCCATGAACCTCCCCTCACATATATAAGAGCATTAAAAAAATAACCCACCTCATAGAGGTTCTTCACGGAACAAATGAACATGCTACTACTAACATACTCGTCTACCCTGATTTTAATAGCATGTCAAACCCACAAAAACACTTCAACTTTTATAGTTCTTCTATAATGCTCCCTTTCTAATAATCTATCAACAATTTCTTCAAATAAGAAATTTTCTCCTGACGATGACCTAAAGTCGAAACTAGTTGAGAATAAACAACATACAAGAAATATTCCTGATTGTCTTAATACTTTTTGTTCGTACTATATATATATATATATATATATATATATATATATATATATATATATATGAAATATAACATTTTGAAAAAACATATGATGTTTGTTATGTGATTGCTGACAAGCTTGTTTCGACCAAAACGATAAGTTGGTCTTCATCAAAGAGCGACATAGACGAGAAGAAAATATCCGTTAAAAAGACTGTTTACAAAACGAACGGATATTTTCTTCTCGTCTATGTCGCTCTTTGATGAAGACCAACTTATCGTTTTGGTCGAAACAAGCTTGTCAGCAATCACATAACAAACATCATATGTTTTTTCAAAATGTTATATTTCATACTGTCGGATTAATTTCCATATATTTTCATATATATATATATATATATATATATATATATATATATATATATATATATATATATATATATAAAGTTAAAAATTAATGGTAAAATGAATGAATGGATGAAATAAAAATGAATGAAATGAGGGGTATAAAGGAAAGATCCTTTCCAAGGGACCCTTCTCAAAAGTATTAAAACACTTTTTGAGAGTGGGGTCCCCGATAGAATGTTTTTCTCATGTTATTAGTCTTCTTTGAAGCATCAAGTTAATATAGTTATTAGAGACGATAAAATCCGTCTCTTACCTTTGTAATATCTGTTGAGAATGGGTTTTGAATTTTATTATATATATATATATATATATATATATATATATATATATATATATAATCTTGTCTAGTTAACTTCCGGTGAATACTGATACATTGTAACTATCTTGAATTCAAAATAAAAACGGTCAAATAGAAGAATTTACTTAGCGTTTTTTACATGACACTCTCTTATATATATATATATATATATATATATATATATATATAGGTGTGTGGGGTATGTGTATGTAGTCAAACGCCCTTTAATTATAATTACATTTAATTTTGTCAACACTATCTTTTACTTTTTTATTTATCTATGTCTCTCTCTCTCTCTCTCTCTCTCTCTATATATATATATATATATATATATATATATATATATATATATGGCAAAAAATTAACTACGTTTATATAAGTTTTTTCTGTTCTACCGATCGATATTGTGCACTTTTTGATATTCAAAATACGTTTCAAAACATATTCATTCTGGTATACATGCACACACACACACACACACACATACACCACACACACGCACACACACACACATATATATTTATATATATATATATATATATATAGAGAGAGAGAGAGATAGAGAGGGGGAAGAGGGAGACCGACAGACATACATACAGACAGACTGACACACACACACACACACAGACTAACAGACAAAAATGCGATAATGTGCACTTTTTGAATATTCAAAATACGTTTATAAACATTCATCCTGATATATATATATATATATATATATATATATAGAGAGAGAGAGAGAGAGAGAGACAGACAGACAGACAGACAGACAGAAACAGAGACAGAGACAGACAGAGACTGAGACAGACAGACAGACAGACAGAGATATACAGAGCCAGAGACAGCGACAGAGAGAGACAGACAGAGAGAGACAGACAGACAGACAGACAGACAAGAGACAGAGACAGGAGGAGAGAGAGAGAGAGAGAGAGAGAGAGAGAGAGAGAAAACAGACAGACAGACAGACAGACAGACAATGATTGAGATAGAGAGTTAGAGATAGAGGGGTATACAGAAAGACAGACAGAAATGTTCTATCGAAAAAAGAAAATCCTACAACAAATAAAGAATTTCGTTCGTTTGCCCAAGGAACCAAATTTCTAAGATAAAACTTTTTCTACGATTTGTTTTTCTTCATCTTCGTTGCTACGCTTTGTCACAAAGCTCAGATACTGGGTGTTATTTTTAAACTGATTCACTAATGTGATATTTTTCCGGGGGGGGGCTTGCTTTTTTTTTTTGGCTTGTTTGTTGTAGGTTTTTTGGGGGGTGGGGGGTTGTTTTACATTTCTATGCGCTTCCTGACAACTGTATCGTCAATCTGAATGTTTTCCCAGGATATTTTTTATCAGTCCGTTACCCTTCGAGTAATTCAAGGCTAATTCCCCTGAAAACGTAACGGTTGTCATATCAGGCCTTTCTTTTAGATAAGACTTGTGAATAAAAACACTAGCAAACCGAAACAATGAAAAATATCGTAATTGCCTAAAAATATCAGTTGTCCACGTGTTCTGATTGTTTGGACTACCGTTTTCTAAACTGAACGATAAAAATGTAAATTATGGTTAAATACGACGGTTGATGATATTATCCTATTTAATTGGACTGGTTATTTATTTAATTGCATATCGACAGGGGCCGGGTTAGCTCAGTCGGTAGAGCGTTCGGCTAGAAACCACAAGGTTCCTAGTTCGATACCAGCCCTCGCCAACTCAGCGTATGAGTAGCACAGGGATCTGTGCGGTAAAGTAAGTGGCTGATGGTAGGTGTGGCGCTCCACCTCAGACGCTAAAAACAATCTCCTTGGTCTAGCGCTAGTGAAAAGGGGATAGACTCCCTCGCTGTTTGGTTGATACCGACATTAGGCCGCCCGACGAGTTTACTTACTTAATTGGACTGGTTTCTTTATTTAATTGCATATCGACATGTTATATACTAGAATATTTTGATATATACTAGTTCATTCAAATAAAATTTCGCGTTAACAATAAAGTACTTCGCCACAGATTGCTAAGAATTGAGGTCTGAAGTAGACGGTTCTAGTAATAATCTGTGGACCAGTACATTTACTCAATAAGAATAGGTTAGTCCGTAACACAAACTTCGTGTGATATTTAATGTCAAATCCATTCTATATATGTTTATATCAGTAAAATATCTTTTTCCTAATAGGGTTGTGCTTGTAGCTCAATTGGTAGACGCTATGACTGACAAAACACACACACATGTATATCGTCTTATTATAATGGAGATTGTGTGTTTTTCTGTCTGTAACCGAAACTATATTCCTACTCAAGTCACAATTCTCTTAGTTATTGACATCACATTCTCCATGATTTTATTTTTATCTAAACCTCAATTATTAATAAAATTGTCTTACATTATTAATACTGTTAACTATGTCTACATACTTATAACATGCAATTATATTTATATATACAGTAAAATGGCGGTTTACAGTGTGAACGGGAAGACTAATTTGCATATTAATATTAAAAAAATCGAATTTGATAAATATGTGCTTAGTATTATTGATTTCTAACTGTTTAGTTTTATTTTAATGAATATAAGCAAAAATCTCTTCAATGAATCTTAAATGAAATCCATTAACAAGAAAAAATAACTGTCATTTTATTCTTTACTTCCTCTTATAACTAAATACTTAGATTAGAAAAAATAACAAGGAAAGACAAGAGTGATGGAAGAGTAAGTTTCAGTTGTTCAAATTTTAAATTACTCACTCTGTTTCAAATCTTTTATTATACCCCCCTCTGTTTCAAATCTTTTTATCTGTATTCTTATTTAGTTTTATTAGCCTTCCTAATTTAATATAATATTTTATTACATTAAAACTTGAATACTTGCACCCGGAGGGTGCATATATTTGCTACTATATGTAATGGAGGACAGCAAACAGGAAAGAAAAGTGTTCATGCTATAACAGCAGAGAATGTTTCAAGTATATATATATATATATATATAATATATATATATATATGTATATATATATATATATATATATATATATATATATATATATATATTGAAGAGAATAAAGCAACTAATAATTCGAATGGACTAATACTAAAGAAATACAGTTAACCTACCAATTTCTTCTAGACAAATTGTTTATTAAGGAGAGAGATCGAACACATTCCTCTTAAACCGTTCATAAATTGAA
>CM042160.1:3905790-3933022 GCA_023376005.1 Doryteuthis pealeii
GGCAGCAACTCTTACCTTTCCCTTATTTATTTAACTTTTTTTCGTTTTCTTTTCCAACAATTAGTCAACCCCCTTGCTATTATTAAATGATATTCTGAGAAATCTCAGAATATCATGACAATGCCAAAAATCGTAGAATAAATTTTTTCTTGTTATGACGATTTTGGGTGTGTGACGTAAGCAGTGACGTAAGTTTTGTTACAGACAAAAACCGGAAGCGAATCTCCATTATTAATAGATATCTGTAATTATCACGTTCGTTGTTATCCTACTGAAATATTCTGCATTGGGTACTTCTCCCTTAAGTAACCCAATGCTTTTAAGAACCGGAGTTATACTCTGAAAACTTCTTATGTACGATAACCAGTCTAGAAAAAAAACTCTGAATTCAAACCAGCTGAACAAAAAAAAAACATCGAGGTTTCATACTGAATTTCAGGTGAAGTAGATAGGCTCTGTTTACTTGGACAATTTCCTCAACACATTCCTCTAAACGTTCATAATTGAACATTTAATGTATGCCCCTCAGTCCGAAACATTCATCTGAAATATCCATAAGAGACGTTGGAGACGAAACAGCAAAGACGTCGACAAATTCAATTAAATCCTTTGAAGTGTTCTGATGTTGAACGTATCTTGACAATATGGCGGATCTCAGCGTCTGCTATTATAATGGTCGCTAATTATGATAGAGAATTACTGGAAATATTTCGCGGGAAACATTCAGGCACGCCATTGGTTGGCAAAATGTCCTTAATTACTCTGCCAGTTAAAAAGAGAAAAAAAATGGCCTGGAGACAACATGCAATTAAATAAGATTAGTATAATTCTCCACAAAAAGATAAAAGGAAAGAAAGGATTATTTCCTGTCTCAAAATTATATTACTACATATATGCAACTGTCGTAGGAAGCGCGTGTGGGATGGTTAAGGTCAGTGAAATGGACTCGTCGCCCGAGTTCAAATCCTGGACGTGGTAATTGCATTTCACTTAGCGCTAATCCCTTGGGAAAGGTATGAATCATACTCTTCCTCCAGTTATGGGTAAATAGCAGGGCAGACTGGTTTCTTAACCATGGCTAGGTAACCAGTCTAGGAGAAGGAAACTCTGAATTAAAACCTGTTGAACTACGCTTAAGAAATTGACCTTGTATCGTATCCTGCTCGTGCGGAGGGGTTGGTATATATATATATATATATATATATATATATATATATATATATGATCTGTCGTGGTGTAATGGTTGGCAAGTTAGAGATTCATTACTACGAAAAGCGAGTTGCGAACTTGTATCAAAGAAATTACGTTGGATCCTTTCCTTCCACTAAGGACGATGGCGTATTGTCCAAGAATAATTATCCGCATCAGCACAAGTGACTCGGCAGGCCAATTCTTTGAGTGACAGTCTTTGGTGCACTGAATGCATAGAGTGTGTGTGTGTGTGTGTCTGTGTGTGTGTGTGTGGTGTGTGTGTGTGTTGTGTGTAGTATATTAAGAAAACATTAAAAAACACAGGTTAGTCTGTGATAAAAAAATTCTTATTACCTTCCATATACCAACAAATGCCCTGAAGATGATCTAATTAAAGATTAAACACTGCAGCGTCGGCCAATAAACTCACCACTTAACCCATTTAAACCTGTGTTTTTTCATTTTTTCTTAATGTACTACATACCGTCGGATTCACTTCCTTTCTTCACATATATATGTCTGTGTGTGTGTCAGTTTGTGTGTGATATCAAGTGTTACTTTGATAGGATTCAACCAAAATTGATAACTCAAACGTACATATAAAGATATATGTATATATTTTTATTAGTATTATGAATAAATAAATAAATAAAGGATATATACTTTTTAGAAAATAAATCTATTTCGACATTATAGTCTCATCTGTTCTATTTTTTGTTGATTCTATATATATATATAATATTATGCCAATTCAGACGCATGAGCAAGATGGGACACAAAATCAATTTTTAAACGGAGTTTCCTTCTCCTAGACCAGTTGCCGTAAAAGATTAAAGTGTTCAATCCGTGATACTATTTACCCATAGCAGTAGGGTGAACAATTGTATTCTTATCTTTCTTGAGGGATTAGTGTTATATGAAATACAACCATCCTAGTCCAGGATTTGAACTCGCCGTCACCGTTGTCCATTTCCTCTCTCGAGAACCCCTGTCTGTCGTCTGTCTGTCTGTCTGTCTGTCTCTCTCTCTGTATATTTATATTTACCAATCCCTCCCCGACGAGCTGGATGTGACACAAAGTCAATTTCTTAAGCGGAGTTCAGAGTTTTCCTTCTCCTAGACCGGTTGCCTAACCAAGGTAAAGAGCCCAGCCTGCTCTACTATTATCCATAGCTGGAGGGGGGACAGGATTCATACCTTTCCCAAGGGTATAGCACTAAGTGAAAATGCAGTTACCGCGTCCAGGATTAACTCGCGTGACGAGTCCATTTCCATGACTTTAACCATTACACCACGCGCTTCCATGTATATATGTTTGTGTGTGTGTTTGTGTGTGTGTTTGTGTGCTATATACACATACTATACATTGTGGCTATATATACACATACTATACATTGTGTGCGTATATATACACATACTATACATATATCCATCTATGACCGTAAACTATCTGAGAGAATCTTCAATTTATGGACGATAGTTATTCCTATTAGATAGCATAATGAATGGTGAATTCCTGGCCGTGAATTCTGTGTCTGTCTGTCTGTCGTGTCTGTCACACACACACATCTCTCTCTCTCTCTCTCTCTCTCTCATCTCTCTCTCTCTTCTCTCTCTCTCTCTCTCTCAACAATATGTGTGCTTCTGGGGAAATCTTCAATTTATCGACAATGGTTGTTCCTGTATAGATAGATCAACAAATGGTGAATATCCTGACATTCAATTCTCTGTCCTGTCTCCTATCTCTGTCTCTGTCTCTGTCTGTCTGTCTGTCTGTCTGTCTCTCTCTATTCTCTCTTCTTCTCTTTGCATATATATATACTATATGCATATATATGTTGTATATACATATATATTTATATGGAACTGTAATATATACATATATTATATATATATATACATACTATATACATTATATATGGACTCTCTCTCTCCTCTCTTTGCCACCTTACAAAAAAGTGAGATTATGAGAAATCAAGCGTACGTGTGTGTGTGTGTGTGTATGTGTGTGTGTGTGTGTGTGTGTGTGTGTGTGTGAGCCAGGCCGGTGCGGACTACCCCCTATCCCCCGACCGTCGGAGGCCGGGGTAATCCTCCTTTGGGACCTGGCGGTTTTCATATATTATCTATAAATGTTACTTCATGAAAAGTAGCATATAGTAGTGTAGGGGTCCCGTATCGTATTTTGTGGGGGCGTATTATATATTCGGAGGGGCTCATGAGATCCTATCAGAGGCCCCTTGTGTGTGTGTACGCGCGTGTGTGTGTGTGAGTGAGAGAGAGAGAGAGAGAGAGAGAGAGAGAGAGTGTGTGTGTGTGTGTGTGTGTGTTCGTGTGTGTATGTGTTTATGTGTATGTAAGAGAGAAAGGGAGAGAGAGAAAGAGAGAGAGACAGTGTGTATTTATGCGTATATAAGAGAGAGAGAGAGAGGGGGTGAGTGTGTGTGTGTGTTTATGTGTTTGTAAGTGAGAAAGGAGATAGAAAGAGAGAGAGAGAGACAGTGTGTATTTATGCGTATGTAAGAGAGAGAGAGGGAAAGAGAGGTGGGGATAGAGAGAGAGAGAGAGAGAGAGAGAGAGAGACAGTGTGTATTTGTACGCATGTAAGAGAGAGAGAGGGTGAGAGAAATAATATATATATATATATATATATATATATATATATATATATATATATAGAGAGAGAGAGAGAGAGAGAGAGAGAAACAGTTTAAATTTTTTTCTTTCAATAAAAAATAAATAAATGTTCATAAATCTTATTATAATGGAGATTGTGTGTTTTTCTGTCTGTAACCGAAACTATATTCCTACTCAAGTCACAATTCTCTAAGTTATTGACATCACATTCTCCATGATTTTATTTTATCTAAACCTCAATTATTAATAAAATTGCCTTACATTATTAATACTGTTAACTATGTCTACATACTGACAACATGCAATTATATTTATATATACAACAAAATAGCGGTTTACAGTGTGAACGGGAAGGCTAATTTGCATATTAATATTAAAAAATCGAATTTAATAAATATGTGCTTAGTATTATTGATTTCTAACTATTTGGTTTTATTTTAATGAATATAAGCAAAAATCTCTTCAATGAATCTTAAATGAAATCCATTAACAAGATAAAATAACTGTCATTTTATTCTTTACTTCCTCTAACTAAATAGTTAAATTAGAAAAAATAACAATGAAAGACGAGAGTGATGGAAGCGTAAGTTTCAGTTGTTCCATTTTTTTATTATACTCCCCTGTTTCAAATCTTTTATTATACTCCCTCTGTTTCAAATCTTTTTATCTGTATTCTTATTTAGTTTCATTAGCCTTTCTAATTTAATATGATATTTTATTACATTAAAACTTAAATACTTGCACCCGGAGGGTGCATATATTTGCTAGTAAATATAATGTTATTTTCTAGATTTAAAAAAAAATATTCTATCTTTCACTTTCAAGACGGACCTACCCTGAAAATTATAGACCGTTCCTATTTGTGTAAGGTGATAAACTCGGGATGAAATACTTATTTTGGTATTAATCATCTCTACTTAAGGTGAACTAGATGATTACCTAGGGTGACATTACCCAGTTGTCATATCTATTAATAATGGAGATTTGGTCTCTATTTGTCTGTAACTGAAACTATGTCACTGCTTATGTTACATAACCAAAAATTGTCAATACATAGAATATAGAACAACCTTATATTATATACACACAAAATTTAAGCATGCAAACTTAGACAGCCCTTATTGTTTTTTAAAACAAGTTTTAATAAATACATGCCCAGTATTATAGATTCATATATAGTTTGTTTTATTTTAATATATACTAGCAAAATAAAAACATGCTCCGGGCGATGTAAAAATAGATTTTTGAAACGTATTGCCTGAGGGGTGGGAGTAAAAAATTCAATGTCAGCGAGTTTGTACCCTAAGTAAGTAAAATCATCAAATTCATTAAAGGATTAAAAAATAAAACAATTTTAAATGTAAACTTTAAATATTTATTAAAATAAAACAAACTATATATAGATATATAATACCAGTTATGTATTTATTAAAACTTGTTTTAAAAAGCAACGAGGACTGTCTAATGTATATAAACAAATAAATCAGAAGAATAAATTTATTTATTTAGTTAGTTAGTTAATTTTTCTCTTTCGAATAATGTGTGTATCTGTATGTCCGGTATCTGTATGCATCCAATTATTCTTTCTCCAGATATGATTGGTTTGGTTTGTTTTGTTTTACGGCATATCAACCTCAATGGGTCATTTAATGCCGATAAAGTTTTGAAATAAATCAATTCTTAATGGATAATACAATTTTTTTTTATAAATACATTTTTCTATTTAACCCATAGACGGGACCCTAACAGGTACTACCACTCCGGGTCAGAGTGGACCAGGAAGCAATGGTGATGAAGGGGTGCTCCACATTCCCCAAACCTCCAAAACTGGAACCTCACCATCAGATAGAGTTTAACGTCATTCCCAGAACATGTAGATTCGCAGCCACCGCCTTCTAGCACCCATATGATAAAAAGGGGTTGGGGCTTGCCATAAGGGCAATAGGGTTGGGAAAATCATATAGGTGCTAGGGCTTGACGTGGCCAGCCGATTGATCGGAGGGGGCCTCTCCGACCGCCCGTCTAGCCCAAGATAGGGCCAAAGTGGAGTATTGCATGTCATGAACTGCTCATCCACCTGGGCTCTATCCTTAAGCATCACGGGTCGCCACCCACGGCCAACAGGTGGCCCCATTGGAGGAGTCTTACCCCTCTGCAGAGGTGCAGTTGGTGCATTCCCCAGCCGACAGGACGGTCCAGATATGACTAAATAGTAGGACAGACTGGGTTCTTTAACCTTAGTGTTGTATAATGGAACATAGATGTTTCGGTTATACTATACTAGTACACCCAATAAGGGTTCGCGCGAACAATAAAGTACTTCGCAACTTAAGGCTAAGAATTGAGGTTGTAAGTAGATGGTTCTTGTAATGATCTGCCAACTGCTCTAAACAGCAGTACACAAGTAGTCTTGGACCAGTTCATTTACTCTCTGAGAAAAGGTAAGATAGGCTAATCCATAAAACTTAGGCAACCAGTCCAACAAAAGGAAAACTCTGAAATCAAACATGATCATCTCTAACTTAAGAAATTGACCTTGTGCCACATCCTACTCATGTATCTATAAATAGATGAGATGAAATTAAATAAATATAAACAAATTCAAATCTCGGTGTTCACAATTTTAACTCTGTCTACCAAATTTACCCCACGGACATACCAAATTTTCTTTGTATCTTTTACCTGTTTGATGGGATATTTCAAAATCTATTCATTTCAGAACTCATTCTATTTAAATAATTATTTCTATTATAATCCTGGTCCTTCTGCTCAATTATAATGAACTAATCATCAGTTTTTGTATATTGCGTGGATGATGGGAGAGCCACTGTCAGCGGTTTAAAGTAAACAAAGAGTTAATGATAAACTTTCCAATAAAAAGAAAATATCTAGTTTATCGATTTTAGCCATGAGGTTCTTTTTAAAATGTAGATAAGGATTGGCATTCAGTAGTATTGACCGGTTTCTTTATTTAGGCAAATATATTGAGTTGAATGAACGAAAAGTTAAACAAGTTTTTTAACCCCTAAATGTCCGTTGTCAAATAAAACCAGACTGACTTCTGATTTAGGTCGGAAAATTAAAACGGAAAGATTTTTGGTGGTACCCAATGACAGTTTAACTACAGTCTATGAATTAACATTTTGTGAATTGGGTTACGGTTTTAGGGGATAAAGGTT
Source organism: Doryteuthis pealeii (assembly GCA_023376005.1). NCBI lineage: Eukaryota > Metazoa > Mollusca > Cephalopoda > Myopsida > Loliginidae > Doryteuthis > Doryteuthis pealeii. Next base: position 3,912,798 of record CM042160.1, read on the forward strand.
GTTTTTAATTACGTATTGCTTAAAAAAAATAAACAAAAAAAAATTACTATATATTTAATGTTGAAAAATATTTTTTTAAACTAAGTTTAATTGTAAATTATTATTTCTGCAGGTCATTAAGCACTGCCCTGTTTCCCAATCCAGTGTGACATATCTCAAATCTCGTTTGGCTGAATTAGCCCACGAACTTGCTGAGACCCCAGTTGCTTCCAACCAATTCCTGTGGCAGAGGAATCACTTTGAAGTAGCTAAACATTTGAAACGCAACACCGACATCCTACTTACGAAACCCGATAAAGGTACCGATGTTGTCATTTTAAACCGCCATGACTATTACCACAAAATGTCTACCATTTTGGATGACCCGTCCAAATTTCTCAGGCTTGGCGATTTGTCCTTTGATGACACACCAAGAACTGAGGTTAAATTACAGAAACGTTTTCTTGATCTCCACAAGAAAAAAATTATCTCCAAAGAGGTTCATGATCTAATGCGTCCAGTCAGTTCACAGAGACCCAGGTTATATGGTTTACCCAAGATACATAAACCTGATGTTCCTCTGCGACCCATTTTGTCAATGGTCCATTCTGCTCAGCATGCCTTGGCAAAATGGCTTGTCCAGTTACTTAATCCAGTCTTAGAATTTTATTCTGAACACTGCATCAGTGACTCCTTTTCCTTTTCTTCCATAATCCGTCAGCTTTCTCCCTGCGCTGACACTCAATACATGGTATCTTTTGATATTGTCTCGTTATTTACCAATATTCCCCTTGACGAGACAATTTCCATATGTGCCGACTTTTTGTATCGTAGCAAGCCTAAGTTTACTCCATCCTTCCCCGAACACATTTTTGTCGAATTGATGGAACTTGCTACCAAGTCGGTTTCATTTAGTTTTAATGACACCATGTACCGCCAAATTGACGGCATTAGTATGGGATCTCCCCTCAGCAGTCTTTTGGCCAACATTTTCGTCGGTTTTCACGAACAACTCCTTTTCAACAGGCTCCCTAAGCCCTATATTTACTATCGCTACGTTGATGACACTTTTGCTATTTTCAAGTCACGTACCGAAGCTGTAACATTCTTTAATCAACTCAATACTTTACATCCTTCTTTATCTTTCACTATGGAGGTTGAAGCCAATAATACATTGCCTTTCTTGGACGTTGAAAAGAATTCGTCGGTTTTCTTAACTAGCATTTATAGAAAACCAACATTTGCTGGGCTTTATATAAATTGGGATGCCTTTGCCCCTAAATCGAGGAAGATCAACTTAATCAAGTGTCTGACGTTTAGGGCCCTTAAAATTTGTTCCAGTAGTAAAGTTGAAGGAGAACTTAGGCAGATTAGAAGTTTGTTCTCGAATAATAGATATCCAGATGACATTATTGATAAAATCATTAATCAGACTGTAAACAAATTTAAAAGTGACAAACCTTTTGGCCGTTCTAAATGTCCTGTTTACGTCCGACTCCCATGGATCGGCCCAGCCAGTCAGACCATTGCCAATAAGATCTCTCCCTCGGTTACGTGTTGCTACAATGCAGTAAAAGTACGACATATAATTACCACCCAACCTGGATTTCGGTCTTTCCACAAAGATGTACTCCCAATCTTCCATCAAAGTAACGTAATTTATAAGTTTAAATGCCAATGTAATTTGGTATACATTGGGCGTACATCCCAAAGACTCGAAATTAGAATGAAGCAGCACGTCCCCGAGTACTTCGCAATGCCGTCGCAAACAATACATCCGGGTTATCCCATGCATTTGACTCAGCGATCGCTGAGCACCTTTCTATAAATGCTTGTTTGTCCGATTACACAGATGAGTGCTTCTCTATTCTGCACAGAGCTAGGTCTAAACAACATCTAGCAGTCCTTGAGGCTGTTAGTATTTCTTTTCTTAGACCTACTCTGTGCAGACAAACACCGAGACACTCCATTTATTTGTTGGGAGGCATAACATAACCCTGGTTTAACCTAGGGCACACACACATACCCCTCTTCCCCATTATTTTTTGTCCCCCGCCCCACTCTCTGGTTTACCCCATTTGTTCTTAAACAATTCTTTACATTTCTGACTTTTAATTGTCAACCGGTATAAATACTCAAAAAGTTCCGGTCGAAAAGGCCTTCGTATCCCCTTTTATTTTATACTTCATTTCATAATAAAATATCACCTCCCCATTTTACATATGATTCCTCTACTTTTAGTAGTTTACAAATTTTCATGTACCAAACATCTATATATATATATATATATATATATATATATATATATATATATATATATTGGAATGCTTTCAAAGTTCTTTGTATTTTTACTAAGTTATATATATATTTATATACACATTTCTCTCTCTCTCTCTCTCTCTCTCTCTCTCTCTCTCTCTCTCTATATATATATATATATAATATATATATATATATATATATATATATATATATAGAGAAGAGAGAGAGAGAGATGTGCATATATATATATATATATATATATATATATATATATATATATATATATATATATATATATATGTAATGCTTTCAATGTTCTTTGTATTTGTTACTAAGTCATTCTGATTATAAAGAGATATTTTTCTTATTTCAAACATACAGCTGCGATATGCGTCAGAAGTAAAAAGAAATACGTTCACGCCATGAAAACACCTGATTCCATTATTTTTATATATAAACACATCAAGTCCATGAAAAAACTACGCTCTTTTTATAGTTGTATTTAAGCTGGCTGAAAAAATGTTCATTGATATATTTTTTTAAATCACTGTACCTTCCACGCATGCGCGCTGAAAATGATATTGCATTATTTTTGCCCATTCAAATTTTCCATTCAAAATAAATTGTTTTTTTTTTTCTCGTAAAGTTTATTTTGCGTAAAATGTGAATTATGTCTTAGGAAAGCACAATATGAATGAATAAAATAAGTTTATAATAAAAATAAATAAATATGTTGAAATATTTTTTACTATATAAAATAACGAGTTAGCTTGAATAAACTTCGATTCAATAAATACGTTTCAAACCTACGATCTCCTTATGAAGCTAAACAACATGGCTAGAATCGTAGGAAATGGACACGTCAACCCGAGTTCGATTCCTGGACGAAGCTGTTTGCATTTCACATAGCAGTAATACCCTTGGGAAATGGATGAATCCAGTTTATGACTATTCCTGATAGCGTTATTATCATTCATATGATTGTTTTATAACTATTCTTAAGATCATGTCATTACTATTGTTATAATAAGGTTATTACTATTCTTATGTTAGTGTTATTATTATTCATATGATTGTTTTATAACTATTGTTAAGATCATGTCATTACTATTGTTTTAATAAGGTTATTACTATTCTTAAGATCGTGTCATTACTATTGTTTTAATAAGGTTTTTACTATTCTTATGTTAGTGTTATTATTATTCATATGATTGTTTTATTATTATTATTCTTAAGATCGTGTCATTAATTTTGATATAATAAGGTTATTACTATTCTTATGATAGTGTTATTATTATTTATATGATTGTTTTATAACTATTCTTAAGATCGTGTCATTACTATTGTTATAATAAGGTTATTACTATTCTTATTATAGTGTTATTATTATTCATATGATCGTTTTATTACTATTCTTAAGATCGTGTCATTACTCTTGTTATAATAAGGTTATTACTATACTTATGATAGTGTTAATATTATTCATATGATCGTTTTATTACTATTCTTAAGATCATGTCATTACTATTGATATAATAAGGTTATTACTATACTTATGATAGTGTTAATATTATTCATATGATCGTTTTATTACTATTCTTAAGATCATGTCATTACTATTGTTATAATAAGGTTATTACTATACTTATGATAGTGTTAATATTATTCATATGATCGTTTTATTACTATTCTTAAGATCATGTCATTACTATTGTTATAATAAGGTTATTACTATACTTATGATAGTGTTATTATTATTCATATGATCGTTTTATTACTATTCTTAAGATCATGTCATTACTATTGTTATAATAAGGTTATTACTATACTTATGATAGTGTTAATATTATTCATATGATTGTTTTATTACTATTCTTAAGATCGTATCATTATTATTGTTTTAATAAGGTTATTACTATTCTTGTGTTAGTGTTATTATTATTCATATGATTTTTTTATTACTATTCTTACGATCGTGTCATTACTATTGATATAATAAGGTTATTACTATTCTTATGATAGTGTTATTATTATTCGTATGTGTAGAGTAGAAATGAACTGTCCTTTAAGTAATGGGGACTTCATTAGGAAGCGGTAAATTATACAAGTTACCTCCTTCAATAGTATATAACAGTCTGGCGTTTTAGATGCTATTTAGATATTTATATTTATATTTATATTTATATTAATGAAATTAATTATCTATATTTATATTTATAATTATATTATCTATTAATTTATTTATCAATGAAATTATTATTTATTTATTAATGAAATTAATTATTTATATTTATATTTATAATTATATCATTTATTAATTTATTTATCAATGATTTAATTTATAATTAATATTTATATTTATATCATTTATTAATTTATTTATCAATGAAATTTATTATTTATTTATTAATGAATTAATTATTTATATTTATATTTATAATTATATTTATATTAATGAAATTAATTATATTTATATTTATATTTATATTTATATTAATGAAATTAATTATTTATATTATATATTTATAATTATATTATTTATTAATTTATTTATCAATGAAATTTATTATTTATTTATTAATGAAAATATATTCATATTTATATTTTAAATTATATTTATATTAATGAAATTAAATTATATTTATATTTATATTTATATTTATATTTAGATGCTATTTATATTTATATTTATATTTATATTAATGAAATTAATTATTTATATTTATAATTATATTTATATTAATGAAATTAATTATATTTATATTTATATTTATATTTATATTTAGATGCTATTTAGATGCTATTTTTCATATATATAACAGTCTGGCGTTTTAGATGCTGGGGAACTTGTATTAATTGGAGGCCCCTATTCTAGTAGTGATCACCCCAAGCGGATTTAACAGGTTTGAATTTTGTTTTCCTTCTCTGGACTCGTTGCCTAAACAAGGTTAAAAAGCCGAGTCTGCCCTACTATAAGGTGCAAGTTTCTGTCTCTCGTTTCTTTTTTCTTTTTTCTATGTTACTCAGTGTTCCACGGAAACGGCAAACTCCACTCTATAAATTATGTTCTTCTTTGTAATTAAGGTATGGTGGTGAAATCAAACTTAACGGGCCTAAATTCCACCATCGTATGTCACCCCGCCGAAAGAAAAAAATACCAAAATATCAGGGAATTAACCGAATTTAAGGACATTTTCAGTGTTGATATATTAATGAATAAAATATATTATGCACCAGTTATTCTATTTAAAAACTTTTACAATTTTCAGGCCAGTTAACTTTGAACCACGTTTCTTTGAGAATCTGTGTTACGCCTCAAAGAGACGTAGTTCAAAGTTAACTGACCTGAAAAAATGTAAAAGTTTTTAAATAGAATAACTGGTGCATTATATCTAGTGATTCGTTTTTATCTCAAAGTTATTATTATTATTATTATTATTATTATTATTATTATTATTATTATTATTATTATAGCTGTATTGATATTCCTATGAAAGTTTTATCACTATTCTTTCATTTGTTTTATAATGTCTGGATTTTTAAAAGGTTGACTGTTATTTGCAACAAAAAAAAAAAAAATTCGCCGTTAATTTTATTTATGTCTAATTCCAATCCACAATAAACAAGTCACGTAAGAGAGATGACAATTAATTTGTACAAATATCAGACAATGGAAAAAATTCATTGTTTTTTTTTTGTTTTTGTTTCCCAACGAAGTGTCTGTGATTTTTGTTGTTGTATTTCACTGTTTGACATGATAGAAACAAACGTTAGGCTACATTTAAATCAATATCTCTGTGTAAGTAAAGAAAGCGACAGACAATATTTTGTCAATAATTGGCTCAATTCAAATAACATTCCACCCAATGGCTGAAATCGATAAAAAAATATTCCGGCTAAAAAGAGATGAAACATCCAGTTTTTATTTGTGAGTGACTGACAAAACATTCTGTTAGAATCCGCGTCGTCATTGTAAGGGTTCAGTTGGACTGTTGTTGTTCACATAATCCAGTTGGTGATCCTAGTCCGTAGGTTTATATATTATATATATATATATATATATATATATATATATATATATATATAATATATATATTTAGGAACACCTAAATAAGAGAACAACAAAAACCCACCTACAGAAGTAATTTTAACACTGATGGAACACATACTAACACTAAACAACTTTAATTTCAACGGTCAACACTACATACAAACAAAAGGATGTGCTATGGGAACGATTGCAGCTCCCTCATACGCAACCATATACATGGACAAATTTGAAAACACACACATCTACCCGAAAATTAAAGATGACTGCCTCTTTTACGCAAGATATATTGACGATATATTCATGATATACACGGGCGGAGAAGACAAATTCAATAACTTTCTAAACGACCTAAACACGACACACGACTCCATTAAATTTGACCATGAAAAATCAAAACAAGCAATAGCATTTCTAGATATTCTAATATATATAGATGAAAACAGACAACTTCAAACCACATTACACACTAAACCAACACCTACTCACAACTACCTTCACTACAAATCATCTCACCCCAAACACCTCAAAGACAGCCTCCCCTACTTATTAGCTATAAGACTGAGAAGAATCTGCACCGACGACAATGAGCTAAGACAACAAATAAATAAACTAAGACAACAGTTCTCAGCACGTGGATACTCCCACACTTTAATAGATAGCCAAGTAGCCAAAGCTATGTCCATCCCTAGACAAGAAACCATAAAATCAAAACACAAAAAGAAGACACATCGCATCCCCCTAATAACGACATTTAATAACACCTCCCCACCACTAAATCAAATAATAAAAAAAAAAACTGGAACATCCTGAAAATAAACCCTGAACTAAGAGACATTTCCAAGAATCTGGTATAGTGACCTATCGGCGACCTCAAAACCTCAGAGAAATGATAGGAGGCAACAACATACTAAAAATAAAGTGTCAACATGAGACCCATAATTAACTTCACAAAATTCTGCCGGCCTGTAAGTACAAAAAACAACTTATGCTTGCAAACAAAATGCAACAGACAACATTTACAAGCTCACAACAAAACAAACCTTTAAAATCTACCATGAATCAAAACTGCAAAAGCAAAAACGTGATTTACCTACTAGATTGTACTAAATGCAAGCAGCAATACGTGGGAAATCTGAATGGGAATTTTACTTTAGACTTATAACTACAGACACCGCGAATAAAAAAATAATGACTACAACAAGCTCATCCCCAATCGAGCACACTTCCGACTGGATGACCACGACTTTAATAGAGACGCCAAGTTACCCTCATTGAAAGAATTCAGATACCGACACCAAATCTGTAATCGAAAACCACGAGTACAGATGGATGGTAAAAAAGTTAAAAAAGCTTCATCCGTACGGCTTTTAATAAAAAAAACAGGCCCACTTTACAGGGGGCAATAAAACCTGTCATACCATCTACGAGGGTGGCCTCATGTCACCTAAATAAAAACACTGACACATAACGCATCAAAACAAGCCACTCTTGCTGACCAATTAAAAATCTAGAAGTCACGCACACCAGTACCGGATACAGACACACACTCACATTCACACACGTATATGTAAACACACACATCATTTATATTATACACATATATAGTCATTACACACAACTCCCATGAACCCCCCACCTCACATATATAAGAGCATAAAAAAAAATAACCACCTCATAAGAGGTTCTTCACGGAACAAATGGACATGCTACTATTAAACACACTCGCCTACCCGGATTTTACAGCATGTCAAACCCCACAAAACACTTCAACTTTTTTAATTATTCTTCTAATTAATGCTCCTTTCTAATAAATCTATCAAACAATTCATTCAAATAAGAAATTTTCTCCTGACGATGACCTAAGGTCGAAATAAGTTGATAATAAACAACATACAAGAAATATTCCTGATTGTCTTAATACTTTTTGTTCACACTATATATATATATATATTTATATATATATATATATATATGAGAGTACGTAAATAAACAAAGTGTTTATTTGATATGGCTTTTAGCCGACAATTTTTGGGGGATATGTGCTTAATTGAAGTCATACCTAATTTTGAAAATTAATTAGTTAATAATTAATGGAGTAAGTCTCCCATGTCTATAACCTTGGTGATGAGACCTAATAGGTTGAAATGTACATACAGGGATTGACATGTTCTCGATTTGTTTAGCCTTACATTTGAACATATATGCCCACCTAAATTCATTAATTATTAACTAATTAATTTTCAAAATTAGGTATGACTTCAATTAAGCACATATCCCCCAATATATATATATATATATATATATATATATGTCTGTGTGTGTATATATATATATATATATATATTATATATATATATATATATATATATATATATATATTGGGGGATATATATATAAGACAAGGTCTGTTGTTAGCCTTGTAATATATATCAATATAAGTTTGTAGTTTCCTTGAAATATATATATGATACCCGGGTGTGCACTGAATGATGTGTGATAGCATGTCTCCAGGACTCCTCTGAGTATTCTAGCCGATCTTAACAGTGCTGTAGTTTGATGGTCTCGATTCTTCCTCAAGGACACAAATTACAATTGGTACATACTTCTTCTTCTTCTTCTTCTTCTTCTTCTTCTTCTTCTTCTTCTCTTCTTTCTTCTTCTTCTTCTTCTTCTTCTTCTTCTTCTTCTTCTTCTTCTTCTTCTTCTTCTTCTTCTTCTTCTTCTTCTTCTTCTTCTTCTTCTTCTTCTTCTTCTTCTTCTTTCACCCCTTCCTTCTTCTTCTTCTTCTTTTTCTTCTTCTTCGTTATTTAAACGATTAACCGTTTCGTCTATGTCTCCACACATTGTGCACTTGCTATTCTGTTGCGTCTTATCTATTTTTGCATTTATAAAGTTTTTTTTCTTTGCATTGTCTTGTGCTGCGATTATAAGAGATTCAGTTTCTCTTTTGAGGCTTCCTCTTTTTAGCCATGTCCATGTCTTCTGATGGGATATCCTTTCAGTATGTCGCTTGAAGTACCCATAGAGTTGTTTTTCTTCCTATTTCTTCTCTCTTTTTATCTTTTATGTATTTCTGCTTGTCAATATGCCGCAACTGCTGTTCCTGGTTGCAACAATTAATCTTTCCTTACTTTTATTGGTGTATTCTTCAAGTGCTCGGGTTGTCGTATCTACACTATCTTCAATGTTGTAGTTGTTATTATTATTATTATTATTATTATTATTATTATTATTATTATTATATAAAAAATAAGATGTATCTATAGAAACTGTCGTACTTACACTATCTTCAATATTATTATTTTCACTCCTTTTTAGTTTTTTACGTCAGCGTCAGCTGATGCTATTTCACCGGAGTCTGAGGGACTACAAGTCTCCTCATGTATTCAGGACTCTTCTGTGTATTCTAGCCGATTGCAGCAGTGCAGTAGTCTGGATGGTCTCAATTCTTCCTCTGATTTCTAGATCCTCCAGTCATTTATTGGAACCGTTCCAAGTGCACCAACTACAATTGGTATCAATTTCATTCTCATGTTCCACAGCTTATTATTATTATATTATTATTATTATTATTATTATTATTATTATTATTATTATAGAAAAATTAGATGTATCTATAGAAACTGTATGGTAGAAAAGCATAATAACTTCAGAAATTTAAACTATAAATAATATTCTAAGATCATTTTTGTCGATTTCTATTTCTTTTTTATCTATGATTTGGCGAAATGATAACAACACATTATATTTAAGAACTTAACAAGAATATATTAAATATAAAATGAAATTTTAAAAATAAACAAAACCTAATTGAAAAGTTGCCGATTTGTTTTCTATGAAGTATCCCACTTTTATAGGTAAATATATCGATCCTATTTCTTATTGATTTTTTTTTTTAGGTAGGTAATTCGATTTATTATTTACAAACGTTACCAGTCCGTGAGGTTTCGTTTGATAACAACACTACCTCAGCCGAAAATAATTTTAAGAGCTATAAAAAAAAAATCGTTTGTTTAAAAGAAGAAAGGTTATTAAAAATTATGCTTGATGGTGATTTAAAGAAAAAAACTACATTGTTACTTATTTCAATTAATTTTTTTTTTTTTTTGCTAATAGCCTAAAGCAAATAGAATATTCCTATTAGGCTAACCCCATTTTGAAGAAATCATTATTTCTGGTCACGTGATTTGACACGCAATGAAGAAAGTTGTTTGAAGCAGATTTTTGGCGACATTGTTTATATCGAGCACGGAACACTCACAGTGAATCTTATATATATATATATATATATATATATATATATATATAAAGAGAGAGAGAGGGGAGAGAAGAGGGGGGGCATAAATACGTTATATTTAGAGTGATACTTCACATTCTTTATATAGAGTTAATGATTTTTTATTCTCAAGCATTCTATTTTGAGTGAGTTTAATTTCTTCATTAAAAGATAATGATTTTATTCTCATACATTCTATTTTTATTTATAGGGTTTTTTTAATAGGTGATCAAAAATTATCGAGACTAAAGCTTTGATTTTTAATTTTTTTTTTTTTTCATTTAAAATCAACTGTTGGATGTGCCTGGTATAATGGTTACCATCGTAGGAAATGAACACGGCGAAACGAGTTCAAATCCTGGACGGTGCAAATCCAACTATTCTCCCTCTAGCTATGAGTAAATAGTAGGAAAGACTGGGCTCTTTAAACTCGATATGGCAACCAGTCTAAGAGAAGTTAATCGAACTTAACGGACCTAAATTCCACCATCGTATGTCACCCCACCGAAAGAAAAGAAATCAGGGAATTAACCGAATTTAATGAAATTTTCAATGTTGATATATTAATGAATAAAAGATATAATGCATCAGTTATTTTATTTAAAAACTTTTACATTTTTTTCAGGTCAGTTAACTTTGAACTACGTATCTTTGAGGCGTAACACAGATTCTCAAAGATACGTAGTTCAAAATCAACTCACCTGAAAAAATGTAATAGTGTTACGTACTGAGTTTACACCGTACCAAATCGATATAATGTTATATACCCTTTCTTACTTCTTACTTCTAGTCGTCTTCTCTTCTGACCGGCTTTGCTATTCTGATCGTCTATCTTCTAACATCTTGGTCTGGAATCTTCTAAGGTCTTCTGTTGCTATGTTCCTGCTGGCTGGTCGTCCTGGATTCATTTCTTAGTCTTGTTACCAAGACATTCATCAACCACAAGAACATTTTACTTATATAAACTTTTATTTCCTTAACTATACATTTCACGTAACTAAATATCTGACTAACATAGCGCGCGCGCGAGTTCCAGCCTTAGCAGAGCCACAAATGGCCGACTGCTCTGCCTGACGTCCAACTGCAAACTGGGAACTCTGAAAAACGTCCCACGTGACTTCAGATATTTGGCCGGCTTTTGTAATTTTCCATAGAAGGACCCGGCCATGGTATGAAAGGGGTCATCCCCTCAGAATTACAGGGGATTGACAATAATCTTATGCAACCGCATAGATTATGTAACAATATTTTTCAAATAAAATAACTGGTGCATTATATTGTTTATTCATTAATATATCAACACTGAAAATTTTATTAAATTCGCTTAATTCCCTGATATTTTTATAGAAAGTTGTTTTTTGTTGCGATTTTATAGCGAGCTAAATTATAGAATTAAAGAATTGAAACTGTTCAAAATTCGATCCCAAACTGCTTTGTCTAATGTCTTTGTCTGCAGCCAGTTTTTGCTAAGTTATTGACTGATTCAATATTTAATCAAATGCAAAAATAAAGACAATAGTTTTTTCCGTTAAGATAGAGACAGTAATACGAAACATTGGTAATCTCAGAATTAGAGAAAGTTTATTAATAGCCAAATTAGGTCCTAGTATAAACAATAGATTAGAGCTAAACACTGAATACATAATTAATTAAAATACACGTTCTTCACAGTATATAATACATAGTATGTACATTTCATTATACATATATCAAATGAATAATACATAAATATATAAATAGATGAAAATAATAAAACTTATATTGAATGAACGGCTAAATGACTATCACGACTTTGCACGTGACGTTTAAAAAAAAGAACACCACGAGACGCGTGTTTATAACATAAAAAAAAATAACGACAAAAAAAAACGCGTCCATTTCCGAAAATCGTCTCTGAAGATAAAGTTTTACTTTGAAATCGATAAGACAGAAAATAACATCTTTTTGTTTTTATTTTTTTATTTGCATTGTAATTGCTTTCAAATTATTAATATATCATACTTAACAATGCTTCAAGCAAATTACTAATTACTTTTAATTTATCTATTTGATTGGAATACAAATTAAATTTTGTTTCACAAGTTAAATAAATTAAATAATACTCCTGAGAAAAATTGTTCACTGAGTTTTTTAAAATTTTTATTTAGCAGTAAATAAACTAATAACAATTGAGCAGTAAATAGGCTAGATAATACACCTGGCAAAAAATATGGGATTAATGCTGATAGGATGTTCCCTGTTTTATTTTAGCAGTAAATAAACTAATAATAACTAATAAAATGCATCACTTAAAAGGTTTGAGAAATCTTGGTCTAGGTACCTTTTGAATACATCTCTTCTTTCTGGAGTTATTTATCAATCTTTTCTTTACATATAAAATCATATTACTGTTTATTTCTATCACATAATTTTTCTATAGAAGTTGGTCAATTACGATTAGATACAGTGATAAATAATCGAATTAAAGAATTGAAATTGTTCAAAATTCGGTGCCAAACTGCTCCGTTTAATGTCTTTGACTGTGGCCAGTTTTTGTTGGGTTGGTTAATAATTCAATATTCAATTAATTTATTTAGTGTGAATATAAATAAAATTAGTTACAAATAAAAACTCGAGACGCCTTGGAATATGTACTTTTTTTAACATATTTGTTATTTGAAGATGTTTTTTTAAATATTTCTTTTACGTATTGTGGCGAGAGAAACCACGAACGTAGTAGTTCGAAGCATGCACGACTGTGTTTGGCATGCAGAATGAGATCAGAGGCGAGTGGGTAGATTGAACTCGCATTCGCCTGATCGTGAGTCGTGGCCTGACACATGGGAATTGCTAAACTATCCAGAGTGGCCAGGATAGGTAGGATTGACGCGTGCTGATTAGTGTCGCACGTGCTGCACGGGCAGGTCAGAGTAAGGAGCCCGGATGAACACTGTAATTGTGTATTTATTTCCTAGCCCTCACAAACCGAGGGGAAAGCTTGCAGTAGCATTTTGGCTGTGACGACGAGTGGACGATAGACAAGATATGTTGATAGTGTTGGTGAGATGAGTGCAGCATTACTGGGAGAGTAAAAGCGTCGGACTTAACTGACCCCCCCCCCAGAACATTCTTATTAGACGTATAAAATCATATTACTGTATTTTCGCTTATTTGTATCAAAACTTTTTTCCATTTTAGTTTCTTTATATAAAGCCTGAATTATAGAAAGCTGAACAGACCTCTTCTTTCTAGATGTTTTTTGTCAATACTTGTACGTATAAAATCGTATTACTACGTATTTTACATACTTATTTGAAGGGGTTTTTTTTAATTATCTATTTTACATATAAAATCTCATTACTGTAATCTCTTTATTTCTATCATATTATTTTCCCATTTTAGTTTTTTTTTATATAAAGCCTGATTTATAGAAAGTTGAACCTCTTCTTTCTAGATGTTTTTCATCAATTCCTTTACGTATAAAATCATATTACTACGTTCACTTTTATTTCCGTCACATTATTTTTCTATTTTATATAAATCCTGATTTATAGAAACTTGGTTTATTACGATTAGATAGAATGATAAATAATCGAATTAAAGAATTGAAATTGCTCAAAATCCAGTGCCAAACTGCTATGTTTAATATCTTTGCCACTTTTTGTAAAGTCGGTGATTAATTCAATATTCAATTAATTTATTTAGTGTGAATAGAAATAAAATGGGTTACAAGTAAAAAAAAGATTGAAAAGCCTTGGTCTATTTACTTTTTTAACATACTTATTTGAAGAGGTTTTTTTTTTTAATTATTTTACATATAAAATCTTATTACTGTAATCTCTTTTATATCTATCACATTATTTTCCCATTTTAGTTTTTTATATAAAGCCTGATTTATAGAAAGTTGAACCTCTTCTTTCTAGATGTTTTTCATCAATTCCTTTACGTATAAAATCATATTACTACGTTCACTTTTATTTCCGTCACATTATTTTTCTATTTTATATAAAGCCTGATTTATAGAAACTTGGTCTATTACGATTAGATAGAGTGATAAATAATCGAATTAAAGAATTGAAAATGCTCAAAATCCGGTGCCAAACTGCTATGTTTAATGTCTTTGCCACTTTTTGTAAACTTGGTGATTAATTCAATATTCAATTAATTTATTTAGTGTGAATAGAAATAAAATTGGTTACAAGTAAAAAATAATAAAAAATTTTTAAAAAGATTGAGAAGCCTTGGTCTATGTACTTTTTTAACATACTTATTTGAAGAGGGCTTTTTTTTAATTATTTATTTTACATATAAAATCATATTACTGTATTTTCTCTTATTTGTATCATATCATTTTTTCCATTTCAGTTTCTTATATAAAGCCTGATTTATAGAAAGCTGAACATACCTCTCCTTTCTAGATGTTTTTTCAATTCCTTTACGTATAAAATCGTATTACTACGTTCACTTTTATTTCCGTTACATTATTTTTCTATTTTATATAAAGCCTGATTTATAGAAAGTTGGTCTATTACGATTAGATAGAGTGATAAATAATCGAATTAAAGAATTGAAATTGCTCAAAATCCGGTGCCAAACTGCTATGTTTAATGTCTTTGTCTGCGGTCGGCTTTTACTAAGTCGGTGATTAAACACATTAACTCACCTTGTATTTACCATGGCAAATAAAGACGAGAATATATAGGATGTCGGTAAACGGGAAATCATTTGATCATTCTTTGAATCAAATTAGTTGTATGTATTCACGTCGGACATTTATAATCTATTGATAAATAGGTAGGAAATGACCTCTTCAGACGAGGCAATCAGGAGCAGCCATGTTTGTGTCCGATGATTTTGAGCTACGTGTTTTTCTCGGCACAATCATTTTTGCTTAGTGTCGGAGACGGCAAGTTTCTCTGGTCTCAATGGGGAAACTGGTCCGTGAAATGCAACAAAAGTGAACTGATATTTATTTAAAAGACTTGCCGACGCATGAATGTTGTGGTTCGTGTAAACAAACAGTTTAATGCTTTTGTATACGTTCTGTCGAAGAAATGGTCATATTATCATTCTTCTAGTATTTTGACTGATTTTTTTTTCATTCTTTTATTTCTTTATTTTTATTAATTTATCAAGAATTTATTTCTCTTTATCGTTTTCTTTCTTTCTTTCTTTCTTTCTTCTTTTTCTTTATCTATTTCATCCATTGCTACATTCTATCTTTCTTTCTTTATCTATTTCCATTTACTTTATTATTGCCGTTCTCCCCCCTCTCTCTTTCTCTCTCTATCTACCTATTTATCTATCTCCTCCTCAGTCTCTCTCTCTCTTTCTTTCTTTCTTTATTTCTCTCTCTCTCTCTCTCTCTCTCTCTCTCTCTTCTCTCTCTCTCCTCTCTCTCTCTCTCTCTCTCTCTTTTTTTCATCCCTTCTTCATTTTATTTATTGAGTTATTATTCAGTCACTGATCAATTCTTTCTTTCTTTATCTTTCTTTACTCTTTTCATTCTTTCTTTCTTTCTTTCTATCTCTTTTCTTTTTACTTATTAGTGACGCTCTCTCTCTCTCTCTCTCTCTCTCTCTCTCTCTCTCTCTCTCTCTCTCTCTCTTTCATTCTTTCATTCTTCCTTCATTTCATCTATTGATCGATTATTCAGTAATTTTATTCACGGATCAATTATTTCTTTTTCTTAATTTATCTTATCCATTCATTCATTCTTTCCTTCATTTATTTTTTCGTTCTTTCTCTCTTTCTTTTGATCTCTTTTCTTCTTTCTTCATCTATTTCGTTCCTTTTCCTTTCGTTTTTCTTTCTTCTGTTATTCATCGTGACATTATTTATCTTATTGGGAGGTCAAATATTTATCTTATCCGTTCTTTCTTTCTTTTCTTTCTTTCTTTCTTTCTTTTTCTTTTATTTATCTATATATCCATTGATGCAGTCTTTCTTTCTTTTTGTTTCATTTATTTATCCATTCTTTCTTTCTTTTTCTTTTATATATTCTATCCATTATTCTATTCTTTCTTTCTTTCTCTTTCTACCTTTCTTTCCTTTTATTTTTATTTATTCATTTTATCCATTCATTCATTTCTTTGTTTCGGTTTTTCTCCCTGTATTTCTTTTTTTCTTTTTCTTTCTTTTTCTTTCTTCCTTTACTTACTTATTTGTCTATTTTCCTTCTTTTTATACATTGATCAATTCGTTTCTTTCTTTCTTTTTCTTTCTTTCTTTCTCCTGTTCTTTCTTTCTTTTTGTTTTTCTTCGTTCTTCATCGCCTCCTTCCTTTTCCGTTATTAATAATGCTCCTCTATTTATTTATTTATTTATTTATTCCATTTCTTTCATTACTTATTCATTCTATTCATTAATCAATTAATTATTACTTCCTTCCTTTCTATTACATTTAAGTGTAGACTGAGTTGAATCCGGTATATCCAGGAATTTGTCTGCTTTTTTAATGTCACCCATTGGCTTTCCCGATACCCCACCATAGCTTCAGACACTGCATCAATCATCATCATCATGTCACGCCAGCAGCTCGGATATCCAATGACAACCTCTCTCCAACAGTCCCTATCACTCATTGTCCCCGGCAGGTCCTCCGCGCTGCATCCAGTATCTGCACATAGCTGGTCTATGTAGGTCTTTGCTGAACGACCCGCACTAGCATGTCCATGTGCTGGTTTCCACAAAGGACGTCACTTACGAGTTCATCCTTACTTCTACAGTAGTGTCCAGTATGTTTTGCCTGTTTCACTCGGGTGGTTTGTGTGATCGGGGGTGGGTGCGTACAGCTGCTTACTTGTGGGGTGCTGTTTCCACTATTTGTTCAAGATCGCACGCAGCATTCTTCTGAAGCTCCCATTTAGCATATTCTCCAGGCACCTTGTCAAGGCTCAAGTGGCAAATAAATATGTGGTATGAAATAATTTTTATGCATGACTATCAAATACCCCCATTACGAAGATAAAATAACAGACATCAACTATACTCAGTTCTACCCACTTTACTATGTCTAGAGTATAAGGAAATGCATTTTAACGAACTTTAATGGGGTAAGTTTTGATGGAAGGTTCCGCAATTTTAGAACGCGGGTCATAGCTCAGCCACTAAGATCCTATCCTCAGGTATCACAGGTTACCACTCACAGACGATAGGTGACCCCATGGAGGAGAGAGGGGGTTACTCCTCTGTGGAAAGAGAGTTGGCGTATTCTAAAGTCCAAGCCAGCAGGGGGGGGGAGAATTTTCAGTGATAGATATCTCCAACCACCTATCTAGCCCAAGTGAGGGCCAAAGTAGAGTATTGCAAGTAATGGACTGCTCAACCACCTGTGTTCTATCTATTAACAGACATCAACTATACTCAGTTCTACCCACTTTACTATGTCTAGAGTATAAGGAAATGTATTTTAACGAATTTAATAATGTGGTAAGTTTTGATGGAAGGTTCCGCAATTTTTGGGAAGTTGGGATTCAGATTCGAATGATAAGACTGACAAACAGAAATTTTTAAACAACGAATTTTATATAAACTAGCAAATATATGCACCCTCCGTAGGGTGCAAGTATTTAAGTTTTAATGTAATAAGATATTATACTAAATTAGAAAGACTAATGATACTAAATAAGAATGCAGATAAAAAGATTTGAAACAGAGGGGGGTATAATCAAAAAATAGAACAACTGAAACTTACACTTCCATCACTCTCGTCTTTCATTGTTATTTTTTTCTAATTTAAGTATTTAGTTCAAATAGGAAGTAAATAATAAAATGACAGTTATTTTTTCTTGTTAATGGATTTCATTTAAGATTCATTGAAGAGATTTTTGCTCATATTCATTAAAATAAAACCAAACAATTAGAAATCAATAACACTGAGCACGTATTTATTAAAATCAAATTTTTAATATCCATATGCAAATTAGCCTTCCCGTTCACACTGTAAACGCTATTTTGTTGTATATATAAATATAATTGCATGTTGTTAGTATGTGGATTTGGTTAACTGTATTAATAATGTAAAACAATTTTATTTATAATTGAGGTTAAAATAAAAATAAAACCATTGAGAAGGTGATGTCAATAACTAAGGGAATTATGACTTGAGTAGTAATATAGTTTCGGTTACAGACAGAAAAACACACAATCTCCATTATAATAAGATAAGTAAAATAATAGTTGGCTGGTTACAATATGCATTTTATTTTTATAACAAGTCTGTTAACAGTCAATAATTTACTACTACGTGATCACCCTGATGGATAAAGAAAGAGTGCCACTAGTAGTGGCATCGGCGAAACTGGCAATATGATATAAACAATTAAATCTTAAATATACTAGCAAATTTATCATTAGTTCCTTTTTAGTTTCAACAATTCTTTTAAACATACCTTGTATTTTGAAGAAAATTAATGTTTCTATCATTATTCATATCTATCTTTTTAAATACAGTTTCAATCTCGATAATTTTTTAGCATATTTCCTTTATTTGAAGAGAATTTATTTCTTTCCTTGTTCATTTCTCACGTGGCTAAATACAGCGTTTGTCTTGATATTTTTTTCAACACAATTCTAATAAAAGATCATTTTATGTAAATCAAAACGGGAAATCGAACGATGCCGAACAGCTGTTGGCCAGTTTGTGAACGATTCGACTTTCTAAACAACTTCACTGTCTTTTCCATGTTATTCATCACTAATTTATCAGTCGTCTAAAATAGTATCAATATTTAAGTGACTAGCAGAACCTGTGGATATACCACGGATTGATGATTTCATTGTTACAACGTTTTGAATTAGTTTACTTAAGAGCTATTGCTAAAAATACTTCAATATGTAAAAGTATGATAATTTTGATTTTACTCTCACTCACTCTTTACTTTACTTTTACAGGTAATTCTGATTATTTACATATAAATATATTACATTATATTATAAATACTAGCAAATATATGCACCCTCCGGGTGCACGTATTTGAATTTTAATGTAATGAAATATGTTAAATTTGAAATACTTTTGAAACTAAATAAAATCCAAATAAAATGATTTGAAACAGAGGGGGTATAATCGAAGAATAGAACAACTTTGAAACTAAGTCTTCCATCATTTTCCATCACTCCCTCCTTTTAGTGCTGAATTTTCCTAATTAACTATTTAGTTAAATTAGGAAGTAAAGAATAAAATTTACTGTTATTTCTTTATATTAAAGATTTCTTTTAAGATTTATCCCCGAGTCTTTGCTCATATTCATTAAGAAAAAAACAAAACAATTAGAAATCAATAATACCAAGCGCGTATTTAATAAAATTAAACTTTTAATATCAATATGCAAATTAGCTTTCCTGTTCAAACTGTAACCCGCTATTTTGTTGCATATATAAATACAATTGCATGTTATTAGAATGTAGATAAAGTCAAAAGTATTAATTAAGGTATAACAATTTTATCAATAACTGAGGTTTAAATAAAAAATAAATTCATGGTGAATGTGACGTCAATAACTAAGGGAATTGTGACTTGAGTAGTGATTTAGTTTCGGCTTCAGACAGACAAACACACAATTCCATTATAATAAGATTATCAAAATTCAAAAACTAAATTAAAGAAAAAGCAAACTAAAAGTTTTGTCGGGGAAAAAATTATGAGGCGGCTTATCCGACGCAGCGGGATCTCTC
>CM042160.1:3935622-3943122 GCA_023376005.1 Doryteuthis pealeii
ACGTGAAGCCCTAGCACCTATATGATTGTCCCAAAAGAAGCGCGTGGTGTAATGGTTAAAGTCATGGGAAATGGACTCGTCGTCCCGAGTTCAAATCCTGGATGTGGTAATTGCATTTCACTTTGCGCTAATACCCCTAGGAAAGGTATGAACCCTACTCTCCCTCCAGCTATGGGTAAATAGTAGAGCAGACTGGGCTCTTTAACCTTGAAGGAAAACTCTTAATTCAAACCTGTTGAACCCCGCTTAAGAAATTGACCTTGTGTCACATCCTGCTCGTGCGGATGGGTTGGTAAATATATATATGATTGTCCCAACCATTTTCCTCAATTGCTCTTATGTCAAACATCAAATCTTTTTTTAATCATATTAAGGAGGAGGTTAGATATCCCTCAAGCCCTAGCACCTATATGATTGTCCCAACCCATTATCGTTATGGCAAATCCCCAATCCTTTTTATCATATATATATTTACCAACCCCTCCGCACGAGCAGGATGTGACACAAGGTCAATTTCTTAAGCGGAGTTTAACAGGTTTGAATTCAGAGCTTTCCTTCTCCTAGACTGGTTGTCTAATCAAGGTTAAAGAGCCCAGTCTGCTCTACTATTTACCCATAGCTGGAGGGAGAATTGAATTCATACCTTTCCCAAGGGTATTAGCGCTATACGAAATTCAAACAGCTTCATCCAGGAATTGAACTCGGGTCGACGAGTCCATTTACTCTAACCATTAGACTACGCGCCTCCAACATATTTGTGCTATAGGGCGGTGGCCGAGTGTTTCTGTGCCCTGGGCATGACGCTAAACTGCATTTAATGATGAGGTTTTAGTTCTGGACCTCTAGAGAGTGTGGAGTATCCCTTTATTGACATTACTCTCATGTCCACTCTTACAACGGTATGGTAGTACCTGTTAGGGTCTCATCTATGGGTTAATTAGATCAAAAATGAATTTAGAAGATGTGTTTAAAAAATTGAATACCCATCAAGAATGAATAAAATAAACGTCTTCGACATAAAATAATCCAACAAATTTTTTTTATTATATATGTGCTAGATGGTGGTGGCTGGTACTCTTAGTGTCCTGGGTATGACGTTAAACTGCATTTAATGGTGAGATTCTGGAGCTCTGGGGAATGTGGAGTACCCCTTCATCGATATTACTCACAGATCTACTCTAATCCGGAGAGCTAGCATCTGTTAGGGCCCATCTATGGGTTAAATAGAAAAAATGTGTTTATAAAAAGATTGAGTATCCATTAAGAATGAATTTATTTCAAAACTTTGTTGGCATCAAATGACCCACTGAGGTTGATATGCCTTAAAAGTGGTAGTAGAAAAAATATGCTTAAAAATTAGAGTCTGAAAACAATTCGGATACGCAACAAGAAGGAATAAAATAAAAACTGCATGAAATAACTCAACAGAGGTTGATGTGTCGTAAAATCCAACCAGCCAACCAACCATCCAACTAACCAACCTGAAGGTACTTATTTATCGCTGGCGAAAACACATTGCTGATAATATTGCTGACCATCTAGAAAATAGTTTTTCTACTTGAAAACTTGCGAAGGTGGCTTGATTAGCACATGACACTGTAAACAGGGACGTTTATATAGCAAAGGGATTTTTAAGCTCATCAACAAAATTTTTAGATATACTTATATTCTCAAGCCATATTATTAACATATCAATGCTGGTGTTTCGATTATATATGAATATATGCAGAATAGATAAATAGACAGACAGACAGAGAGAGGAAGAGAGAGAGAGAGAGAGAGTGTGTGTGTGTGTGTGTTGTGTGTGTGGATGTGGATGAGAGAGAGAGGGAGAGAGAGAGAAATGTAGTGTAATTATTGTGGTCTATGGGGATTGAAAGGAGAAAGAGAAGAAAAAGAAATAAGAGCAAACAAAGGTTACAATTTGGAAGAGTAAACACTAAGCGGGGTGCTAGTAATGTGACCGACGTATGACCCCGGAAGTAGATTTAAAAATAAAAACGGATGTTCCGGGTTTTGACAGGGACGAGAAACGGATGAAGAAGAAAATCGGGCTCTTTTCGGCCAGGCTTCATGGAAGCAGGTGGGACCTTC
The DNA here is from genome assembly GCA_023376005.1 of Doryteuthis pealeii. Lineage (NCBI taxonomy): Eukaryota > Metazoa > Mollusca > Cephalopoda > Myopsida > Loliginidae > Doryteuthis > Doryteuthis pealeii. The sequence goes on from CM042160.1 coordinate 3,937,717, forward strand.
ACGGTTCCAACGATGGGTTCGATATAAGTAGTAGCGAATATGATTTACGACAGAGTAATTTCTCTCCATCTTTTCTTCTCTTCTGAAAAAGAACCCACGTGTGTCAAAGAAATAAACATCCCCTGTGACTATACAACCTGCGTGTGTTGTTTCTGAACTAACGACTATTACTACTACTAACGGTGACTACTACTACAACTTCAGTTGGCCTATTGTTACATAATCTATGCATTGATTATTGTAAACCTTTTCATACCACGGGTGGGACTTTCCATGGAATATTACAGAAAGCCCGCGAAGTACGTGAAGTCACGTGGGACCTGGTTGGCTCTCAGTTTCAGCTTGGACGTCAGACAGATAAGATGTATCTGCTTTAGCTGGAGCTCTCTGCACACGCACGTTGTGTTTAGTTAGAGAAATATGTTTAGTTAATTAAATAAAGGTTTGAATAAATAATATGGTTTTGTGGTTGATGAATGTCTTGGCAACAAGACTGACCTAGAAGAAGAAATGAATCAAGGACGACCAACCAGCAAGAACAGAGAAAGACGAAGTCCAGACGCTAGAAGAAGAACGTAAGATACCAAAGATGAACAGAAGAATAATAGAAGTAAAGAAAGGGTATACAACACTATGCGACACATATCCTTCTAATTCATATACCAAAAGAGAGAGGGGGAAGCAAAAGAGAGAGAAAGAGGGAGGGAGAGAGAGAGAGGGAAAGAGAGGGGTGGGCAAAGCGAAAGAGAGAGTAAGAGAAAAACAAAGAGAGAGAGAGGAAGAGGAGGGAAAGGGAGAGAGAGGGGGTGGCAAAGCGAAAGAGAGAGAGAGAGGAGGGGGTGGGCAAAGCGAAAAGAGAGAGAGAGAGGAGAACAAGCGAAAGAGAGAGAGAGAGAGAGAGAAACAGAAAGACAGAGAAAGAGGAGAGAGAGAGGCAGACAGAGCGAGACCGATCGAAAAAAGAGAGAGGGGCGAGCAAAAGAGAGTGAAAGAGAAAAACAAAGAGAGAGAAGGGGAGAGAGGGGGGCAAAGCGAAAGAGAGAGAGAGAGAAATAGAAAGACAGAAAAAGAGGGAGAGAGAGATTGAGGCAGACAGAGAGAGAGAGACCGATCGAGAAAGAGAGAGAAGGGGAAAAGCAAAAGAGAGAGACAGAGACAGAGACAAAGAGAGAGAGAGAGAGAGAGAGAGAGAGAGAGAGAGAGAGAGAGAGAAACTGAGATAATTATGCTACAGAAAGGGAGAGTCAGTGTATGTGTGAGAGAGAAAGAGAAATAGAGAGTTAGAGTGTGTAGGTGTTAGAGAGAGGGAAGGTGTGTATGTGAGAGATAGAGTGTGTGTGTGTGTGTATGAGTGTGTACGTGTATGAGAGAGAGAGGTGGGGGAGGGAGAGAGAACATAGTTTGTTAGAAAAAGTGGAACAGAAGAGGAAAATGTGAAACAGAGAAAAGACTCAATTATTAAATAGAAATAATTAACTGAAACCCTATAGTTATTAGTATCAAGTATAATACTTGATATCGTATAACCGCGCGCTGAAAAAAAAAAAAACAACAAAAAAACAACACAAACAACTCACCAAAGGTGGAAGCGCGTGATGTAATGGTTATTGTCGTAGGAAACGGATACACCGAGACGAGTTCAAATCCTGGTCACGGCTGTTTGCATATCACATAGCTCTAGAATAACCGAAGGAAAGGTACGAATCAGACTATTCTCCCTCTCGTTATTGGTAAATAGTAGGACAGACTAGGATCTTTAACCGGGTAATAGCAACATGTCTAAGAGTAGGAAAACTCTGAATTCAAACCAAAGGGTCTTTTTGAAAGGTCTTCCCACTTCTCCTCCGACAAAAGTGTAAATATAAACGTACAAAGAACAGGATTTCCAAACATCAAGGCATAAAATAACCCCAGGCATGTTGCCATGCTGTTAAAATCTACCAATCAATCAATAAAATCTCTAGGCCTAAAATAAGCCTAGATGGGTTCATATGCCGTTAAATTCAACTAATCACTCAATCATAATCTCTGGGTATAAAATGACCCTAGACGGATTGACATGCCGTTAATATCTACCAATCAATTAATCATGACGTCTAGGCATAAAATAATCCTAGACGGATTGACATGCCGTTAAAATCAACCAATCAATCAATCATAACTTATTGGCATAAAATAACCCTAGACGGGTTGACATGCCGTTAAAATCAACTAATCACTCAATCATAATCTCTGGGTATAAAATAACCCTAAACGGGTTGACATACCGTTAAAATCAACCAATCAATCAATCATACCTTCTTGCCATAAAATAACCCTAGACAGGTTGACATGCCGTTAAAATCAACTAATCAATCAATGATGATCTCTATGCATAAAATAACTCTAGACGGGTTGGCATGTCGTTAAAATCAACAAATCAATCAATCATAACTTTTTGGCATAAAATAAGCCTAGTCGGGTTGACATGCCGTTAAAATCAGTGAAATCAATTCTGCTGTTGTTTCCGTGGAAATAAGTTGGGAGTATTTCTGTCGAGGCTTGCTTTCTATTTTGATTCTTATATTTCATAATTTTTGTTATTAATAGGGTTTTTTTTTATGACAGTAAAAAAAAAAAACAAACACAAGTGAAATTTGTAAGATGATGGAAAAATACTAGTAAAACTAATAATAATAATAATAATAATAATAATAATAATAATAATAATAATAATAATAATTGATGATTGCGACAATTGTGTAAAATTGAAATAAATGCACTTCATCCTACGAGTGTTAAAAATAACAATAAACACGGTGACCAGACAGCTCGAGAAAATTCTGGGGCCGAGTTAAATTAGCCTAAGGTATCATCCAATCAGCGTGAATCACTTCCGTTGGACCAGTTCTATAAAACAAAAAAGAAAAGAAAAGAAGCGAAATGCAGACGCCATTTTCTAAAAGCGCTGAAGTAATCTACTGAATACGACGAACGCGTCGACAGAAATATGACCAGCCATGATATTAACTGGAGACAAGACATTATAACAAATTTATAGCAGGAAAAAAAATCCACAGCTTTGTTTTTGAACTTCGGCAAACCAGTGATTCTTCGTGGGTCAATTCATCGATCAACTGAAACTTTAACTCATTGATTACTTTAAGCCACTCACCGTGGCTCCCCCAGTACTACGATCATACTGATAGCCGCTTGCAGCGGCTATCGAACATGTCACTTCTTTACTCTAAAACAAAATCACTACGTGAACACCCATGACTACCAGGATTTTTTAAGATTTAAATAGAATGAGTTCTGAGGTGAATAGATATTGAACTTTGAAATATCCCATCATACAGGTAAAAAATAAAGCCGTGAGGAAAATTTAGTATGCAATGAGTTAATTTTTTAGGTATTTAACTCTTTGCCTACTTTAAACCGCTCACAGCGGTTCTCTGTTTTTAAGCACACCACACTCAAGCAAGTACAAAAACTGATGGTTAGTTCATTATAACTGAGCAGAAGGACTCAAATTACAATAATAATAATAATAATGAGAGAGCCTTATCAGAATAGAATCGCGTGGTGTAATGGTTAAAGCAATGGGAAATTGACTCGTCCCCCGAGTTCAAATCCTGGACGTGGTAATTGCATTTCACATAGCGCTAATACCCTTGGGAAAGGTATGAATCCTACTCTCCCTCCAGCTATGGGTAAATAGTAAGGCAGACTGGGCTCTTTAGCCATGGCTAGGTAATCAGTCTAGGAGAAGGAAAACTCTGAATTCAAACCTGTTAAACCCCGCTTAAGAAATTGACCTTGTGTTGCATCCTGCTCGTGCAGAGGGGTTGGTAAATATATATAAGAATAGAATGAGTTTTGAATGAGATGAATAGTGAACTTTGAAATATTCCATCAATCAGATAAAAAATAAAATTTGGTAAAGCCGTAGAGAAGCTTATTATTACCGTTTATTAACCACTTGATTTCTCTCTCTCTCTCTCTCTCTCTCTCTCTCTCTCTCTCTCTCTCTTAAATCAAAATTTTAAAAAAGCTTGAAAAAACATTTTTATTTCAAACAGAGATCAACCAATAATTTATCTCTTTCTTTCTTTTCTTTTTTCTTTTTCTTTTCCTCTTTCTTTTTCTTCTCTCTTTTCTTTTCTTTCTTTCTTTCTTTCTTTCTTCTTTATTTGCCTCTTTCTTTTCTTTTCTTTTCTTTCTTTTCTCTTTCTTTTCTTTTCCTCTCTTCCTTTTCCTTTCTTCTTTCTTTCTTTCTTTATTTGCCTTTCTTTTCTTCTTTTCTTTTCTTTTCTTTCTTTTCTTTTCTCTTCTTTCTTTCTTTCTCCTCTTTTCCTCTTTCTTTCTTTCTTTCTTTCTTCTTTATTTCCCTCTTTCTTTCTTTTTATCTCTTTCTTTTCTTTTCTTCTCTTTTTTCTTTTTTCCTCTTTCTTTCTTCTCTCTTTCTCTTTTTTCTTCTTTCTTTATTTGCCTCTTTCTTTTCTTTCTTTTTTCTTACTTTCTTTTCCTCTTTCTTTCTTTTTTATCTCTTTATTTTATTTATTTATTTGCCTCTTTCTTTTTTCTTTTCTTTTCTTTTCTTTCTTTTCTTTTCTTTTCTTTTTCTCTTTCTTTCTTTCTTTCTTTATTTGCTTCTTTCTTTCTTTTTTATCTCTTTCTTTCTTTTCTCTTTTCTTTTTTCCTCTTTCTTTCTTTCTTTCTTTTTTCTTTCTTTCTTTCTCTTTATTGGCCTCTTTCTTTTCTTTTCTTTTTCTTACTTTCTTTCCTCTTTCTTTCTTTTTTATCTCTTTATTTATTTATTTATTTATTTATTTGCCTCTTTCTTTTCTTTTCTTTTCTTTTCTTTTCTTTTTTCTTTCTTTCTTTTCTTCTTTATCTTCTTTTCTCTTCTTTCATTTCGTCTTTCATTCTTTTTCTTTCTTACACCCTTTTCATTTATTTTTGTTGCTAATCACTTATCCTGCGATTATTGATCGAAAGAGAAAAGGTGTGTCACGTGAATGGGGGGGGGAGAATAATTCATGGTTGTCGCTCTTTTTATACAAGGATATTTTAGCTATTTTTCCATTCTTATTTTCTTTTACTTTTCTTTTCTTTTTGTTGTGTTTGTTTTTGTTTTGTTTTTTTTTGGTTTATTTTTTATAAATTCCCGGGGAGGTGCCCCATCCCATGTTGTTTTTATAAATCTTTAGATATTTTCAAAGTTTTTATTCTAACTGGACAAACACATGAAAAATTCGCGCTTTGGTGAAGTTTCATCTCCCGCCATTTTTATAATCAGTTTATTTTTTTCATTTTTGCGAAGATAAATTGATAAATGCATGATATTAAATTGAAAAATAATTCAATTTGAATAAAACTAGGCCAACCTTGTTTCTATTTTCACTATATTCCTTATTTATTATA
>CM042160.1:3948122-3961313 GCA_023376005.1 Doryteuthis pealeii
TGCCGACAGAGGAAAGGTCCAGACCGTAGTTGTTGGTGTGGCTCCGTCGTGAGCATCTCTAGGTGCAACGAACGGGCGCGCACGAACCATTTACGATGACAGGCTTGACCCTCTCTCTCTTCTTCCTCTGCTTCTCTCTCTCTCTCTCTCTCGCTCTCTCATACACACACGCACTTTCTCTCTCCTTTCCTCGAAAAGAACCCACGAGCCTAGGAAGAAATAAACAACCCCTTTTTTATACTATACGACATTCGTTGTAGCTACTTTGAAACTAATGACAGCAACTACTATAAAACGACTTAGTCCCTACACAACATATGCAAATCATCACCGAGAGAACTCTCTCTCTCTCTTCTCTCCTCTGAAGTCTCACTCTCACTCTTGACAGTTTACCTCTCTCCTCTCTCTCTCTCTCTCGCTCTCTCTTTCTCTCTCTCTCCTCCCACCTCTCTCTCTCTCTCTCTCTCTCTCTCTCTCTCTCTCTCACACAACACACACTTTCTCTCTCTTCTATTTGAAAAAGGAACCCACCAAGCCTAGGTAGGAAATAACAAACCCCTTTTTTTATATACGACTTTCGTTGTTTTACTTCTGAACTAACGACAGCTACTACTATAACGACTACTATTACACCTGACTTGATCCCTACACGAACATATGCAAATATCACCCGAGAACTCGCTCTGAGTCTCACTCTCACTCTCAGCCAATTGGTTAGATGGTGTGTGATTTCAATGTGGATATATAAATATTACCACAATGTTTCTTTCTTTCTCCTCTCTCTCTCTCTCTCTCTCTCTCTCTCTCTCTTCTTTCTTCCTCCCTCTCTCTCTCTCTCTCTCCTCTCTCTCTCTCTCTCACACACACACACAACACACACACACTTCTCTCTCTCCTTCTATTTGAAAAAGAACCCACGAGCCTAGGAAGAAATAAACAACCCCTTTTTTTGACTATACGACTTTCGTTTGTTGTTACTTTGAACTAACGACAGCTACTACTACTAACGACTACTACTACAACTTGACTTGGTCCCTACACAACATATGCAAACATCAGTAGATTTCTATTCGATCGATATTTTTGTCGATGTCATTTGCATTTGAAATAGATGTAAATAGTTTACTTTTTTTTAATGGCGGCTAAGAAGGTGGGAGTATAATTTGTGGGTGGTACATTTAACAAGTTCACGTGATTACTTATATGAAGGATGGAGTCTGGTGATTCCGTTAACCCTTTGCTAATTGCTGGCTTCACGCTGGGTCGTCAAATTTATTGTATTTAGCCTACAGGTCAAGACGTTTAACTCGTCTCTCTTTCGGCTGGCGTCTTTTTTAAATTACCTATCTATTCACATCCCACGACCGCTTCACTTTAGCACTATATTTTATATATAATATATAATATATATATATATATATATATATAGAGAGAGAGAGAGAGAGAAGAGAGAAAGAAAAGAAAAAGAGGAGATTTAAAATTAATATGGATATATATATGTACATTAATATAAATAATATAGCTCTTTCGGCTGGCGCTTTTTTTAATTACCTATCTATTCACATTCCACGCCCGTTTCACTTTAGCCTAATCTTATATATATATATATATATATATATAATATATATATATATAAATATATATAAATTTTAATTTGACACGCGTAGATATCTTTTTCCACTACCCCTTACATAATAAACGCACACAGCAACTCAAAAGTTAAAAGAATATTTTCTCGACACTTACTTGAAACAAACATTTTTTCTTAATGAACATACATTCACACACACACACACACACACACACACACACAAATTTGAGGTTTGTTTCGATGTCGTTTATTGCAAAAGATTTATACACACACGCGCAACCACACACACAAAACAACTAAAAATGCCCAATGCCTTTTTTCGATACACACACTCACACACTCTCATACTCACTCCGTAAAAGAGAATACCTGAAACACTGCAGCGTCGGCCAATAAATTTACCACTCAACTTATTTAAACCTGTGTTTTTCAATTTCCTTAATATATATATTATATAATATATATATATATATATATATATATAGAGAGAGAGAGAGAGAGAGAGAGAGAGATTTTAACATTAGCAAAATATATATACATATATATGTATATAAGTTAGAGTAAGGTGGACATGAAGTCAACAGCGCTTGGTTACTGACAGTTTCTTTCCAATGCGATTTTCAAACCACGCTACCCTCACTTAAATATACATGCTCTATCAACGATGCTGAGCACTATTTACATATGAATATAATGCTCTATATTCAGTATATATATGTAATATATATACATATATGTATATACACAACACACACACACACACACACATACACGCACACCACACACACACACACACACATATTATATATAATATATATATATATATATTTGTGAATTAAACGGCCTTAGATACCACTCTAAAACTCTTAAGCCTTTTTATTCACAAATAACTTTGCTCTGTTTACAATATTAAACATTGAGCTCTTATACAGAACCTGAACTCTACAGCAAACTACTGGTAAAGAATAGGACCTGCCTAGAATCACCTTGTACCAAGAAACTTGGTACCACCCACATTTTTATATATATATATATATATATATATATATATATATATATATATATATCAGGAAAAATGCCAATGAAGCCGAGGGTATATAAATATATAAAAAGTTGAAAAAACAATACGATGTTCAAATAGATGATATTTTATTGTTGGAGCCAATGTTGTAACGTTTCGGTATTTTTAGCAAACCATCTTTAGGGCATTATTCTCAAATGGAAAAAAGTTAAAAAATAAAAATAATAAAAAATAATGGTTTGTAGGTTTGGGATTTTTGTGCGTTGCGGCTTGTAAATATTACGCAAATATGGAAAAAATTGCAAGTAAGCTTTGCATATATATATATATATATATATATATATATATATAATATATATAATCTACTGAGTCAGACGAACCTACTATTAGTTTCGCATAAAGCTCTTCAGGGCGAAAAAAGAGTCAGATTTTAGCCCTGAAGAGCTTTATGCGAAACTAATAGTAGGTTTGTCTGACTCAGTAGATTATCTTTATTACTTGGCTCTACTTAGGTATCGAGCACTTTTTACAGATTAGCTTCTCCAAGCGGTTATATCAATATATATATATATATCTTATATACATATATATACATATAAATTGTTTTTTTCTTTTGGCCAAATACTGTACCAATAGATTATTTTTTGTTGGTACGAATATCTTGGTCTTTTCTTTTTTTCAAAAATTTTTTTCTTCCTGGTTGATGTTTGGTAGTATATTTTTACAATCAAACTCTCTGTTGGGTTTTTCTCCGCAAAGGATCTACCAACACGCTTGGTATATTAATTATATATACTAGCAACTATATGCACCCTCCAGGTGCAAGTATTTAAGTTTTAATGTAATAAAATATCGTATTAAATTAGAAAGGCTAATGAAACTAAATAAGAATGCAGATAAAAAGATTTGAAACAGACGGCAGGTATAATCGATAAATAGAACAACTGAAACTTACTCTTCCATCAATCTCGTCTTTCATTGTTATTTTTTCAAATTTAAGTATTTAGTTAAAAGAGGAAGTAAAGAATAAAATGACAGTTATTTTTTCTTGTTAATGGATTTCATTTAAGATTTATTGAAGAGACTTTTGCTTATATTCATTAAAATAAAACCAAACAGTTAGAAATCAATAATACTAAGCACATATTTATTAAAATCAAATTTTTAATATCAATATGCAAATTATCCTTCTCGTTCACACTGTAAACCGCTATTTTGTTGTATATATAAATATAATTGCATGTTATTAGTATGTGGATATGGTTAACAGTATTAATAATGCAAAACAATTTTATTAATAATTGAGGTTTAAATTAAAATAAAATCATTGAGAAAGGGACATTAATAACTAAGGGAATTGTGACTTGAGTAGTAATATAGTTTCGGTTACAGACAGAAAAACACACAATCTCCATTATAATAAGATATATATATATATATATATATATATATTGCTTACTGAAATGTTATGTTTTGTATTACTTACATTTTTCGGACTGTTGTCTTCGTCTCTATTGTTATATACAAAACTTCTTTACGGTCAATTTGCCCTCCGGCCTTCTTCAGATGTTTCTTACGGAAATTTGGAACTTTCGTATCCAACTCGGGATCCTTTGTAATTGGGAGCTTTCATGGAACTTCGATCCGAACCCTTTATTTAATTCATTTGGGTAGATTATAGAACAATTTAGATACTTAGGCAGTAACATCTCCTCCACAGAAAACGACGTTAATGCACGTATAGGAAAGGCATGGGCCGCTATAAATAAATTATCGGTCATATGGAAATCCAATCTTACAGACAAGTTAAAGAGACAGTTCTTCCAGGCTGTTGTCGTATCAGTGCTGCTGTATGGCTGCACACCTGGACCCTAACGAAGCGACTAGAGAATAAACTAGATGGGAGCTGCACAAGAATGCTGCGGGTGATCCTGAACAAGACGTGGAAACAGCACCCCACGAGGAAGCAGCTGTATGGCCACCTGCCACATATCACCCAAGCCATCCGAGTAAGACGGACAAGACACGCGTGACACTGCTGGAGAAGCAAGGACGCACTCATAAGCGACTTCCTCCTGTGGAAGCCAGCACATGGGCGCGCCACAGTGTGGGCCGACCAGCAAAGACGTACATTGATCAGCTCTGCGCGGATACAGGATGCTGCACAGAGGACCTCCCCAGAATGATGAGCGATAGGGACGGATGGAGAGAGATTGTCATGGATATCCGTGCCAACAGCGCGACATGATGATGATGATGATGATGATCCTCATTCAAGTAATTTCATTTCGGACAACAGTACGAATAATCTAAATGATTCAAATTATCAAGTCTGATCTAAAATATTTAGACTGATAGGATTGTTGTAACAAATATGAGAGCAGAATGTGTTATATAGCCGTCCAGTCTGGCTATATATATATATTTTCCGAACATTATGTTAACATCACGAACTCACGTGAAATACAAGCGGTGGAATAAAGCGAGAACGCGGTTTATAACGGATATTTATCTAGATGTCACTTCCGAAGCGATTTATCTGACGAAAGGCATATGGTGCTTTGAAACCAACGGTAATAATCTGCCAGTAAGGTATAGAATATAATAAATACAGCTCTTACAATTGTAATCGAGTTCTATATTTTCCTTCCTCCAATTTTATTAAAAAATCACTATATATATATATATATATATATATATATATATATATATATATATAATGTTGTTCTGGTTCCAACGGGAGAAAATTTAATATTTCATAAAAATATTTTTTGCGCGCAAGTCGCATGCAAATCACGCGCAAATCGCACGCAAATCACGTGCAAATCGCACGGAAATCACGCGCAAATCGCACGCAAGGATTGAAAAAAAAATAACGTAGCGTTCAACCGTTATTACACAGCCATTATAATAGAAAAGTTGCAGAAACACACACAACCTATCAAATATCGGACATATTCTGCCAAAATAATAATTCAATGCCTGAAGAAGACAACTGATCAGAAACACGTGTCGCATATGTAAGATCAAAAGAATTTAAAAAATTTTCTGAGAACATAATACATTTTGCGGACCTTCTTTTTCATAATATATATATATATATATATATATATATTTATATATATATATCTGTGTGTGTATGTGTGTGTGTGTGTATGTGTGTGTGTGTGTGTGTGGCGAGGTCTGGTTTTTGTTATACTATGGTATGAAGAGATGGGAGGTATTCGCGGTCATATCCTCGTAACTCTTTCTTACTTGTCTTTCGAAGTAGCTGGCTGGTACTTTATTTCTGTTGTCTGTTTCATACGTAATTGATCTGTTATCTGTTATCTTCATTTCTTCTGACTGGTCTGGTCTGTCTTTCGTTCTTTTCTTCTTCTATTGTAAACTCTGGTCTATCCTCGAGATGCTCGTCTGGCTTAATGTTGGTTTGCCAAAGCTGCCATTTAGTTCACAGAGACAACCCAAGTGATCACATTTTTATTTATTCAGAACCAGACTTTCTCAACCACGGCCGAGTCGAAGCGGGGCTGATGCTTACGTTATATAGCCGTCTGTCTGGGTATATATATATGGAGGGAGTTCTTCTCACGAGGTATGAGATAAGAGAGCATCCGTGGTCATACTCGCATAACCCTGTCTTTATCTTACTTACTTGTCTTTCGAAGTAGCTGGCTGGTACCTTATTTCAGTAGTCTGTTTCTTTTACAACTGGTTTGTAATCTGTTATCTCCATTTATTCTAACTGGTCTGGTTCTGTAGATGCTAGTCTGGTTGGTGTAGGGGTTACGGTCCTCGCCTGTCAGCTTGACAGTCAGGGTTCGAGTCACGCACAAGGCGGTCTTCCTATCTATAGCTCTGCTGATGAGGCCTAATAGGCCGAAATGCATATACAGAGATTGATTTTTGTCGATTTGTTTAGCCTTACATTTGAATAGGTATGCCCGCCTAATTAATTGATTAACTTCCAAAATTAGGTAGGACTTCAATTAAGCACATATTCTCCCAAAAATTGTCGGCTAAAAAAAGCCATATCAAAAACACATCGTTGTGTATTTACTTCTCTTATATATAATATATATATATATATATATATATATATATATGAGAGTGAGTAAATAAACAATGTGTTTATTTGATATGGCCTTTAGAGTATATATGCTTAATTGAAGTCATATCTAATTTTGAAAATTAATTAGTTAATAAATAATGAATTTAGGCGGGCATATATGTTCAAATGTAAGGCTTATTTCTGTAGTCTGTTTCTTTCACAACTGGTTTGTAATCTGTTATCTCCATTTATTCTAACTGTTCTGGTTCTGTAGATGCTAGACTGACGTAGTTTTGGTTTGCCAACGCTGCCATTTTGTTCACAGAAACAACACAAAGCCCATATCTTAGTGATCACATTTTTTTTTATTCAGAACCAGTCTTTCTCAACCGCGGTGGAGTCGAACTGTTTTCATCACGACGTCTCCAGCCTAACTGACTAAATAACTGACTAAGCTCCTGGCCTTTTTTTTCTCACAGTCTATGTTTAACCGAAAATAAATTTTACCTAAAGGTTATTTCATTGTCAATAATCTAAACCAACGTTGCATTCCAATGACTTTGATATAAAAATCTAAATCTACACTAACCGTCCAAAAAAACAAACAAACAACGGTTTAGCAATATAAAACAAGTAGATAGAAAGATAGGAGCAGACTGAAATAGAAAAATGAGAACAGAATAGACAGATAGATAGATGGATAGACAGATAGATGATTTCTGCTAGAATGAGAGTTTCATATCTGTGCACTATGTCTAATCTACGAGGTATGTCAGAAAAGTTCCAGGACTGGCGTCACAAAAACAAAATTCAAATCCAAACTACAAATTATAAGTTATTCCTTTCAAAGTATTCTCCCTGGAGTCTAATACAAAAATTTAGTTCAAATTCAAACTACAAACTTTAAGTTATCACTTTCAAAGTATATATATATATATATATATGTGTATATATTATTATATATATATATATATATATATATATAATATATATGTGTAATATATATATATAATGTGTGTGTGTGTGTGTGTGTATATATATATTATATATATATATATATATATATGTGTGTGTGTGTGTGTGTGTGTGTGTGTGGGTGGGTGTGTTACAAAAATAATGGCCGATTTCAAATACATATATTTATTGTTGAAACATTGACAGTAGAAATGTTAAAATTCGTCAAAATACGAGCCTTGGGCAGCTATGCATCTCTGCCATCGATCTATGAGGTCATTTATTCCGCGTTGGTAAAAAGTTATTGGCTGTGATGCAACAAAATCTTTAAATGATGATTCCACCTCTTCTTTAAATCGAAAAGTTTTACCATTTAAAAATGGGCTTAAGTGCCTAAAAAAATGATAATCCGTAGGTGAAAGATCGGGAGAATATGGAGGGTGTGGTAAGGTCTCGTATGACAAGTGACTATTTGGTCAAGAAAGGGATCATTGGTATTACGCAAACAGCATCGTTGCATTTCTTGCAAAAACAAAAATGTTTACTCCACTATCCCCTTTTAGCTTGCGCTAGACCACTGAGAATAGTTTTTTTGCTTAGTTGGAGTGCTACACCTACCCTCATCTCTCTCAGATGCGTTACTGCACAAAACATGAATATTTGTAAGTAAAGTAAAGTCATCGGGGCGGCCTAAAGTCGGTATCACCCAATCAGCGAGGGAGTCTATCCCCTTTTCACTAGCGCTAGACTAAGGAGATTGTTCTGAGGTGGAGCGCCACTCCTGCCATCAGTTCCATACTTTACTGTGCTACTCATACGCTGAGTTGGCGAGGGCCGATTGAACTAGGAACCTTCTGGTTTCTAGCCGAACGCTCTACCGACTGAGCATTTGTACCAATATCAAATTGTGTATATATTCTTTTGGGAGGCTTGATGTTAATTTAGAACATTTTAAAATATCCCCCTTGTGTCTCTGATAGATAAAGCGAGAATTCTTCCAAGCTCTAGCCGTATCAGTGCTACTGTATGGCTGCACCACTTGCACTTTAACGAAACGGTTGGGAAAAAGCTAGATGGGAATTACACGAGGATGAGAAGTAAATACACAAACGATGTGTTTTTGATATTGCTTTTTTAGCCGACAATTTTTGGGAGAATATGTGCTTAATTGAAGTCGTACATAATTTTGGAAGTTAATTAATTAATAATAAATTAATTAGGCGGGCATACCTATTCAAATGTAAGGCTAAACAAATCGAGAAAAATCAATATCTGTATGTACATTTCGGCCTATTTGGCCTCATCAGCAGAGCTATAGATAGGAAGACGCCTTGTGCGTGACTCGAACCCTGACTGTCAAGCTGACAGGCGAGGACCGTAACCCCTACACCAACCGGACTTTCTTAGATTTTCGTGTAGGTATTATTCCCTTATAGTGACTTTTTCTACACGACAGTATGAAAGTAAATACACAAACGATGTGTTTTTGATATGTGTGTGCTTAAATCTGTTCCCATCATATGATCCTTTTTTTAATAATTGTGAATGTTTTATCTATATATAATTTTCTTAATAAAATACATTTGCCTATATGTTCGGTGAATTTCTATTAAATGTGGCAAAGACATACAAGCTAAAAAAAAAAACTAAGATAAAACAAGGAATACTCATTTAAAAATATTGCATTTTATTCTTGAAGCCAACGATATATTTTGTGCCTTAGGAGCAATGAAATTTCAAATTATTGAAGAGGAGAATTTAATCATGCCAGGCAAATTTATTAAGTGTGAAATATTAAACTAAATAATAATTTTCTAAGTATCATATACGACAAATCCATTTGAAAATTTCAATCGGCTGGTCACATCAAGCCCTAGCACATACATGATTTTCCCAACCCTGCAGAGGGGTAAGACTCCCCCAATGTTCCACCTGTTGGCCGTGGGTGGCGACCCGTGATGCTTAAGGATAGAGCCCAGGTGGATGAGCAGTTCATGACATGCAATGCTCCACTTTGGCCTATCTTGGCTAGACGGCGGTCGAGAGGCCCCCTCCGATCAATCGGCTGGTCAGGTCAAGCCCTAGCACCTATATGATTTTCCCAAACCCTATTGCCTTATGCAAGTCCCAACCCCTTTTTATCATATGGTGCTAGAAGCGGTGGCTGCGGTCTACATGTCCTGGGAATGACGTTAAACTCTACCTGATGGCGAGGTTCCAGTTTTGGAGGTTTGGGGAATGTGGAGCACCCTTTCATCACCATTGCTCCCTGGTCCACTCTGACCCGGAGTGATAGTACCTGTTAGGGTCCCATCTATGGGTTAAATAGAAAAATGTATTTATAAAAAAATTGTATTATCCATTAAGAATTTATTTATTTCAAACTTTATCGTCATTAAATGACCCACTGAGGTTGATATGCCGTAAAAAAAAACAAAAAAACAAATCATTTGGAAATTCTTCAGCTTCCACAAAGGGAAACTCGCTGACATTGAATTTTTAACTCCCACCCCTCAGGCAATATGTTTCAAAAATATATTTTTACATCGCCCAGATAGTGTTTTTTATTTTGCTAGTAGTTATTTACAAAGCTTTGCTTAGATGTGGCACAAGGCCAGAAGTAGGAGGCACCCACTGAGATTCGAACTCACTAACAATGGTCTGTTAAGCTAGCTTGCTAACCATTAGTCTACATGAGGTGCCCAATGGTTTTCCATATATGTTTTTCAATCATTCTTTCATTCTTTCTTTCCTTATTTCTTTTATTATATATTTCTCCCCTTTTCATTTTATTCCCCGCCCCCATTGTTTCTTTCTTTCTTGTATATTCACGACTCATATTCTTTATTTCCTCCTTCTTCAATTATTTATTTCTTTCTTTCCTTCCTTCTTTATTTCTAACTTTTTCACTTAATTTCCCTAACTACACTTTCTTTCTTTCTTCTTTTCTTTTATATTCACTACTCAGTTTTTTCTCCTTCTTCCATTTTTTCTCCTTCTTTCTTTCTTTCTTTCTTTCACTACTCAGTTTTTCTTTCTTCCTTCTTCCATTTTTTCGTTCTTTCTTTCTTTCTTTCTTTTATATTCACTACTCAGTTTTTTTCTTTCTTCCTTCTTCCATTTTTTCGTTCTTTCTTTCTTTCTTTCTTTCTTTCCTTCCATGTTCCTTTATTTTATTATCCAACTGTTCCTCCCTCAAGCTATATGTAAATAGTAGAACAAACTGTTCATTTTAATCTTGGTATGGCAACCAGTCTTGGAAAAGGAAAACTCGTTATTTAAACCAGTTGTACTCCATTCTGTTGATGTTGTTTGTTTGTTTATTGATTTTAACGGCATATCAACCCGTCTGGGGTTATGTCATGCATACGGTTAGGAAGTTATACATAATCGTGTATTTTATTTATACTTTTAGTAATGGTTTTAACAATGTGTTAGCATTATTGGGATTATGTTTGTATGGTATTGATTTGTTTCATGTCTATATACTATGGTATAATTTTATTCTCTAAAAAGAAGAGAATATCCTCCATGTTGACATTTTCAAACAGATCTTTCATATGTTTGCTTTAAAATAATGTTTCTGATGTGAGCAAAAAACCCTGTATTCTATGAATAAGTGTGTTAACTGTCAAGGTGTTTACATGTTCACATTGTGGTTGTTGTTCTTGTTTGAGTATGTTGAAAAATAGACCTCATTTGGTCACATTCCATTAAAGTGCCGGGTTAGCTCAGTCGGTAGAGCGTTCGGCTAGAAACCACAATGTTCTTAGTTTGATACCGGCCCTCGCCAACTCAGCGAATGAGTAGCACAGAGATCTATGCGGTAAAGCTGATAGTAGGTGTGGCGCTCAACCACAGACGCAAAAACAATCTCCTTTTTCTAGCGCTAGTGAAAAGGGGATTGGCTGATACCGACTTTAGGCCACCCCGGCGACTTTTACTTATCATGTATAAAAATATATATCTGAGGTAGGTGAGTTGCCTCCCTTGGTCGAGGTATTCCTTTTCAAACCAACCAATTACAGGCTCACAATTTTTGGCGGCAGAAATTGAAGATAGAAATCTTCCTCTTTTGAACGCAGCATTTTATCGAGTCGGGTGTTGAAAATCATCGCTCCCAATTTTTATAGGAAGTATTTTACGTTAAATATAACTATAGCAAAAATATAGCAAAAACATATTGTGTGTATTCTAATTTTTGTTTAACGCTGATTTTTTATGCATAGTCGTAGATTATTTATTTTTGTTGAGAATGCTGATGTTAGAGAATTATCAAGATAGCCTGGGCTAATTGGGAATTTGCGATTCTGTATGATTATAAGATGGTGGTGTTGAAGACGTGTGTATGTAGAGAGTTGGCTTTCTTTCTTATAAAGTTCAAATGTTCCTTTTTTCAAATTTAGGTTACGTCAAAGAAATTACATTTGAATTATATCTATTTTATTTTAAATCCTTGTTATTATTAAGTATGTTGTTATGTTTTTACTATATAATTCAACCTAAAATCCAAAAAATCCCTCACATGCCGAGATATGCTAACCTTTTGAAAACATCTTATAATATTCAAGCAACATAATTTACTAAACACCTAAACCATTTCCACGAAATAATCACAAAAGATGCAAAAGATATATGCACTCAAACAAAGATATACATATTGAACAGTTCACGCTTTCACTCACTATCGAAGTCCGGTGAAATTAGTCGCACTTTGTAAGTAAATAAAATTTAATCTAAAAAATCGATCATTACATTTTTATGTCATTACATAAACAATATACGTTATACAGTAAATACAAACTAAATAATCAAACCAACGTAACATTAAATCATTATAATTATCATTTGATACATTTAAATTATTCTAATGCACTGAAAACCTTAATCATTAATCATGCTGAATGAAGCTGGCCAACCAGTTTATGAACTCAACCAGACTTTTAGTAACTTCTTTTTTGTTCAAATTGATGTTTGTATAATTTTGTTTTTGCGTTTTTGTCAATAAAATTTGTTGAAAAAATTTTTTTTTTTTTAAACCATTTGATTTAATCTAACCGTTTAAGAGTAGAAAAAAACTAGAACTACATTGGTGCTTTTGAATTCTTATCCACTCAAAACTTTTCTTTTTTTCTTTTTTTTAATTCTCTTTTTCTTTACCTAAATAGATTTTTTTTCAATCTAAATTTTCATAAAACCATTAATGTTACACAAAAATGTCCAGACCGTACTTACTTGTGTATGCATATAAAGAAGTTATATAAGTGGATGCAAATAACCTTCAATGGGACATGAGTTACATAACTCCATTACGACAATTTGTAGAAGAATAACATCACCTCATTTCTGGAGAGCGACGAATAACATTAAGACAAATGCATACCAAATTACGACACTAATAAATATACCAAAGCAAATACTAAAACACAATTATATACGTGTATACAGAAATAGACGTTGTCCTGCAGAAGTGATGGAGACCAGAAGGAATGTCACGTACTTGGCTGAGGGTGGCAGCTCCCAACATGAAAGTATAGACGCAAATGTCTAACCCATGTGTTTGCGAGAAACTGC
>CM042160.1:3961413-4021413 GCA_023376005.1 Doryteuthis pealeii
TCTCACAATTAACTGAAACCCAGAGGTCTTTTGTATTTAGTGTATCTATATCAGGGGCTGGCGAAATAAAAATCGGATTCACGTGTTTTAAAAGCGATTAGATAATTAAATTCTATTATTGTAAGGTTAAACGTAAGTCACTATAATTCGATAAGTAGTACATAATAACCATATTAAGAGAAAGAAAGAGAATATATTACATTGCAGTTATATTTTAAAGATTTAAAACTATTGTTTTTTGGTCCAATTAATAAGCGACACAAACGGTCCATTGTTGGCTGTTTTTTTTTTTTTTCTATTTTTTTTTTCAGAGTGGTTTATGGCGTTGAGTTTACGAGAGTTATTAACGTACATTTGGGATGGAAGAAAATTACTCAAAATCGTAATACGGCGATTTGTTAATCGAATTCGTTAATGATTTACATTTAAGAATTTTTATATGACAGCCGTCCCGTTTAAATATATTGGGTATTTGTGTGATATTAATGATGAGTTCCGAGGAAAGTTCGAAATAAAACCATACCACAAGTTTTATATAATACACATTAATCACTCACCAGAGCTTGGTTTCTGACAAAAATGATAGAGATTTTATTATGATTCGTGAAGATAATTAAAAAAATATAATTTAAAAATGATGAGCCAGTGGTTTTTTTCCATTTAATTTATATAATAGATCATTAATTTTTCTTTACAAGTAGTGGATCATGCAGAGTCTATTTAAAATATGTTTTAATAGAGGTTTTAAAATGCTGCAGTTCCGAGGAGGATTCAACCAGCGATTCAGTAATTAGGATCGCGGACTAACTTAAAAAACTTACCAGGCACGCCGATGCGCTGTAGGTTTAAAATCCATATTCTTTTTTTTTCTTCTTTTTCTTTATGATTCCAGCAGACCTTTCTGTAAAGGTCAGTTTGATGATTGGGATCCTGCAGAAAGAAAGTGATTATTTTCATTGCTCAACTAAACTACGATCACATTTTTTTCATGGAAATCGTTGGATCTTATTCTAGTGTATAAAATATGAAACCAAATTTGGTACTATTCCTCTTGGGTTATCGGCAGTCCATATAAGCTGTTTACTATTCACGCTGTTTTATTTTAGATGTGCCTGGCATTGAATTTTTATTATGAGCACTTATCATTACTGATAAAGACGCACAAACAATACAATAGGACTAGCGACCAAACCGATCGAGTGGGGCGATAAAATGCAAAAAAATAGACGACAAAAAACATAATCCTGAGAAGGATACGAACTCACCAAAAAGAGAGAGAAATGATTGCATCCAGAAACGTTGGTCGATAAAGGGTGGTGACAAAAAAACGTGCCTGATGCTAAGTAGAAAAGGAGTCTTGCTGGATGAGAATTCATAAAAAGATGCAATACTAAAAAAAAATGGCAACTTATCTGAGCTGACGGACTATTGGAAAAATAAAAATAGGAAGAGACCCACATAACACAAATAACGTTGGAATCAACGTTAAGAACCTAGCAACTAATAAATAAAAAATTGACCCAAACACTATTAACCTAAAATAGCAAGTCCGAACACTTTTATAGTCATAGGGTGCAAGAAGGCAGATAAGTGAGAACATGTCTGGGAATGACGTTAAACTCTATTGATGTAGATTCCCTTTTGGAGGTTTGGGAAGCACCCCTTCATCACATGCCCTGGTCCACTCTGACCTGGGTGGTATTACTGTTAGGGTCCTCTATGGTTAATAGAAATGTATTTATAAAAAAATGTGTATCCATTAAGAATGACTTTAAATTTCAAACTAATCGGCATTGAGAGATGACCCGACCGAGGTTGATAATGCCGTAAACAAATGCCTACGAAGTCATTAGAGACAAAACTGCACAATTATGCTGCGCGCTGTTTGACAAATACTGATGGTCACCTGCCTCCCATTATCACAGACCTTCCAAGTGAATGGGGCTGAAGATAAGGAAAACTTAGAATGATTATGCTGAGGCAAGAAAACAAAATTCATAAGTAAATTCCTGAGAGAGAGCACACAGTGTGCCGAACAAGCAAAATCTTACATAATCAGTTCTGTGTAAGAGGATGTTGGCCACTGGGGACGATCGATAGGCGAGTTGGTGAGAAAGAGTTATGAGAACTTCATGCAAACAGCGCACTGAATGATGCTGATGATGATGATGATGAAGATGATGATCCGCAACATGGTTTTATGTGCATTTTATTCTATTTTTTTTCCACTTGTGACATTTTTACGCGTGCCATTTTTACGGTGCCATTTTTAAGATCAAAGTTCTGGGTACATATTAGAAACGCAGACAGAGACTTTAAATGTTGGTATGGCAACCAGTCTAAGGAGAAGAAAAAAACAATGGGAATTCGTGAAAGACAACACGATCTGTGATGATGATGATGAATGATGGATGATCCAACATTTTTTTTGTGCTTTTATTCTATTTTTTTTTCACTTGTGACATTTTTTACCGGGCTAATTTTACCGGTGCCATTTTAACGGTGCACCTTTTAGATCAAAAGTTCATGGGTACCAAATGTTAGAGCAGACAGGGATTTAAATTTGGTATGGCAACCAGTCTAGGAGAAGAAAAACTCTGAATTAAAATTGTTAAACTCTGCCCGGGCGAGGGGTCGGGTAAATACGTATACACCCGCTCAAAAGGTTAAGTACTACCAGTTTATAATAAAACATTTCATTCAATAAATATTACACGAAATTTTGGATTGGTATCACATCCTCGAGTGAAGTCAAAATAGAGCTTTCAAATATAGTGATGCCATTGACTAACGTGTGCCCACTTACAATTTTACCGAGTTACGACTGTCATATATATAATATATATATAAAAGTGTCGGGGCGGCCTAATGTCGGTATATCCATCAGCGAGGGAGTCTATCTCTATTTCACTAGTGCTAGACCAAGGAGATTGTGTTTGCATCTGAGTGAGCGCCACACTAACATCAGCTCCTTACTTTAAACCGGGGCACATATCCCTGTGCTATCATAACGCTGAGTTGGCGAGACCGGTAATGAACTAAGGAACTTGTGGTGTATGTATGTATATTATTTACTTTATAATGATAATTATATCATTATATTATATATATATATATATATATATATATATTGTATATGGGATAATTAATAATGTTTCGATAAAGAGTCCCATAAATTGAAAGGAGGTTTTTTTATATACATGACCTCTTCAAAATTATATTATTATTATTATTATTATTATTTCTATTATTATTATTATTTTTCATTTGCAATCCCCCCGGAAAAATATCTTTTTCCAAATTATCCTTTCATTCATTAATTTTTAATTATATTCGTTGATTTAATTTTTGCATTTTTAACTATATATATATATATATATTATATATATGTGTTGTGTGTGTGTGTGTGTGTATAATACACTTTTTTCAAAATACAGTGATACCTTGACTAACCGTTCCCAAACGTACCATTTACCGAGCCCTGTCAACTCGCTCCATTTTTTTGTTTTGTTTTGTAGAGCAATAAAGTTTTGAGGTACGAACGAGCTCAGATACGCTTTACGATAATAACTCGTTGAAATCATTTCCAATTTGTTAAACAGAATTTGGGGTGGGGGTGAACGATTAATGGCATTTTCCATTTATTTCAATAGAGAAATTGATTTGATATACGAGGAAATTGAGTTACGATCGGAAGAATTAAACTCGTAGTCAAGGTAACTCTGCATTATCAAAATGATTTTTCGTATCTTTTTGGTGATTTGTTAATCCCAAACCGTGGTATATAAATAATTCAAAACGAACGAAGAATCTGGGAATAGGCCAGCTGGGTGTAGTGGTTAGAATCCCCGCCTGGTTTCGAGTCACACCGGAGCAGTCTCCCATGTCTTAACCTTGCTGATGAGACCAATAGGGTCGAAATTACATACAGGGTGTGACATTTTCCTCGATTAGTTTAGCCTTACATTTGAACATATATGCCCGACTAAATTCATTAATTATTACTAAATTAATTTCAAAATTAGGTATGACTTCAATTAAGCACATATCCTCCAAAAATAAAGTTATTCTCTTTTTTTTTTTTTTTTAGTATTAGCGATTTTTCGTTTTATTAGCGATTTTTCGTTTTATTACGATTTTCCGTTCCATTATCTGTTACAAAAGTCTGGGTGATATTTTGTTTCTTTCTTTCTCCTTTGTTCTTCAACCCCACGTCAAGGTAAACAGTAACTCTACAAAGCTATTTTAAATAATAGAGGGAGGAGAGAAATCAAGTGATGTAAAAAGGATAAGTAACAAATAAAAATACATAACCTGACTAGAAGTTATTGTAAATGTGACAGTCACACAGTCCAGAAGATCTCTGAACGACGTTTGCTTACCTCACGGAAAAGTACGTAATGCGTGAAAGATTCACTCTGAGTGGTAGCCAACTTTCCATCGATCCTCAAAAACAGTTCTCAAAAAAAGATCATGATAAACAAATTCATTTATTTTATTTTTTGGAAAATATATTTTTCATCGATTCATTGGCAAGCTTCTAACCGTGTAGAGGTAATGTTATTACAACTTTCACCATTCATGGGATTTCTGACGTCGTCATTTCAATAAACAGGATGTGACACGAGATTTCACCTGTGTATACTGGACGTTATTCAGCACACCGTTGGGATAGGTGAGTTCGTTTATTAGTATCCAGACCAAACTACTCTTAGTTCTCTCTCCCTCTCCCTCCCTCTCTCTCCCCTCTCTCTCTCCTCTCTCTCTCTCTCTATATATATATATATATATATAATATATAAGATTTTTGGATGCTTGTTTATTTTAGAAGCATTGTTGATAAAGTACATATATTCAATTTTTGTACTTGAAGGCACTTACAATGCATGTATCGCATAGAATTCGAACACTTTTTCTTATAGAAAATGAACTTGAACTTGAAACTTGACAAGTGTAATCCCGGCAAAGGCATCGCTCGGTGTGTAGAATATCGTACAGACTGTTTCGACTTTATAACTTGTCAAGTTCATTTTCTATAAAAAAGTATCGAATTTTATGCATACATGCATTGTAAGTGCTTCAAGTAAAAATTTATATATATATATATATATATATATATATATATATATATTATTATATATACGTATTATAAGTTTGGATGATATCAATGTTTTCTTCATAGGATTACACGAAATTTGAGAACGCAACCCAACATATAAAGATTTGTGTACATATTTTTTACATATAATGTGTATTAAAATAAAGGAATAAATGAATATCTTAGTTCAGATATAAATTTATTTCGGGCATATTTGTCTTTTCTGTCTGATTTTCGACTAATCCGAAGATTTTCATATCCAGTCCAATTGCTTTGATTTTTTTCCGTGAAAGTGGCAAAAAATGCCGAAACAAATTAATTTCTGAACTAAGGCACCTCTCTTTCTCTCTCTCTCTCTCCCTCTCTCTCTCTCTCTCTCTCTCTCTCTCTCTCTCTATATATATATATATATATATATATATATATATATATATTATAGTCACCAATACAATTAAAAGTTTGTCTTCCAATGGTTTCGGATGATTATCCATCATCAGAAACGTTGACTTTTACATAAAAGTCAACGTTTCTGATGACGGATATATAATAATATATATATATATATATATATGGAATAATGGAATTAATCCGACAGTGTGAATATGATATATTGAAAAAACAAAGGATGTGAGACCTCGCAATATCTGCAATCAAGTGAGGAGGGCCGGTGTTGCTTTTTAAAACTGTAAGAGAGGAAGGCCCCGAAACGGTTTGCACATTCTCTCCTGATGAAGCCCATGCATTTGTAAACATCATTTGTTTTGCAATATCATCTATAATATATATATATATATATATATATAATATATATATATATATATATATATATATATATATATATATATATATATATATATATATAATATCGAGAATATGGTCATATATTTGTGAGTAAACCGTGAAATCATTGGCAGAAGATTTATATTTAAGTTTAGGCAGAGTGGACATGGAGTCAACAACTGATAACTGATGATCGTATTGGCGATAAATTGTCAGTAACAAAAGTGTTTGACTCCATTTCCGTATATATATATATATTTATAATATAATATATATATTTATATATATACTGCAAATATATGCACCTCCGGTGCAAGTATTTAAGTTTTAATGTAATAAAATATTGTATTAAATTAGAAAGGCTAATGAAACTAAATAAGAATACAGATAAAAATTTGAAACAGAGGGAGTATAATAAAAGATTTGAAACAGAGGGAGTATAATAAAAAATGGTACAACTGAAACTTACTCTTTCATCACTCTCGTCTTTCATTGTTATTTTTTCTAATTTAAGTATATAGTTATAAAGAGGAAGTAAAGAATAAAATGACAGTTATTTTATCTTGTTAATGGATTTCATTTAAGATTCATTGAAGAGATTTTTGCTTATATTCATTAAAATAAAACCAAACAGTTAGAAATCAATAATACTAAGCACATATTTATTAAATTCGATTTTTTAATATTAATATGCAAATTAGCCTTCCCGTTCACACTGTAAACCGCTATTTTTGTTGTATATATAAATATAATTGCATGTTATCAGTACGTAGACATAGTTTAACAGTATTAATAATGTAAGACAATTTTTATTAAAATTGAGGTTTAGGTAAATAAAAACAATGGAGAATGTGATGTCAATAACTAAGAGAATTGTGACTTGAGTAGAATATAGTTTCGGTTTACAGACAGACAAACCCACAATCTCCATTATAATAAGATGTGTGTGTGTGTGTGTGACATTTTCCTTGATTGATGACAAATAACGGCATGACAAAGCGCGTGTCATAATGGTCAGAGCCGTAGGAAATGGACTCGTCGACCCGAGTTCAAATCCTGGACAAGGCATTTTGAATTTCCCATAACGCTAATACCCTAGGGAATGGTAAGAATCCAACTATGCTCCCTCCAGCTATGGGCAAATAGTACGGTAGACTGGGCTCTTTAACTTTGATTAGGTAACCTGTCTAGAAGGAAAATTCTGAATTCAAATCTGTTAAACTCCGCTTAAGAAATTGACCTTGTGTCGCATCCTGCTCGTGCGGAGGGATTGGTAACGTCAATCGCGTAAGAATACTTTCACTAATTCCTTCTACTCACATCGTAGTTCAACAAAAACAAACACAGCTATGCCAGAAAAACCCTTCCCCTCACACCCTTGCAATATCCACCAGAGTCATGAATTCTCAGACACGGAGTAACACAAATAAAACATCAAAGACAGACAGCCAATAACGGCATGACAAACGGTTCGAGGTAATTTCATGCCTATGGGGTTAGGGATTTGTATACATTATACTTTTATATTTACATTTTTTCATAGTTGTTTAAGAGTTTACTTATTCTTTTAATATTTCGTTTTAACGATATATCAAAAGTCTCTGTGAGAGTTTAAAAAAAATTACTTTGTATGTTATTGATTATTTTTATGTTTATACCATTTGGTATTATACTATTTCTCCTCCAAAAGATAAAATGTAATCCATGTGCACATTTTCAAGTAGAATCTTTCATATTGTTAGCTTTGTAAGATTCATAGTTACTCACGAACATACGTGGGCTGGACATGACATTTTATATAATAAACAGTACATTTATACGACAAGATACAGTAACAATGAAATACATGTACATGAACATACAACAGTAGAGATTAAAGGACTGGAGAGTCCGTACATTCAAAATCACTTACTAGTGATAAGGGACCGAAGCCCCCAGAAGAGTTGCATAGCATTGGGGGCAGAAGCCCCCACCGAGAAGGGTGTGACAATGTGTCTAACCCATGTGGGTACCTACGAGAAGAGGTAGCAAAGAGGCAGAAGAGTTTGAACCTCGCGCTTAAATACCAGACCTCCCTGGTAGCAGGCACGGAAAACCCAGCGGGAAGATAACTCTTCCAGGCAAAGGGAAGGTAATCCCAACAGCCTTGATAAAAACGGTAGTGTAGAGAGCTAAATATCCGTCTTTTATGTGAAAATGTTTAACAGTGTAAAAAAAAAGTAAAGAGCGACGGCGGCCTAAAGTCGGTATCAGTAGACAGTCTATCCCCTTTTCAATAGCGCTAGACCAAGGAGATGTGTTTTGGCATCTGAGGGGAGCGCCACACTACCATCAGCTCGAAAAATAATAGCTAGAACTGAACGTCAACAACTGAAAATCATTAAGAAGAAATATTCCATGGTCTTTAAAATACTTGGCTAAATAAGAACTTGCCTCCCAAAATACACATATTATATAATATATATATATATATATATATATATATATGAAGTAAATGGAAGTTAATCCGACAGTATGAATTTTAACATTTTTAGAAAACACCATTTGTTTTTTCTAAAAATGTTAAATTCACAACCACACACCACATCACACACATATATAATATATATATATTAATAATATAATAAGATAAATATATAGGTTTTACATATCTATTTATTGGGTGACACAAGACAAAGTAAATCGTTAGGTAGCATAAAGTCCGGTATAGCCAGACAACGAGGGAGTCCATCCTCTTTTTCACTAGCGCAAGTAGATTGTTTTTGGCATCTGAGGTTAGAGCCACACCTACCATCAGCTCGTCGCTTTACCGCAATATCCCTGTTGCTACTCATACGCTGAGTTGGGAGGACCGGTATCGAAGCAGTAACCTTGTGGCTCTTCGTCAAGACGCTTTAACCGACTGAGCTAACCATGCCATTTTTGGTTAAGAGCTTGTTGAGAATGTCAATTTCTTTTATAAGCAAAAATCTAAATGGATAAAATTAGTATAATTATTGAGATAATAAAACAAATTTCATAAATGCGAGGGACCGGTATCGACCAGGAACCTTGTGGTTTCTAGTCGAACGCCCTACCCGACTGAGCTAAGCCGGCCCTTAACAGTGGCAGGTGTTTGATATGTGTTCCTTTTGTTTGATATTTAGCATAAAGGAGGTTCGACCAAGTCGAATCGGAATATAATGTTTGTTTTCCTTTTCTGATTTTTGGGAAGCTGATTTTTCATTTGTTAGGGTTAGTTTATATTAAAAAAAAAACTCTAAAAATCTTCCGTTAACAAACAACCGGATGTTGAGGGTGTAAATGAAAAAAATGTACTTATGAATCAGCAAATCAAAAGGGGTGCCTAAATGTCATATGGTCCAAGTTTTTTTTAATTAGATTTGACCAAGTCTTTTCTTATAATTCTTCAATGGTTACAACGTTCTAATTCCTGAAGTAAGTCCTTTTGGTGACCTACGATTTATTCAAACGTTCAATTCTTATCATAGATTTTCAATATGATTCAAGCAAGGATTCATTAAAGATCATGGCAGAACTGTAATCTCCTATCTCTGAAGCCATAACCAGTCACTGATTTAGACGTATGTTTGGAATCATTATCTTGCTGGAAAAATAAATTGCCGACCTGATAATTTCCATTTCTCACAAACCATTACTACTGGTTGTCCGAAATTTTTTACAAATTGAAAAAAAAAAAAAAAAAAAAATTGAAAAAAAAAATTGAAAAATAACACCCCTATGGGAGCACCTGTATGTATTGAGCCATTCGACTGCTCAGATAGGTAGGTTGGTTGGCTGGTTGTCTAACTTTATATCAAACCTTTCTGGGTCATTTAATGCCAAATCAAGTCGTTTTGATTGATTACAGTACCTGTAAGTGTTAGGTATGTTGTTCCTTTTGTTTGATATTTGAGCATAAAGGAGGGTTCGACCAATGCGAAATCGGGGATATAATGGTTTGTTCCTTTTCTGATTTTATGGAAGTGATTTTCATTCTCGTATGCCTTTTATCAAGAATGGTGTCCTATAGACAAACTTTTTTTTATAATATCAATAGCATGACCTCTAACCTTTATAACTAGCTGCAGTTGTTTTCTAAAGTTTTTGAACCATAATGACATTTTAGGGACCCTTTTGTTTTGCTGATTCATAAGTACATTTTTTTCATTTACAACCGTCAACATCCGGTTATTTGTTAGGGGTTAGTTTTATAATCTAAAAAAAAATCTAAAAATCTCTTGTTAACAACAACCGGATGTTGACGGTGTAAATGAAAAAATGTACTTATGAATCAACAAATCAAAGGGGTGCCTAAATGTCATATGGTCCAAGTTTTTTTTTTAATTAGATTTGACCAAGTCTTTTCTGGGATTTTCTTATTAATTCTTCAATGGTTACAACATTCTATATTCCTGAAGTCATTTGGTGACCTACAATTTATTCAAAACGTTCAATTCTTACCATAGATTTTCAAATATGATTCAACTAAGGATTCATTGAAAGTCATGGCAAACTGAAATCTACTATCCTGAAGATAACAGTCCACTATTTAGACGTACGTTTGGAATCATTATCTTGCTGGAAAAGAAAATTGCCGACCTAGATCAAGATTTTCGCGCTGATAGTTGTAAGGTTTTCATCCACAATTTTTGATCCGCCCTGTCGGCTGGGGCGTTAGAATGCACCGACTGCACCTCTGCAGAGGGGTAGACTCCCCCAATGGGCAAACTTGTTGGCCGTGGGTGCGACCGTGATGCTTAAGGATAGAGCCAGTGGATGAGCAATTCATGACTTAAAATGTCTTCTGGTTTGTATTTTAAAGAGATCTCTTAAGATTTTCAGATGGTAATTTGTGCGGGTTTGTCTGAGACTGTTGCAGTTTAGGGATGTGTTTTGATAGTGAGCTGTACTTTGCATATTGGGCATACTGGAGCGTCCCCTTTTTTAAAGGTGAGATGGGCGATGTCGGTGTGCCCAATACGCAGTCTGGAGAGTATCACAAATTTAATAGAATTCAAGTCAGAAAGATTGTTTAGTGTACGAATAATTTCGTCATTCAGTGTATATAAAGAACTGTTCGAAAAAGCCTGTGGGTGCATGTCGTCCTTTGGGACACCATTGAATACACCATATGAAATACGGTATTTTGATTGATTGATTTATTGTTTGCAAAGGCACATCAACTCGTCTAGGGATATTCTATGACTAGAAATTAAAGAATCTCGTTCATTGTATGTCCATATTTACTTTTTGTTGTTTCTTAAGAGTTTTTCTGTACAGTTGGGATATATAGTGTTGCTATCTAGTACAAATAATTTGCACATAGCTGTATGCTTTTAAGTATTCCCATCCAGTATTAACGATTTATTTATAATTATATAGTTTTAATTAATAATAATCATGTGTTTGTGAAGAATAATAAAGCTAAATTCCAATTACCGTCGAATTGGTAAGACACGGCAACAAGCGGTTGTAACTCAATACAATCCCATCCTGTTCGCAGCGCCATATTGAAGTCAGCTAGTACACTGTTGGTTTGAACAACAGCAACTAGCTAAGCACAACTGAAGCAGTGTCCAAAACGGTTGGTATTTATAGAAATCAAGAATAGTCCATTCATGCATTTGGGTGATTCCATTCCCTGAGTTCCGATTGGCCGCCTGGTTTCTATGATATTGTGGAGTTTTATAAATACCCTGTCAGTCTGCAGTAGAAATGCGACAGGACGGGATTGTATTGAGTTACAACCGCTTGTTGCCGTGTCTTACCAATTCGACGGTAATTGGAACTTAGCTTGATTATTCTTCAGTTTGCACATAATTATATGGATTGTTACGATTTTAGTGGCCATCCTTTAGGCTTCAAAGCAAGGGCGCTTGTCCAGCGGAGGTCCTTTGGGTTAAGTAGAGCGTGATCCTTGGTAAATAATCATTTGGTTGTTCCTTGGTGCTCCTCAGCCAAGCAAGTCCTTCGTCAATGATTGCAAATGGGCGTCTCTCAGTATCAGTGATTAAGTAGTCAACCAGGCACGCATTCGGGCTGGTGATTGGCTAAGGTTTAAACCATGTTGTTAAGTTTTTAAATGCCATCCATGGCCAGTTGAAAAAGGCTTAAAGTAAGTACGTCCTGAGTTATGGAATCCTTTGGTAAGTGAATAAGTCCTATCCTGCGTATAAGTCCTGAGTTATGGAATCCTTTGGTAAGAGAATAACTCCTATCCTTCGTATAAGTCCTGAGTTGGAACTTTGGTAAGAGAATAATCCTATCCTTCGTATAAGTCCTGAGTTATGGAATCCTTTGGTAAGAGAATAACTCCTATCCTTCGTATAAGTCGAGTTATGGAATCTTTGTCGTCGTCCACGAAAGTTAAAGTAGTTATGGTCATTGTGCTCCGTTTAAGTATTGTATTAACACCAGAGTACTGCCAGTGATTGGCCAATCACATGGTTCTCGGCGAGTCTATAAGTAAATGCGGGCATCAGACACACACCTTATAACAGCAAAAAGTGAAGGAAGAGCGTGGTGTAATGGTTAAAGTCCTGGGAAATGGACTCGTCGCCCCGAGTTCAAATCCTGGACGTGCTAATTGCATTTCACTTAGCGCTAATACCCTTAGGAAAAGTATGAATCCTACTCTCCCTCCAGCTATGGGTAAATAGCAGCGCAACTGGGTTCTTTAGCCTTGGTTAGGCAACCGGTCAAGGAGAAGGAAAACTCTGAATTCAAACCTGTTAAACTCCGCTTAAGAAATTTACCTTGTGTCACATCCTGCTCGTGCGGAGGGGTTGGTAAATATATATATAACAGAAAAAAAGTCAACACACGTGAACTCGCTTAGTCTATAAATTTAAGAGGTATATTGTAGCACGGCTTATATACCACAAATAATCCAACATGGATTCAATTAATTCTTTCTTTTCGAAAATAATCATTATATTTGTGCACATGTATACAGTTTCAAGTAATTATTTCTTTTTTAATAATAATTTTTTTTTAATAATAATTAATTTTCTGCTCACAGTTGTATAGTTTCCAGTAATTTTAACCTTCATATCATAACCAGGAGCCTACACAGAAACTGATCTCAGTCCCTTAATGATGACTGGGTACAAATGTTAAGCTATATTAATTATTCCATGTTATTTTCGTCCATAATCAACCCCCAGATGATTTTCACTTAAAACTCTATTAACTGAACCCTTATATCCGTTGCGACACGTGTCCAATTACGACATGAAGACTGCCAAACTAGACAAGAAGGTTTCTGAGTCCAACAAGAAACACCTGAAGGAAGCCAGAGGCCAAAACTTTTTGTATATATAATGAAATAATAAAGATAAGAACGTGTAGCGATTGTCTGCCCCTGTTCGGTCTGGAAGAGTTATCTACCCTTGTTTGCAGGTTTTCTGCGGCTAGGGGCCTTTGGTATTTAATCAGGAAGCCGTGGAAGTTTGAGCTCTTTTTTCAGCAAACAAGACACATGGGTTAGACATTTGCGTCTATACCTTTCATGTGGGGAGCTTCGCCCCCTCAGCCCAAGTAAGTGACATTCCTTCTGGACTCTCCATCACTTCTGCAGGACAAAGTCCTATTTTCTGTATACACGTATATAATTGTGTTCTTTACGTATTTGCTTTGTATATATTTATATAGTACCTCGTAATTTGAGTATGCATTCCTGTCTTAAATGTATATTCGTCGCTCTCCAGAATGAAGTATGTTATTCTTCTACAACTTTGTCGTAATGTGTTATGTACACTCATGTACCCATGCTGGAAGGTTACTTTAAGCCATCCAACTTAAATATAACTTCTTTATATGCCATACACAATAGTACGAACATTTTGTGTAACGTAATTAAATGGTTTATAGAAAATTTAGATTGAAAAAAAAAATCTAATTTCAGGGTAAAGAAAAAGAGAAAAAAAAAGAAAAAAAAAGAAAATGTTTTGAGTGGACTAAGATTCTAAAAGCACCCAATGTAGTTCATAGTTTTTTCTACTCTTAAACCGGTTCAGAATTAAAATCAAAATGTTTAAAAAAAAAAAAATTTTTTTCAACAAAAATTTTATTGACAAAAAACCCAAAAAAACAAAATTAACAAAACATCAATTTGACAAAAAGAAAGTTAACTAAAAGTCTGGTTGAGTTCATAAAACATCTGGCCACAGCTCATTCATGCATGAATAATATTAAATTTTCAGTGCATTAGAATAATTCTAAATGTACAAATGATTAATTAATAATGAATTAAGTGTTACAGTTGGTTTATTACTTAGTTGTATTTACTGTAATAACTATATTTTTGTTTATGTAATGTACATAACAATGTAAATGACTCAGATTTTTTAGATTAATTTTATTTTATTACAACAGTCCAACTATTTCACACATAGCTGAGTAGAGAAGCGAACTGTTCCAAATATGTATATTTTGTTTGAGTTGCATATATCT
Source organism: Doryteuthis pealeii (assembly GCA_023376005.1). Classification (NCBI taxonomy): domain Eukaryota; kingdom Metazoa; phylum Mollusca; class Cephalopoda; order Myopsida; family Loliginidae; genus Doryteuthis; species Doryteuthis pealeii. The sequence goes on from CM042160.1 coordinate 3,975,749, forward strand.
TTTGCATCTTTTGTGATTTTTTCTGGAAATGGTTTAGGTGTTTAGTAAATTTAATGTTCTTGACCATATCTATAAGATCGTTTTCAAAAGGTTGCATATCCTCGCATGTCGAAGGGAATTTTTTGGATTTTAGGTTGAAATTATCAATAGAAAAAACATAACCAACATACTAAAATTACAAGGATTTAAAATTAAAATAGATATAAACTTAAAAATAGTAAATTTCTTTGACGTAACCCTAAATTTAGAAAAAGGAACATTTGAACTTTATAAGAAAGAAAATGACACACCTCTCTACATACACACCTCTTCAAACCACCCACCATCTATAATCAAACAAATACCAAAATCAATTAGCCACAGGCTATCCGATAATTCCTCTAACATCAGCATCTTCAACAAAAATAAAAATATCTACGACAATGCATAAAAAAATCAGCGGTTACAAACAAAAATTAGAATACACACCAATAATGTTTCTGCATATTTTTTGCTATAGTTATATTTTAACGTAAACATACGTTCCTATAAAAATTGGGAGCGATGATTTCACACCCGACTCGATAAAATGCTGGTTCAAAGAGGAAGATTTCTATCTTCAATTTCTGCCGCAAAAATGTGAGCCTGTTAATTGGTTGTTTGAAAAGGATAGTCGACCAAGGAGGCAATCACCTACTCAGATATAATTTTTATACATGATAGTAAAAGTCGCCGGGGTGGCTAAAGTCGGTATCAGCCAATCCCCTTTCACTAGCGCTAGAAAAGAGATTGTTTTTGCGTCTGTGGTGAGCGCCTCACAACCTACTATCAGCTTTACCGCATAGATCTCTGTGCTACTCATTCCGCTGAGTGCGCGGGCCGGTATCCAAACTAAGAACATTGTGGTTTCTAGCCGAACGCTCTAACCGACTGAGCTACCGCCTTTATATGGAATGTGAACCAAATAGGTCCTATTTTCACAATACTCCAAACAAGAACAACAACCACAATGTGGAACATGTCAACAACCTTTGACAGTTACACACGTTATTCATAAGAATACAGGGTTTTTGCTTCACATCAGAACCTTATTTTAAAGCAAACATATGAAAGATCTGTTTGAAAATGTCACATGGAGGATATTCTCTTCTTTGTTAGAGAAATAAAATTATACCATAGTATATTAGACCATACAAATCAATACCATACAAAATCCCCAATAATGCTAAACATTGTTAAACCAATTACTAAAAAGTATAAAAAAATACACGATATGTATAAACTTCCTAACCGTTAAATGATGACTAACCCAAGACGGGTTGATATGCCGTTAAATCAATTAAACAACAAATCAACATCAACGAATGGAGTAACTGGGTTTAAAATAACGAGTTTTCCTTTTCCAGACTGGTTGCCATAATCCAAGATTAATGAACATTTTGTTCTAACATAACTATTTAACATATAGTTGAGGGAGGAACAGTTGGATAATAAAATAAAGGAAATGGAAGGAAAAGAAAGAAAAAGAGAAAGACGAAAAAATGGAAGAAGCAGAAAAGAAAAAAATGAGTAGTTCGAATATAAAAGAAAGAAAGAAAGAAGACGAAAAAATGGAAGAAGGAGAAAGAAAAAACTGAGTATGATATAAAAAGAAAGAAGAAAGAAAGAAAGAACGAAAAATGGAAGAAGGAAGAAAGAAAAAACTGAGTAGTGAATATAAAAGAAAGAAAGAAGAAGAAGTGTAGTTAGGGAAATAAGTGAAAAAGTTAGAAATAAAGAAGGAAGAAAGAAAGAAATAAATATGAAGAAGGAGGAAATAAAGAATTGAGTGTGAATATACAAGAAAGAAAGAAACAATGGGGGGCGGGGAATAAAATGAAAAGGGGAGAATATTAATAAAAAATAAGGAAGAAAAATGAAGAATGATTGGAAAAACATATATGGAAACCATTGGGCACCTCATGTACCTAATGTTAGCAAGTCTAGCTTAACAGACCTGTTAGTGAGTTCCGAAATCTCATGTGGGTGCTCTACTTCGGTCTTGGTGCCACAATCTAAGCAAAGCTTTGTAAATAACTACTAGCAAAAGTAAAAACCACTAATCTGGCGATGTAAAAATATTACTTTTTGAAACATATTGCCTGAGGGGTGGGAGTTAAATTCAATGTCAGCGAGTTCCTTTGTGAAGCTGAAGATTTCCAAATGATGTTGTTTTTTTGTTTTTTTTTTACGGCATATCACCTCAGTGGGTCATTTAATGACGATAAAGGTTTGAAATAAATAAATTCTTAATGGATAATAAAATTTTTTTATAAATAACATTTTCTATTAACCCATAGATGGACCCTAACAGGTACTATCACTCCGGGGTCAGAGTGGACCAGGGAAGCATGGTGATGAAAGGGTGTGCCACATTCCCAAATCCTCCAAACTGGAACTCGCCATCCAGGTAGATTTAAACGTCATTCCGAGGAACATGTAAGACCGCAGCCACCGCCTTCTAGCACCCATATATAAAAAAGCGGGTTGGGACTTGGCAATAGGGCAATGGTTGGGAAAATCATATAGGTGCTAGGGCTTGACCTGACCTAGCCGATTGATCGCGAGGGGCCTCTCCGACCAGCCCCGTCTAAGCCCAAGATAGCAAATGGAGCATTGCATCGATCATGAACTGTCATCCCCTGGGCTTCTATCCTTAACATCACGGTCGCCCCACGGCCAACAGGGGGACCCATTGGGGGAGTCTTACCCCTCTGCAGGGTGGGGACAACATATATGTGCTAGGCTGATGTGACCAGCGATTGAAATTTCCAAATGGATTTGTCGTATATGATACTTAGAAAATTAGTTATTTAGTTTAATATTTCACACTAATAAATTTGCCTGGCATGATTAGAATTCCCTCTTCAATAATTGAATTTCATTGCTCCTAAAAGGCACAAAATAATATCGTTGGCTTCAAGAAATAAATGCAATATTTTTAATGAGTATTTCCTTGTTTTAAATCTGTTTTTTTTTTTTTAGCTTGTAATTCTTTGCGACATTTATAGAAATTCACCGAACATAATAGGCAATGTTAATTTTATAAGAAAATTATATATAAGAATAAACATTCACAATATTAAAAAATAGAGATCATATGATGGAACAGATTTAAGCACCACATATCAAGAACATACATCGTTTGTGTCTTTACTCTCATACTGGCGTGTAGAAAAAAGTCACTATACAAGGCATAATACTACACGAAAATCTAGAAAGTCCGGTTGGTGTAGGGTTACGGTCCTCGCCTGTCAGCTTGACATCAGGGTTGATGTCAACGCCAAGGCGTCTTCCTATCTATAGCTCTGCTGATGAGCCAAATAGGCCGAATGTACATACAGATATGATTTTTCTCGATTTGTTTAGCCTTAACATTTGATGGTATGCCGCGCCTATTAATTTAAATTATTAATGTATTAACTTCCAAAATTATGTTTGACTTCAATTAAGCACATATTCTCCCAAAATTGTCGGCTAAAAAGCAATATCCAAAACACATCGTTTGTGGTATTTAAGCTTTCTCATCCTCGTGTAATTCTTAGCTTTTTTTCCCACGTTCGTTAAAGTCAAGTGGTGGCAGCATACAGTACACTGATACGCTAGAAGCTTGGAAGAATTCTCGCTTTACTTATCAGAAGACACCCGGGGGATATTTTTAAAAATGTTCTAAATTAACATCAAGCCCCCCAAAAGAATATATACACAATTTGATATTGGTTAACAAATAGCTCAGTCGGTAGAGGCGTTCGGCTGAACCAGAAAGGTTCCTAGTTTAATACCGGCCCTCGCCAACTAGCGTATGAGTAGCACAGTAAAGTATGGAACTGATGGCAGGAGTGCGCTCACATCAAGAACAATCTCCTTAGTCTACGCTAGTGAAAAGGGGATAGGACTCCCTCGCTGATTGGGATGATCCGACTTTAGGCGCCCCGATGACTTTACTTTACTTACAAATATTCATGTTTTTGCAGTCAACCGCATCTGAGAGAGATGAGGGTAGGTGTAGCACTCCAACTAAGCAAAAAAATATTCTCAGTGGTCAAGCGCAAGCTAAGGGATAGTGGAGTAAACATTTTTGTTTTGGCAAGAAATGCAACGATGGCTGTTTGCGTAATACCAATGATCCCTTTCTTGACCAAATAGTTCATTGTCATAGACGAGACCTTACCACACCTCCATATTCTCCGTCTTTCACCTAGCGGATTACATTTTTTCCGGCACTTAAGCCATTTTTAAATGGTAAAACTTTTCGATTTAAAGAAGAGGTGAATCATATTTAAAGATTTGTTTGCATCACAGCAATAACTTTTTACAACGCGATAAATGACTCCATAGATCGATGGCAGAGATGCATAGCTGCCCAAGCTCGTATTTTGACGAATTTTAACATTTCTATCTACTGTCAATGTTCAACAATAAAATATATGTATTGAAATCGGCCATCTATTTTTGTAACACGACCCACCCACACACCACACAACACTACACACACACACATATATATATATATATATATATATATATATATACATCACACACACACACACACATATATATATATATATTACACATATATTATATATAATATATATTATATATATATATATATATATTATACACATATATATATAATATATACTTTGGAAGTGATATTAAAGTTTGTAGTTTGAATTTGAACTAAAATTTTTGTATTAACTCCATGGAGAATCTTTGGAAAGGAATAACTTATAATTTTTGTAGTTTGGATTTGAATTTTGTTTTTTTGGTGACGCCCAGTTCCTGAACTTTTTCTCTGACATAACCTCGTAGATTAGACATAGTGCAACAGATAAGATGAACTCTCATTCTAGCAGAATCATCTATCTGTCTATCCATCTATCTTATCTGTCTATTCGTTCTCATTTTTCTATTTCAGTCCTGCTCTATTTTTCTATCTAACTTGTTTTATATTGCTAATCCGTGTTTGTTTGTTTTTTTGTGACGGTTAGTGTGTAGATTTAGATTTTATATCAAGTCATTGGAATGCAGACGTTGGTTTAATTATTGACAATGAAATATCCTTTAGGTAAATTTATTTTCGGTTAAAACATAGACTCGTGAGAAAAAAAGGCCAGGAGTTAGTCAGTTATTTAGTTCAGTTAGGCTGGAGACGTCGTGATGAAAACAGTTCGACTCCACCGGCGGTTGAGACAGACTGTTCTGAATAAAAAAAAATGTGATCACTAAGATATGGGCTTGGTGTTGTTTCTGTGACAAAATGCAGCGTTGGCAAACCAAAACCTACGTCAGTCTAGGCATCTACAAGAACCAGAACAGTTTAGAATAAAATGGAAGATAACCAGATTACAAAACCAGTTTTGGAAAGAAACAGACTACAGAATAAGCCTTACATTTGAACATAATATGCCCGCCTAAATTCAATTAATTATTAACTAATTAATTTCAAAATTTAGATATGACTTCATTAGCATATATACCTCTAAAGTCCATATCAAATAAACACATTGTTTATTTACTCACTCTCATATATTATATATATATATATATATATATATATATATAATTAAAGAGAATAAATACAACGATGTGTTTTTGATATGCTTTTTTAGCGCGACAATTTTTGGGAGAATATTGCTTAATTGAAGTCCTACTAATTTTGGAAGTTATCATTAATTAGGCGGGCATACCTATTCAAAATGGGCAAACAATCGACAAAAAATTCAATCTTGTATAATGCATTTCGCCTATTAGGCCCATCAAGCGAGCTAGATAGGAGAACCGCCTTGTCGGACTCGAACCCTGACTGTCAAGCTGACAGGCAGGACCGTAACCCCTAAACCAACCAGACTAGCAATCTACAGAACCGACCAGTTAGAATAAATGGAGATAACAGATTACAACCAGTTGTAAAAGAACAGACTACTGAAATAAAGGTACCAGCCAGCTACTTCGAAGACAATAAGTAAGAATAAAGACAGGGTTATGCGAGTATGACCACGGATGCTCTCTTATCTCATACCTTGTGAGAAGAACTCCCTCCATATATATATACCCAGACAGACGGCTATATAACGTAAGCATCAGCCCCGCTTCGACTCGGCCGCGGTTGAGAAAGTCTGGTTCTGAATAAATAAAAATGTGATCACTTGTGTTGTCTCTGTGAACTAAATGGCAGCCTTGGCAAAGTCAGACCAGCATCTTGAGGATAGACAAGAGTCTACATTAGAATAAAGAAAAGAACAAAAGACAGAGCAGACCAGTTAGAAGAAATGAAGATAACAGATTACAGATCAATTACGTATGAAACAGACAACAGAAATAAAGTACCAGCCAGATACTTTGAAAGACAAGTAAGAAAGAGTTACGAGGGTATGACCGCGAATATCTCTCATCTCTTCATACCATAGTATAACAAAACCAGACCTCGCCACACACACACACACACACACATATATATATATATATATATATATATATATATATATATATATATTTATAAAAAGAAGGTCCGCAAAATGTATTATGTTCTCAGAAAATTTTTAAAATTCTTTTGATCTTACATATGCGACACGTGTTTCTGATCTGTTGTCTTCTTCAGGCATTGAGTTATTATTTTGGCAGAATATGTCCGATATTTGATAGGTTGTGGGTGTTTCTGCAACTTTTCTATTATAATGGCTGTGTAATAACGGTTGAACGCTACGTTATTTTTTTCAATCCTTGCGTGCGATTTGCGCGTGATTTCCGTGCGATTTGCACGTGATTTGCGTGCGATTTGCGCGTGATTTGCATGCGACTTGCGCGCAAAAATTATTTTTATAAAAGATTAAATTTTCTCCCGTTGGAACCAGAACAACATTTATATATATATATATATATATATATATATATATATATATATAGTGATTTTTTAATAAAATTGGAGGAAGGAAAATATAGAGCTCGATTACAATTGTAAGAGCTGTATTTATTACATTCTATACCTTACTGGCAGATTATTACCGTTGGTTTCAAAGCACCATATGCCTTTCGTCAGATAAATCGCTTTGGAAGTGACATCAAGATAAATATTCGTTATAAACCGCGTTCTCGCTTTATTCCACCGCTTGTATTTCACGTGAGTTCGTGATGTTAACATAATGTTCGGAAAAATATATATAGCCAGACGGGAGAGCTATATAACACATTCTGCCCTCATATTTGTTACAACAATCCTATCAGTCTAAATATTTTAGATCAGACTTGATGATTTGTATCATTTAGATTATTCGGACTGTTGTCCGAAATGGAATACTTGAATGAGGATAATCTACCGAAATGAATTAATAAGGGTTCGTATCGAAGTTCCATTTCGGACAACAGTCCGAATAATCTAAATGATACAAATCATCAAGTCTGATCTAAAATATTTAGACTGATAGGATTGTTGTAACAAATATGAGGGCAGAATGTGTTATATAGCTCTCCCGTCTGGCTATATATATATTTTTTTCCGAACATTATGTTAACATCACGAACTCACGTGAAATACAAGCGGTGGAATAAAGCGAGAACGCGGTTTATAACGAATATTTATCTTGATGTCACTTCCAAAGCGATTTATCTGACGAAAGGCATATGGTGCTTTGAAACCAACGGTAATAATCTGCCAGTAAGGTATAGAATGTAATAAATACAGCTCTTACAATTGTAATCGAGCTCTATATTTTCCTTCCTCCAATTTTATTAAAAAATCACTATATATATATATATATATATATATATATATATATATATATAAAATGTTGTTCTGGTTCCAACGGGAGAAAATTTAATCTTTTATAAAAATAATTTTTGCGCGCAAGTCGCATGCAAATCACGCGCAAATCGCACGCAAATCACGTGCAAATCGCACGGAAATCACGCGCAAATCGCACGCAAGGATTGAAAAAAAATAACGTAGCGTTCAACCGTTATTACACAGCCATTATAATAGAAAAGTTGCAGAAACACCCACAACCTATCAAATATCGGACATATTCTGCCAAAATAATAACTCAATGCCTGAAGAAGACAACAGATCAGAAACACGTGTCGCATATGTAAGATCAAAAGAATTTTAAAAATTTTCTGAGAACATAATACATTTTGCGGACCTTCTTTTTTATAAATATATATATATATATATATATATATATATATATATATATATGTGTGTGTGTGTGTGTGTGTGGCGAGGTCTGGTTTTTGTTATACTATGGTATGAAGAGATGAGAGATATTCGCGGTCATACCCTCGTAACTCTTTCTTACTTGTCTTTCAAAGTATCTGGCTGGTACTTTATTTCTGTTGTCTGTTTCATACGTAATTGATCTGTAATCTGTAATCTGTTATCTTCATTTCTTCTAACTGGTCTGCTCTGTCTTTTGTTCTTTTCTTTATTCTAATGTAGACTCTTGTCTATCCTCAAGATGCTGGTCTGACTTTGCCAAGGCTGCCATTTAGTTCACAGAGACAACACAAGTGATCACATTTTTATTTATTCAGAACCAGACTTTCTCAACCGCGGCCGAGTCGAAGCGGGGCTGATGCTTACGTTATATAGCCGTCTGTCTGGGTATATATATATGGAGGGAGTTCTTCTCACAAGGTATGAGATAAGAGAGCATCCGTGGTCATACTCGCATAACCCTGTCTTTATCTTTCATCTTTCTCTTTCTCTCTCCCTCTCTGTCTCTCTGCTCTCTCTGTCTCTCTTCTCTTTCTCTCTCTCTCTCTCTCTCTCTCTATATATATATATATATATATATATATATATATATATATATATATATATATATATCCTAATATATATTTTGTAGTAGTCTGTTTCTTTCACAACTGGTTTGTAATCTGTTATCTCCCTTTTATTCTAACTGTTCTGGTTCTGTAGATGCTAGTCTGACGTAGTTTTGGTTTGCCAACGCTGCCATTTTGTTTGCAGAGACAACACAAAGCCCATATCTTAGAGATCACTTTTTTTTTAATTCAGAACCAGTCTTTCTCAACCGCGGTGGAGTCGAACTGTTTTCATCACGACGTCTCCAGCCTAACTGACTAAATAACTGACTAAGCTCCTGGCCTTTTTTTCTCACAGTCTGTGTTTAACCGAAAAGAAATTTTACCTAAAGGTTATTTCATTGTCAATCATCTAAACCAACGTTGCATTCCAATGACTTTGATATAAAAATCTAACTCTACACTAACCGTCCAAAAAACAAACAAACAACGGTTTAGCAATATAAAACAAGTAGATAGAAAGATAGGAGCAGACTGAAATAGAAAAATGAAAACAGAATAGATAGATAGATAGATGGATAGACAGATAGATGATTTCTGCTAGAATGAGAGTTTCATATCTGTGCACCATGTGTAATCTACGAGGTATTTCAGAAAAGTTCCAGGACTGGCGTCACAAAAACAAAATTCAAATCCAAACTACAAATTATAAGTTATTCCTTTCAAAGTATTCCCCCTGGAATCAAACATTTATTTCAAATTCAAACTTTTAAGTTATCACTTTCAAAGTATATATATATATATATATATGTGTATATATATATATATATATATATTATATATATATATATATATATATGTGTATATATATATATATATATATGTGTGTGTGTGTGTGTGTGTGTGTATATATATATATATATATATATATATGTGTGTGTGTGTTACAAAAATAATGGCCGATTTCAAATACATATATTTATTGTTGAAACATTAACAGTAGAAATGTTAAAATTAGTCAAAACACGAGCCATGGGCAGCTATGCATCTCTGCTATCGATCTACAAGGTCATTTATTCCGCGTTGGTAAATATGCATTGGCTGTGATGCAACAAAATCTTTAAATGATGATTCCACCTCTTCTTTAGATCGAAAAATGTTACCATTTACAAATGTGCTTAAGTGCCTAAAAAATGATAATCCGTAGGTGAAAGATCGGGAGAATATGGAGGGTGTGGTAAGGTCTCGTATCACAAGTGACTATTTGGTCAAGAAAGGGATCATTGGTATTACGCAAACAGAGCATCGTTGCATTTCTTGCAAAAACAAAAATGTTTACTCCACTATCCCCTTTTAGCTTGCGCTAGACCAGTGAGATGAGTTTTATTTTTTTGCTTAGTTGGAGTGCTACACCTACCCTCATCTCTCTCAGATGCTTTACTGCACAAAACATGAATATTTGTAAGTAAAGTAAAGTCATCGGGGCGGCCTAAAGTCGGTATCAGCCAATCAGCGAGGAAGTCTATCCCCTTTTTCACTAGCGCTAGACTAAGGAGATTGTTTTTGTGTCTGGGGTGGAGCGCCACACCTACCATCAGCTCCTTACTTTACCGCACAGATCCCTGTGCTACACATACGCTGAGTTGGCGAGGGCCGGTATTGAACTAGGAACCTTCTGGTTTCTAGCTGAACGCTCTACCGACTAAGCTATTTGTACCAATATCAAATTGTGTATATATTCTTTTGGGGAGGGCTTGATGTTAATTTAGAACATTTTAAAATATCCCCCTTGTGTCTCTGATAAGATAAAGCGAGAATTCTTCCAAGCTCTAGCCGTATCAGTGCTACTGTATGGCTGCACCACTTGCACTTTAACGAAACGGTTGGGAAAAAAGCTAGATGGGAATTACACGAGGATGAGAAGTAAATACACAAACGATGTGTTTTTGATATGGCTTTTTTAGCCGACAATTTTTGGGAGAATATGTGCTTAATTGAAGTCGTACATAATTTTGGAAGTTAATTAATTAATAATAAATTAATTAGGCGGGCATACCTATTCAAATGTAAGGCTAAACAAATCGAGAAAAAACAATCTCTGTATGTACATTTCGGCCTATTAGGCCTCATCAGCAGAGCTATAGATAGGAAGACCGCCTTGTGCGTGACTCGAACCCTGACTGTCAAGCTGACAGGCGAGGACCGCAACCCCTACACCAACCGGACTTTCTTAGATTTTTCGTGTTTAGAAGTATTATTCCTCTTATAGTGACTTTTTCTACACGACAGTATGAGAAGTAAATACACAAACGATGTGTTTTTGATGTGTGTGTGCTTAAATCTGTTCCCATCATATGATTTCTATTTTTTAATAATTGTGAATTTTTTATTCTATATATAATTTTCCTAATAAAATACATTTGCCTATATGTTCGGTGAATTTCTATTAAATGTGGCAAAGACATACAAGCTCAAAAAAAAACTAAGATAAAACAAGGAATACTCATTAAAAATATTGCATTTATTTCTTGAAGCCAACGATATTATTTTGTGCCTTTTAGCAGCAATGAAATTTCAAATTATTGAAGAGGGAGAATTTAATCATGCCAGGCAAATTTATTAAGTGTGAAATATTAAACTAAATAATAATTTTCTAAGTATCATATACGACAAATCCATTTGGAAATTTCAATCGGCTAGTCACATCAAACCCTAGCACATATATGATTTTCCCAACCCTGCAGAGGGGTAAGACTCCCCCAATGGGTCACCTGTTGGCCGTGGGTGGCGACCCGTGATGCTTAAGGATAAAGCCCAGGTGGATGAGCAGTTCATGACATGCAATACTTTGGCTATCTAGGCTAGACGGGCGGTTGGAGAGGCCCCCTCCGATCAATCGGCTGGTCAGGTCAAGCCCTAGCAACTATATGATTTTCCCAACCCTATTGCCCTTATGGCAAGCCCAACCCCTTTTTATCATATGGGTGCTAGAAGGCGGTGGCTGCGGTCTACATGTCCTGGGAATGACGTTAAACTCTATCTGATGGTGAGGTTCCAGTTTTGGAGGTTTGGGGAATGTGGAGCACCCTTTCATCACCATTGCTCCCTGGTCCACTCTGACCCGGAGTGATAGTACCTGTTAGGGTCCCATCTATGGGTTGAATAGAAAAATGTATTTATAAAAAAATTGTATTATCCATTAAGAATTTATTTATTTCAAACTTTATCGGCATTAAATGACCCACTGAGGTTGATATGCCGTAAAAAAAAACAAACCAAACCAAACCATTTGGAAATTCTTCAGCTTCCACAAAGGGAAATTCGCTGATATTGAATTTTTAACTCCCACCCCTCAGGCAGTATGTTTCAAAAATCTATTTTACATCGCCCAGAGGGCGTTTTTTTATTTTGCTAGTAGTTATTTTACAAAGCTTTGCTTAGATGTGGCACAAGGCCAGAAGTAGGGGTACCCACTGAGAATCGAACTCACTAACAATGGTCTGTTAAGCTAGCTTGCTAACCATTAGTCTACATGAGGTGCCCAATGATTTTCCATATATGTTTTTCAATCATTCTTTTATTCTTTCTTTCCTTATTTCTTTTATTATATATTTCTCCCCTTTTCATTTTATTCCCCCACCCCATTGTTTCTTTCTTTCTTGTATATTCACGACTCATATTCTTTATTTCCTCCTTCTTCAATTCTTTCTTTCTTTCTTTCCTTCCTTCTTTATTTCTAACTTTTTCACTTAATTTTACCTAACTACACTTTCTTTCTTTCTTTCTTTCTTTCTTTCTTTTATATTCACTACTCAGTTTTTTTCTTTCTTCCTTCTTCCATTTTTTCGTTCTTTCTTTCTTTCTTTCTTTCTTCCTTCCTTCTTTCTAACTCTTTCCCTTTATGTTCCTTTATTTTATTATCCAACTGTTCCTCCCTCAAGCTATATGTAAATAGTAGAACAAACTGTTCATTTTAATCTTGGTATGGCAACCAGTCTTGGAAAAGGAAAACTCGTTATTTGAACCAGTTGTACTCCATTCTGTTGATGTTGTTTGTTTGTTTATTGATTTTAACGGCATATCAACCCGTCTGGGGTTATGTCATGCATAATGGTTAGGAAGTGATACATATCGTGTATTTATATTTATACTTTTTAGTAATATGTTTTAACAATGTGTTAGCATTATTGGGGATTATGTTATATGGTATTGATTTGTTTCATGTCTATATTCTATGGTACAATTTTATTTCCCTAAAAAAAGAGAGGATATCCTCCATGTTGACATTTTCAAACAGATCTTTCATATTGTTTGCTTTAAAATAAGGGTTTCTGATGTGAGAAAAAAAACTGCATTCCATGAATAAGTGTTTAACTGTCAAAGGTGTTTGACATGTTTCACATTATTGTTGTTGTTCTTGTTTGAGTATGTTGAAAAATAGACCTCATTTGGTCACATTCCATTAAAGGGCCGAGTTAGCTCAGTCGTTAGAGCGTTCGGCTAGAAACCACAATGTTCTTAGTTTGATACCGGCCCTCGCCAACTCAGCGTATGAGTAGCACTGGGATCTGTGCGGTAAAGTAAGGAGCTGATAGTAGGAGTGGCGCTCCACCTCAGACGGAAAAACAATCTCCTTGGGGCTAGCGCTAGAGAAAAGGGGATTGGCTGATACCGACTTTAGGTCACCCGGACGACTTTTACTTATCATGTATAAAAATATATATCGGAGGTAGGTGAGTTGTCTCCCTTGGTCGAAGTACTCCTTTTCAAACCAACCAATTACAGGCTCACAATTTTTGGCGGCAGAAATTGAAGATAGAAATCTCTCTCTTTTGAACCAGCATTTTATCGAGTCGGGTGTGAAAATCGTCGCTCCCAATTTTTATAGGAACATATTTTACGTTAAAATATAACTATAGCAAAAAATATGCAGAAACATTATTGGTGTGTATTCTAATTTTTGTTTGTAACCGCTGATTTTTTTATGCATTGTCGTAGATATTTTTATTTTTGTTGAAGATGCTGATGTTGAGGAATTAGATAGCTGTGGCTAATTGATTTTGGTATTTGTTTGATTATAGATGGTGGGTGGGTTTGAAGAGGTGTGTATGTAGAGATTTTTATTTTCTTTCTATAAAGTTCAAAATGTTCCTTTTTCTAAATTTAGGGTTACGTCAAAGAAATTTCTATTTAAAGTTTTATATCTATTTAATTTAAACTCCTTGTAATTTTAGTATGTTGGTTATGTTTTTTCTATTGATAATTTCACCTAAAATCAAAAATTCCCTTCGACATGCGAGGAATGCAACCTTTTGAAATACGATCTTATAGATATGGTCAAGAACATAAATTTACTAAAACACCTACCATTCCAGAACACAAAAGATGGAAAAGATATATGCAACTCAACAAAATATACTATTTGAAACAGTTCGTCTCTACTCAGCTATGTGTGAATAGTTGGACTGTTGTAATTAAAATAAAATTAATCTAAAAATCTGAGTCCATTTAACATTGTTATGTACCATTATAAACAAAATATAGTTATTACAGTAATAACACAGTAATAAACCAACTGTAACACTAATTCATTATTAATTAATCATTGTTACATTTAAGAATTTTCTAATGCACTGAAAATTTTAATATATTCATGCATGAATGACTTGTGGCAGATGTTTTTGACTCAACAGACTTTTTTAGTTAACTTCTTTTTTGTCAAATTGATGTTTTGTAATTTTGGTTTTTTTGGGTTTTTGTCAATAACTTTTGTGAAAAAAATTTTTTTTTTTTTAAACATTTTGATTTTAATTCTGAACGCGGTTTAAAGTAGAAAAAACATATGAACTACATTGGGTGCTTTTAGATCTTAGTCCACTCAAACATTTTCTTTTTTTTCTTTTTTTTTCTCTTTATTCCTTACCTGAAATTAGATTTTTTTCAATCTAAATTTTCTATAACCATTTAATACGTTACACAAATTTTCGTAACTATTGTGTATGGCATATAAAAAGTTTATTAAGTTTGGATGGCTTAAAGTAACCTTCCAGCTGGGACATGAGTGTACATAACACATTACGACAAAAGTTGTAGAAGAATAACATACTTTCATTCTGGAGAGCGACGAATATACATTTAAGACAGGAATGCAATACTCAAATTACGAGGTACTATATAATTATACAAAGCAAATACGTAAGAACATCAATTATATACGTGTATAAGATAGGACTTGTCCTGCAGAAGTATGGAGGTCCAGAAGGAATGTCACTTACTTGGCTGAGGGGGCGAAGCTCCCCATGAAAGGTATGACCAAATGTCCTAACCCATGTGTCTTTTTGCTGAGAAAAGAGATCAAGAAACTTCAGGCTTCCTGATTAATACCAAAGGCCCAGCCGCAGAAAACCTGCAACAGGGTAAGATAAATTCCAGACCCGAACAGGGGCAGACAATCGCTAACAACGTTCTTATCTTTATTATTCATTAATATACAAAAAGTTTTTGCCTCTGCTCCTCAGGTTTTCCTTGTTGACTCAGAAAACCTTCTGTCTAGTTGTGGCAGTCTATCATGTCGTAATTGGACACGTGTCCCGCAACGATATAAGGTTCAGTTAATAGAGTTTTAAGTGAATATCTGGGGGTTGATATGGACGAAAATACATGAATAATTAATCATAGCTGTACATTTGTACCCGTCATATAAGGGACTGAGATCAGTTTCTGTGTAGGCTCCTTGGTTATGATATGAAGGTTAAATTACTGGAAACTATACAAGAGGCAGAAATTAATTAATTATAAAAAAAGTATTATTAAAAAAAGAATAATTACTTGAAAACTGTATACATGTTGCACAAATATAATGAAATTTTCGAAAAGAACGAATTAATGTGAATCCATGTTTGATTATTTGTTGGTTACTATAAGCCGTCACAATATACCTCTTAAATTTTAGACTAAGCGAGTTCACGTGTGTTGACCTTTTTTCTGCTTATATATATTTACCAACCCCTCCGCACAGCAGGAAATGTGACACAAGGTAAATTTTAAGCGAGTTTTAACAGGTTTGAAATTCAGAGTTTTCCTTCTCCTTGACCGGTTTGCTAAACAAGGCTAAAGAAAACCAGTTTGCGCTGTATTTTACCCATAGCTGGAGGGAGAGTAGGATCATACTTTTCCTAAGGGTTTAGCGCTAAGTGAAATGCAATTTACACGTCAGGATTTGAACCTCGGCGACGAGTCATTTCCCAGGACTTTAATCCATACACCAACGCTTCTCCTTCACTTTTGCTGTTATAAGGTGTGTGTCCTGATGCCGCATTTACTTATAGACTCGCCGAGAACATGTGAATTGGCCAATCACTGGCAGTATCTGGTCGCGTTAATCATTACTTAAACGAGCACAATGACCATAATTACTTTAACTTCGTGCGAGACGGAACAAAGGTCCATAACCTCAGGACTTTATACGAAGGATAGGAGTTATTTCTTACCAAAGGATTCCATAAACTCAGACTTATACGAGATAGGAGTTCTTTACCAAAGATTCCATAACTCAGGACTATACGAAGGATAGGAGTTATTCTCCTCTCACAACAGCGCATCCATAACTCAGGACTTATACGCAGGATAGGACCTTATTCACTACCAAAGGATTCCATAACTCAGGCCGTACTTACTTTAAGCTTTTTCAACTGGCATGGATGGCATTTAAAACTTAAACAACATGGTTTAAACCTTAGCTACAGCCCGAAATGCGTGCCTGGTTTGACTACTTAATCACTGATTACTGAGCAACGCCCATTTGCAATCATTGACCGAAGGACTGCTTGCGCTGAAGAGCACCAAGGAAACCAAATGATTATTACAAGGATCAGCCATCACTTAAACCAAAGACTCCGCTGGACAAGCGCCTTCGCCTTTGAAGCCTAAAGGATGCCAACTAAAATCGTAACATCCATTAATTATGTGCCAAACTGAAGAATATCAAGCTAAGTTCAATTACCGTCGAATTGGGTAAGAACACGGCCAACAAGCGGTTTGTACTCAATAATCCGTCCTGTCCGCATTTCTACTGCAGACTGACAGGGATTATAAAACCCACAATATATAAACCAGGCGGCCAATCGGAACTCAAGGAATGGAATCACCAAATGCATGAATGACTATTCTTTGATTCTATAAATACCAACCGTTCTTGGACACTGCTTCAGTTGTGCATTAGCTAGTTCTGTTCTCGCTCAAACAACCTGTACTAGCCACTTCAAATAGCCGCTGCGACCACCAGGCCATGGGATTTATTGAGCCCTTACAACCGCTTGTTGCCGTGTCTTACAACCTTCGCCGCGTAATGGAATTTAGCTTTATTATTCTTCACAAACACATGATTATTATATAAACACTATATAATATAAATAAATCGTATACTGGATGGGATACTTAAAAGCATACAGTATGTGCAATTATTGTACTAGATAGCAACACTATAATCCAACTGTACAGAAACTCTTAAAACAACCACACCCAAAAGTCAAATATGACATACAATGACGAGATTCTTTAATTTCTAGTCATAGAAATACCCTAGACGAGTGATGTCCTTTTGCAAACAATAAATCAATCAATCAAAATCCGTATTTCATATGGTGTATCAATGTGTCCCAAAGGAACGACATGCACCCACAGCTCTTCGACCAGTTCTATAATACACTGAATGCGAAATTATTCGTACACTAACAATCTTTCTGACTTGAATTTATTAATTTGTGATACTACAACTGCGTATTGGGACACCGACATCGCCCATTCTCACCTTTTTAAAAGGAGGACGCTCCCTACTGCCCAATATGCAAAGTACAGCTCACTATAACACATACCCCTAAACTGCAAACAGTCTCAGCAAACCCGCACCAAATACCATCTGACAAAAATCTAGAGATCTCTTTAAAATACAAACCCAGAGAACATTTTAAGTCATGAATTGCTCATCCACCTGGGCTCTATCCTTAAGCATCACGGGTCGCCACCCACCGGCCCAACAATGGCCCCATTGGGGGAGTCTTACCCCTCTGCAGAGGTGCGTCGGTCTCTAAGCCCCCACCGCCGACCAGCGGCGGATCAAATTGTGGATGAAAACTACACCACTACTCAGCGCGAAATCTCTGATCTAGGTCGGCAATTTTCTTTTCCAGCAGATAGATTCAAAACGTACGTCTAAATAAGTGACTGTTATAGGCTCAGAGATAGTGATTTCAGTTCTGCCATGATTTCAATGATCCATAGTTGAATCATATTGAAATCTATGGTAAGAATGAACGTTTGAATAAATGGTAGGTCACCAAAAATGACTCAGGAATTAGAATGTTGTAACCATTGAAGAATTATAAGAAAAATCCACACAACGACTTGGTCAAATCTAATAAAAAAAAACTTGGACAATATGACATTAGGCACCCCTTTGATTGTCTGATTTCATAAGTACATTTTTTCATTTCACCGTCCAACATCCGCGTTGTTTGTTAACAGAAGATTTTTAGAGTTTTTTTTTTAGATTAATAAACTACCCCTAACAAATAAACGATGTTACCGGTGTAAAATGAAAAAAAAATGTACTTATGAATCAGCAAAACAAAGGGTGCTAAATGTCAATGTCCAACCAACTTTAGAAAACAACTGCAGCTATTATAAAGTTAGAGGTCATGCTATGTATATAAAAACAAACTTTGTCCTATAGCACCATTTCTCTGATAAAGGCTACGAGAATAAAATTCAGCTTCCCATAAATCAGAAAAGGAACAAACCATACTATCCCGATTTCGCATTGGTCGACCCTCCTTTATGCTCAAATATCAACAAAGGAACAACATAACCTACACTTACAGGTACGTGGTAATCATCAAAAACGACTTGATTTGGGCATAAATGACCAGAAAAGGTTTGATATAAAGTTAACACCAGCCAACCAACCTACTATCTTAGCAGTCAGAATTGGCCAATACATACAGGCTGCTCCAGGGGTGTTTATTTTTCAATTTTTTTTTTCAATTTTTTTTTTTTTTTTTTTTCATTTTGTCAAAAACATTTCGGACAACCAGTAGTATGGTTTGTGAGAAATGAAATTATCAGGTCGGCAATTTAATTTTCCAGCAAGATAATGTTCCAACATAACGCTAAATAAGTGACTGGTTATGGCTTCAGAGATAGAGATTACAGTTTTGCCATGATTTTAATGAATCCTTGCTTAATCATATTGAAAATCTATGATAAGATTGAACGTTTGAATAAATCGTAGGTCACCAAAGGACTTCATTCAGGAATTAGAACGTTGTAACCATTGAGAATTATAAGAAAAGACTTGGTCAAATCTACATTAAAAAAAAACTTGGACCAACTAGACAATTTAGGCACCCTTTTATTTGCTGATTCAATAAGTACATTTTTCATTTACACCCTCACATCCGGTTGTTTTGTTTAACAGAAGATTTAAGAGTTTTTTTTTAGATTATAAAACTAACCCTAACAAATGAAAAGTCAGCTTCCATAAAATCAGAAAAGGAACAACCATATATATTCCGATTTCGACTTGGTCGAAACCTCTTTTAGGCTCAAATATCACAAAAGAACACATATCAAACACCTGCACCCTGTTTAAGCGGCTTCACGCTCCAGTCGGTAGGCGCGTTCGACTAGAAACCACAAGGTTCCTGGTTCGATACGGTCCTCGCATTATGAATTTTGTTTTATTATCTAATAATTATATATTTTATCCATTTAGATTTTTGTCCTTATAAAAGAAATTGAAACATCTCAACAAGCTCTTAACCAAGATGAGCATTGTTTACTCAGTCGGTAGAGCGTCTGACGAAAGAGCCACAAGGTACTGCTTCGATACGGTCCTCGCCAACATCAGCGTAGAGTAGGCAAGGGATATATGCGGTAAAGCGACGAGCTGATGGTTGTGTTGCCACTCAGATGCTAACAATTACTTGCGCTAGTGAAAAGAGGATGGACTCCTCGTTGTCTGGCCTTATACCGACTTTATGCACCTAACGATTTTAACTTTGTCTTGTGTCACCCAATAAATCATATGTAAAACTATATATTATCTTATATATTATATATTATAATAATATATATATGGTGTGTGTGTGTGTGTGTGTGAAATTTAACATTTAGAAAAAAACAAATGTGTTTTCTAAAAAATGTTTAAATTCATACTGTCGGATTAACTTCCATTTTCTTCATATATATATATATATATTATATATAATTATAATAATTGTGTATTTTGGGGAGCAATCTTATTTAGCCAGTATTTTTAAAGACATGGAATATTCTTCTTAATGATTTTCAAGTTGTTGACGTCAGTTAGCTATTATTTTTTCGAGCTGATGGTAGGTGTGGCGCCCCCCTCAGATGCAAAACAATTCCTGTCTAGTCGCTATTGAAAAAGGGATAGACGTCTGACTGATACGACTTTAGGCCGTCCCGTCGTCTTTAACTTTTTTTTTTAAAAAAAACACTGTTAAACATTTTTCAACATAAAGACGGATATTTAGCTCTCTACACTACGTTTTTATCAAGGCTGTTGGGAATTACCTTCCTTTGCCTGGAAGAGATCTCGCTGGGTTTCCGTGCCTGTACCAGGAGGTCTGGTATTTAAGCGCGAGGTTCAACTCTTCTGCTCTTTGCACTTTCTCGTAGGTACCCATGGGTTAACACATTGTCAACCCTTTCGGTGGGGGCTTCCTGCCCCAATGCTATGCAACTCTCTGGGGGCTTCGGTCCTTATCTAGTAGTGATTTTGAATGTACGGCCTCTCCAGTCCTTTTCTCTACTGTTGTATGTTCATGTACATGTATTTCATTGTTACTGTATCTTGTCGTATAAATGTACTGTTTATTATATAAAATGTCATGTCCAGCCACGTATGTTCGTGTATAACTATGAATCTTACAAAGCTACATATGAAAGATCACTTGAATGTGCACATGGATTACATTTTTATCTTTTGGAGGAGAAATAGTATAATACAAATGGTATAAACATAAAAATAATCAATAACATACAAAGTAATTTTTTTAAACCTCACAGAGACTTTTGATATATCGTTAAAAGAAATATTAAAAAAGAATAAGTAAACTCTTAAACCAACTAGAAAAAATGTAATATAAAAGTATAATGTATACAAATCCTAACCCCATAGGCATGAATACTCGAACCGTGTCATGCCGTTATTGGCTGTCTGTCTTTGATGTTTTATTTGTGTTACTCGTGTCTGAGAATTCATGACTCTGGTGGATATTGCAAGGGTGTGAGGGGAAGGGTTTTTCTGCATAGCTGTGTTGTTTTTGTTGACTACGATGTTGAAGAGGAATTAGTGAAAGTATTCTTACGCGATTGACGTTACCAATCCCTCCGAAGAGCAGGATGCGACACAGGTCAATTTCTTTAAGGCGGAGTTTAACAGATTTGAATTCAGAATTTTCCTTCTAGACAGGTTACCTAATCAAAGTTAAAGAGCCCAGTCTACGTACTATTTGCCCATAGCTGGAGGGAGCATAGTTGGATTCTACATTCTAGGGTATTAGCGTTATGGGAAATTCAAAATGCCCTTGTCCCAGGATTTGAACTGGCGACGAGTCCCATTTCTACGCCTGACATATGACACCGCTTTGTCATGCCGTTATTGTCAATCAAATCAAGTGTCAACACACACACACACCATCTTATTAAATGGAGATTCTGGTTTTTTGTAACGAAACTATATTCCTACTCAAGTCAATTCTCTGTATGAAATCAAACATTCTTCCATTGTTTTATTTTTACCTAAACCTCAATTATTAATAAAATTGTCTTACATTAGTAACTAGTCCTCGTACTGATAACATGCATTATATTTATATATACAACAAAATAAGCGTTTACAGTGTGAACGGGAAGGCTAATTTGCATATTATATTAAAAATCGATTAATAAATATGTGCTTAGTATTATTGATTCTAACTGTTTGGTTTATTTTTAATGATATAAGCAAAAATCTCTTCAATGAATTTAAATGAAATCCATTAACAGATAAAATAACTGTCATTTTTATTCTTACTTCCTCTAATAACTATATACTTAAATTAAGAAAAAATAACAATGAGACGAGAGTGATGAAAGAGTAAGTTTCAGTTGTAACCTTTTTTATTATACCCCTCTGTTTAAATCTTTTATTATCTCCCTCTGTTTCAAAATCTTTTATCTGTATTCTTATTAGTTTCATTAGCCTTTTAATTTAATACAATATTTTATTACAATTAAAACTTAAAATACTTGCACCGGAGGGTGCATATATTTGCTAGTATATATATATATATATAATATATATATATATAATATATCTAATATATATACGGAAATGGAGTCAACACTTTGTTACTGACAATTTATCGCCAATACGATCATCAGTTATCAGTTGTTGACTCCATGTCCACTCTGCTTAAACTTAAATTAAATCTTCTGCAAATGATTTGAACACGGTTTTACTCACAATATATGAACATATCTCTGATATATAATATATATATATATATATATATATATATATATATATATATATTAATATATATTATATAATTATATATATAATATATTATAATTGATATCTTCAAAAAACAAATGATGTTTACAAATGCATGGCTCATCAGGAGAAGATGTGCAAACCGTTTGGGGCCTTCCTCTCTACAGTTTTAAAAAAGCAAACCGCCCTCCTCATTGATGCAGATATTGCGAGGTCCCACATCCTTTGTTTTTCAAATATATCATATTCACACTGTCGGATTAATTCCATTTTATTCCTATATATAAATATATATATATATATATTATCCGTCTCCAGAACGTTGACTTTTATGTAAAAGTCAACGTTCGATGATGGAATAATCATCCGAAACCATTGGTAAGACAAACTTTTAATTGTATTGGTGACTATAATATATATATAATAATATAATATATTATATATATAGAAGAGAGAGAGAGGAGAGAGAGAGAGAGAGAGAGGGAGAGAGAGAAGAGAGAAAGAGAGGTGCCTTAGTCAGAAATTAATTTGTTTCGGCCATTTTGCCACTTCACGAAAAATCAAGCAATTGGACTGGATATGAAATCTTCCGATTAGTCGAATAGACAGAACAGACAATATGCCGAAATAAATTTATACTGAACTAAGAATTCATTTATTCCTTTAATTTATAATCACATTATAGTAAAATATGTTAACAAATTTTATATGTTGGTTTGCGTTCTCAAATTTCGTGTAATCCTATGAAGAAAAACATTGATATCATCCAACTATACAATACGTATATATATAATATATATATATATTATATATATATATATATATATATAATTTTTACTTGAAGCACTTAACACTGCATGTATCGCATAAATTCGATACTTTTCTTATAGAAAATGAACTTGACAACTTATAAAGTCGAACAAGTCTGTACGATATCTACCACACCAGAGCGATCCTTTGCCGGGATTACACTTGTCAAGTTCAGTTTCAAGTTCATTTTCTATAAGAAAAAGTGTCGAATTCTATGCGATACATGCATTGTAAGTGCCTTCAAGTAAAAATTGAATTTGGTATTTATTCAACAATGCTTCTAAAATAACAAGCATCCAAAAATCTTATATATATATTAATATATATATATATATATAGAGAGAGAGAGAGAGAGAGAGAGAGGGGAGAGAGAGGGGAGGGAAGGAGAGAGAACTAAGAGTAGTTGGTCTGGATACTAATAAACGAACTCACCTATCCAACGGTTGTGCTGAATAACGTCAGTATACACAGGGGTAATCTCGTGTCACATCCTGTTAATTGAAATGACGACGTCAGAATCCGAATGAATGGTGAAAGTTGTAATAACATTACCTCTACACGGTAGAAGCTTGCCAATGAATCGATGAATAAATATTTCCAAAAATAAAATAAATAGTATTTGTTTATCATGATCTTATTTTTGAGAAACTGTTTTGAGACTCGATGGAAGTTGGCTACACTCAGAGTGAATCTTTCACGCATTACGTACTTTTCCGTGAGGTAAGCAACGTCGTTCAGAGATCTTCTGGACGTGTGACTGTCACATTTACAATAACTTCTAGTTAGGTTATGTATTTTTTTATGTACTTATTTTTACATCACCTTATTTCTCTCCTCCCTCTATTATTTAAAATAGCTTTGTAGAGTACTGTTACCTTGACGTGGGGTTGAAGACTAAAGGAAAAGAAAGAAACAAAATATCCCCAGACTTTTGTAAACAGATAATGGAACGAAAAATCGCTAATAAAACGAAATCGCTAATAAACGAAAATCGCTAATACTAAAAAAAAAAAAAGAGAATAATCTTTATTTTTGGAGGATATGTGCTTAATTGAAGTCATACCTAATTTTGAAAATTAATTAGTTAATAATTAATGAATTTAGTCGGGCATATATGTTCAAATGTAAGGCTAAACTAATCGAGAAAATGTCACACCCTGTATGTACATTTCGACCTATTTGGTCTCATCAGCAAGGTTAGAGACATGGGAGACTGCTCCGGGTGTGACTCGAAACCAGGCGGGGATTCTAACCACTACACCAGCTGGCCTATCCCAGATTCTTCGTTCGTTTTGAACTTATTTATATACCACGGTTTGGGGACTTAACAAATCACCAAAAAGATACGAAAAATCATCTTTGATAATGCAGAGTTACCTTGACTTACGAGTTTAATTCGTTCCGATCGTAACTCAATTTCCTCGTATATCAAATCAATTTCTCTCATTGAAATAAATGGAAATGCCATTAATCCGTTCCACCCCCACCCCAAACATTTTGGTTTAACAAATTTGGAAATGATTTCAACGAAGTTATTATCGTAAGCGTATCTGAAGCTCGTTCGTACCTCAAACTTTGCTCACAAAACAAAACAAAAAAATGGAGCGAGTGACAGCTCGTAACTGGTACGTTGGGACTGGTTAGTCAAGGTATCACTGTATTGAAAAGTGTATATACACACACACACACACACACACACATATATATATATATATAATATATATATATAGTTAAGAATTAATGCAAAAATAAATCAACGAATATAATAAAAAATTAATGGAATGAAAGGATAATTGAAAAAGATATTTTCCGGGGGGATTTGCAAATGAAAAAAATAATAATAATAATAATAATAATAATAATAATAATATAACTTTTGAGAGAGGTCATTAATATAAAAAACCTCTTCACATTATATGGGACTCTTTATCGAAACATTGAATTAATTATCCCATATTACATATATAAATATATATATATATATATATATAATATATAATATAATTATCATATAAAGTATATATATATACATACATACACCACAAGGTTCCTAGTTCGATACCGGTCCTCGCCAACTCAGCGTTATGAGTAGCACAGGGATATGTGCGGTAAAGTAAGGAGCTGATGTTAGGTGTGGCGCTCAACCTCAGATGCAAACACAATCTCCTTGGTCTAGCACTAGTGAATAGAGGATAGACTCCCTCGCTGATTGGATGATACCGACATTAGGCCGCCCCGACGACTTTTATATATATATATATATATGACAGCTCGTAACTCGGAAAATTGTAAGTTGGGGCACACGTTAGTCAAGGCATCACTATATTTTGAAAGCTCTATTTTGACTTCCACTCGAGATGTGATACCCAATCCAAACATTTCGTTGTAATATTTATTTGATGAAAATGTTTTATTATAAACTTGGTAGTACTTAACTTTTTGAGCGGGTGTATACGTATTTACCCAACCCCTCCGCCCGGGCAGGAGTTTAACAGATTTAAATTCAGAGTTTTTTCTTCTCCTAGACTGGTTGCCATACCAACATTTAAAGTCCTCTGTCTGCTCTAACATGTACCCATAACTTTGATCTAAAATGGCACCGGTAAAAATGGCACCGGTAAAAATAGCACCGGTAAAAATGTCACAAGTGAAAAAAAAAATAGAATAAAATGGCACATAAAAAAACATGTTGGGATCATCATCATCATCATCATCATCATCAGATCGTGTTGTTTGCACGAATTCCCATTGTTTTTTCTTCTCCTAGACTGGTTGCCATACCAACATTTAAAGTCCTCTGTCTGCTCTAATATGTACCCATAACTTTGATCTAAAAATGGCACCGGTAAAAATGGCACCGGTAAAAATGTCACAAGTGAAAAAAAATAGAATAAAATGGCACATAAAAACCATGTTGGATCATCATCATCATCATCATCATCATCATCATCATCAGGGTGCGCTGTTTGCATGAATTCTCATAACTCTTTCTCACCAACCGTCCCTATCGATCGTCGCCCATGGCAACATCCTGAATCTACACAGAACTGATTTATGTAGATTTTTGCTTGTCGGCCTACACTGTTGTGTCCACGTGTAGGTTTCCACAGGGAAACGTCACTTATGATTTTGTTTTTCTTTCTCCAGCAATCATTCTAATGTTTTTCTTTCTTCGTTTCACTTGGAAGGTTTGTGTAATGGGAGGCAGGTGACCATACAGTATTTGTTCAAAACAGCGCGCAGCATAATTGTGCAGTTTTGTCTCTAATGACTTCGTTAGGGTCCATTTGTTTTACGGCATATCAACCTCGGTGGGTCATTTAATGCCGATTAAGTTTTGAAATAAAGTCATTCTTAATGGATACACATTTTTTTTTATAAATACATTTTTCTATTTAACCCATAGATGGGACCCTAACAGGTACTACCACCCCCGGTCAGAGTGGACCAGGAAGCCATGGTGATGAAGGGGTGCTTCCCAAACCTCCAAAACTGGAATCTTACCATCAGATAGAGTTTAACGTCATTCCCAGGACATGTAGACCCTCACTTACTGCCTTCTAGCACCCATATGATAAAAAGGGTTCGGACTTGCCATAAGGATAATAGGGTTGGGTCAATCATATAGGTGCTAGGGCTTAACGTGACCAACCGATTGATCGGAGGGGGTCTTTCCGACCGCATAGTCCAATAGTCCGTCTAGCCCAAGATAAGGCCAAAGTGGAGTATTGCAAGTCATGAACTTCTCATCCAGCAAGACTCCGTCCTTAAGCATCACGGGTCACGGGTCACCACCCACGACCAACGGGTGGCATCATTTGGGGGAGTCTTATCCCTCTGCAGAGATGCAGTCGGTGCATTCTAACGCCCCACTCGACTGGGCGGTCGCTAGGGTCCAGATGGTGCGGCCTTACAGTAGCACTGATAAGGCTACATAATAAAAATTGCAATGCACAGGCCATCTATCTAATAAATCAGTGAATAGTAAACATTTTGACTGCATAACCGCAAGGAATATACAAATTTTGGTTTCATATTTTATACATAGAATAGATCCAAGATTTCCATGAAAAAAAAAATGATCGTAGTTTTAGTTGAGCAATGAAATAATCACTTTTCTTTCTGCAGAGTCATTCATCATAGACTGACCTTTACAGAAAGGTTTGCTGGAATCATAAAGAAAAAGAAGAAAAAAAAGGAATATGGATTTGTTTATAACTAGCAGCGGCTATCCGGCGTCGCCTGGGTAGAGTTTTTTTAAGTTAGTCCCGCAGATCCCTAATTACTGAATCGTGTGTTGAATCCTCGCGGAATGCCACATTTAAAACCCTATTAAAAAAATATTTTTAAATAGACCTTGCATTGATCCAGCTACTCTGAAAAGAAATGTTAATGTCTACTTATATAAATATTAAATGAAAAAAAAAACCATGCTGCTATCATTTAAATTTTATTTTTTAATTATCTTCACGAATATAAATAAAATCTCTATTATTTTTGCTCAGAAACCAAGCTCTGGTGATATTTAATGTGTATTATATAAACTTTGTGGTTAATTGTTTTATTTTCGAACTTTCCTCCGGACATACATATACACACAACTACCCTTTATATATTTAAACTGGTGCATTATAAAATTCATTAATTGTTAAATCAATACTGAAAATTTCATTAAAATCGGATAATTACCTGATTTTTGGTAATTTTTTTCCATCCCAAATGTTACGTTAAAATTGTAAACAAGCGCCTAAAACCACTGAAAAACAGCCAAAATGGCGGGTCGCGTCGAAATTGACCAAAACAAATAGTTTTAAATCTTTTAAAAATAAACTGCATATGTAATTATATTTTTCTTTCTCTTAATGATGGTTATTATGCTACTACTTATCGATTTAGATAGAGTTTAACCTTAAATAATAGATTTAATTATTCTTAATTCGCTTTTAAAACACGTAGTATCCGATTTTTTTGCCAGTCCCTAGTATAGATAGATAAATACAAAACAACCTCTGGGTTTAGTTTAACTGTGAGAGTTAACAATAGTTTCGCCGTAAATCTTATAGACTCTTTGTTTAGTTTCTTGGGGATTCTTTTAATGTTTCACTAGATATATGTATTTAACTAAACCCTTCACCATAGGTAGGATGTAACACAAGGTCACAAGTATGTAGATATCCATCGAGGATCAAACCCGTTATTTATTAGTAAGACTAGTGTGAACGTGAACCAATAGTACGTATTTACCCAATCCACTCACCAATCCCAGCCTGTCCTTCGGGACGGGGCCCCGGTGATATTTAATGTGTATATATATTTACTTTGTCGTTAATTGTTTTATTTTCGAAGTTTCCTCCGGACATACAGATCCACACAACTGCCCTTTATATATGTATAGAAGATTTACTGCTAAATAAAGAACGTAATATAAGCGAACATCCTCTATATATGCTAATTCCCTAATTATTGCCAGGTATAGTAAAAAAAAAATTAAATGTCTATTTATTTTGTATGTAGTAATTAAAATCTGCGGAGTGGCCTATTGTCGGTATCAGTCGAACAAGTCAAGGAGCCTATCCCCTTTTCGCGCGCGATAAACTAGAGAGATTGTTTTTGCTGAAGTGGGTCAGTTACCAGATGCTTCACAGCAGAAATCAGCTTACCCAGCTGGGCTACTCATGCACTAAGTTGGCGGGGACCGGCATCGAACTCGGAATCTTGCGTTTCATAAGCGGATGCTCTACCAACTGAGCTAACCGGACCCAACAACCCATATAAGAGTCTGATGAGGCTAAATCAGTTGAAGAGCTGGACGTTTAATTAGTTCGAGATGCCATCTTGGATGACAGCATGGGATAGAGTTGATTAGTGAGCTGTTGTGGAAGGGCATCTCTAGAGCCATTATCCCACGTCAATGTGTCATAAATTTCTCCGTTAGCTGCCTCAAGATATTAGCATATCAAGCAATGGCGACAGTGTGACCCCTTGCCAGTTAATCACGAACAGAAATCCTTCATATCGAAAAAACAGAGACCATCACTGATTTGACCTTTGATATTAAATAAACCAGGAGTGGTAAAACAAACGAGGGTCAGCTTCAACGTGCACAAAACCAGCCTAACTCAAAAGGCTTTGCGTTGCTAGTATAATTTACCCAACCCTCCACATGAGTAGGATGTACACAAGGTCAATTTCTTAAGCGAAGTTTAACAGCCAGGCATAAGCGAACGCGCGTATATATATTTACCAACCCCTCCGCACGAGCAGGATGTGAAAGACGGTCAATTTCTTAAGTGGAGAGTTCAACAGTATTATCTGCGTTATTCGGATTATTGTCTCCATATTCATTGTTATTTGTACAACGTTTCGGCCGATATTCCCTCTGGCCTTCTTCAGGTATTTCGGTCGAAACATTGTACAAATAACAATGAAGATGGGGACAATAGTCCGAATAACGCAGATAATACTAATCATCAAGCCTCATCTCAAACATTCAGAGAAAAACTAATTTTGTCTATAGGACGCCATTTCTTGATAAAAGGCATACGAGAATGAAAACCAGTTCAACAGGTTTGAATTCAGAGTTTTCCTTCTTCTAGACCGGTTACCTAACCAAGGTTAAAGAGCCCAGTCTACCCTACTATTCATCCTTAGCTGGAGAAGAAGTAGGATTCATACCTTTCCCAAGGGTATTAGCGATAAGCGAACGCGTGTATAACTCAGATTGATAGGCATGCAAAAACAATGACGTCATTATTTTTTATGAGATCTTCAAAATTTCTTCGACGCTTTGTTTGATCAACAGTCAAACTATTCAAAACGAGGTTGGGTCATTTTTATCTTAAGAAGACCGGAGGATATAGCGGCCGGAACGTTGTGTCTTTACATACCAAAATAAAGATGAGGACAACAGTCCGAAAAATTAAAATTATAAACTCTGATACTGTTGTTCTGTTTATCATTTATTATATATGTGTATACGACGATGTTAAACTTTTAAAAGATGTTTTAGAAATGAATGTTTTTCTAAATAAATCTCAGTTGTTATAAATTCTATTTGGATGTATTAATAAAGATAAATGTTTAATATAATTATATATATAAAAATTATCTAATTTATATCTGCTGCAAATTTATTTTTTTTGCACTATTTTAGCCAGATTAGATGATATATTATAGAAACCTGGCCGTTGTTTTATGGTATTAAAATGAGAGATGGCTGCTGATTCGATTATTTTCTAATGCATTTATCATGTTTATGTAATATCATCTAAAGATTTATATTATACTAGCAAATATATGACCCTCCGGGTGCAAGTATTTAGTTTTAATATAATAAAATATGTTAAATTAGAAAGGCTAATGAAACTGAATAAGAATTCAGATAAAATATTTGGAACAGAGGGGTATGATTGATAAATAGAAAAACTTGGAAACCAACTCTTCCATCATTTTCACTTACTCCCGTCTTTCATTGGTAAATTTTTCTAATTTAACTATTAGTTAAAATATGAAATAAAGAATAATATTTACAGTTATTTTCTTCTTGTTAATGGATTTCTTTAAGATTTATCCCCGAGATTTTTGCTCATATTCATTAATATAAAACCAAAACAATTAGAAATCAATAATACTAAGCATATATTTATAAAAAGCAAATTTTTAAGATCAATATGCAAATTAGCCTTCCAATCACACTATAAACCGATATTTTCTTGTATATATAAATACAATTGCATGTTATTAGTATGTTGATATGGTCAACAGTGGCTTCGGCCTCTGGACCATTGATATAATTAACGGCGTCGATCCCAGGGGGCCATCCCTCCAGGCAACACCTGCCCCCTCGATTTAAAGGGGCAGGGCTGGGTTTATTGCCCAGTGCCTGAGGCGCCCCCCTTGAGGGGAATGGCCGACGGGATCGACGCAATTTTTCACCTGCCACTCCATGAGCTTCGGCTTGTGGGTGGTCCACGTTAATAGGGACTTTGTGCCTGACCCGTACAAGTGGGGTACGCGGTAAATACTATGTAGATATGTTCAACAGTCTTAATTATGTAAAACAATTTTATCAATAATTGAGGTTTAAATGAAAAATAAAATCATGGAGAATGTGATGTAAAGAACAAAGGGAATTGTGACTTGAATAGTAATATAGTTTCGGTTACAGACATACAAACTCACAATCTCCATTATAATAAATAATATATATATATATATATATATATATATATATATTTATATATATGTGTGTGTGTGTGTGTGTGTGTGTGTTTTTGCAAGTATGTTGCTTACAAATGTTTAAAAACTTCTGTTTGTCAAAAGTTTATTTCTATTTAGATGATAGCCCCGAAACTCTGCAGCATCGGCAAATTAAAAATATGATCTATTAATATATTCTGACTCTTCTTATGTTCACTATTAATATAGCAATGCACATTTTAATTTTTTAATTTTTTTAATTTGATATAATGTATATAAAAGTTAGTTTGCAACCTTTTGTCATATACTACCTGTGACACACAGGTTGGGTTAAGAAAAGGACGTGCTATCATGGTGAAATAGTTAGCAAGCTAGTCTCGCCGTTCCATTAATACTGAATAGCAAGTTTGATTCTCACTGGGTGCCCCATACTTGAAAGTGTGTCACTGTGACCTGATTTAGGTTTTGAAATTAGAAGAAATTAGAAGAAAGAAAGAAAGAAAAAGAAATTAATTGAGAACCGGGCTAGCTGACAAGATTAACGCAATACTGAGAGCCGAGAGTAACTGACTTCAGCTAAGACCATTTTGAAAACTTAGTCAACTTACGAACTGTTTTGCACAATACTTTGCAGAAGACCAGAAGCATTTAATTACGGGACATCACTCCCACAAACCTTGAGAAGAATTATTTGTATTCTTGTATTTTGAATATAAATGTTGTTGATTTTTGAAGAAGAAAAAGAGTCGTTATTTTTTTATATGACCAATAGGCCGCCATTAACCTCGGAAATCAGTTTCTATAGCAGATTTCTAGTCGTTTGAGATCTTAGCACAACGTGGGACATTCGGCTAGACTTCCAGCAAATATAGAGACCCTGCAATCCTTGGTTGATGCAGAAAATCCGATCTTGACGGCCAATTTCGGAGATTCTGTGAGCCCTTTAGCTCGGTAGCGACTGACGGATTATATCACATCCAACCCGATCGTTGTGTAATGGTTAGCAGGGTAGTCTCATAGATCAATTACTACTCAATAACGAGTTCAATCCTTGCTGGATGCCACATACTTGCCAACTTGTATCACATCCTACGCATGATAAACAGTTTTGGGTAAATAAGGAAGGAATCACATCATGGCATAATGGTTAGCATGCTATTCTCAGATCCATTACTATTGAATAGCGAGTTTGATCCTCACTGAGTGCCCCATACTTATGATCTTCTGAACTCTGTATTGTTTTTTCGTTTTCATATACTTAAATACCGTCGGATTCATTTCCATTTTCCTTATATATACTAGCAAATATATGCACCCTCCGGGTGCAAGTATTTAAGCTTTAATGTAGTGAAATATTATATTATATCAAAAAGGCTAAGGAAACTAAACAAGAATGCGGATAAAAAGATTTGAAATAGGGGGAGGTATAATCGAAAAATAGAACAACTGAAACTTACTGTTCCCACACTTCCGTCTTTCATTGCTAAATTTTCCTAATTTAACTATTTATTCAAAATAGGAAGTAAAGAATAAAATTACAGTTATTTCTTCTTGTAAATCGATTTCTTTTAAGATTTATCCCCAAGATTTTTGCTCATATTCATTAAGATAAAACCAAACAATTAGAAATCAATAATACCAAGCACATATTTATTAAAATCAAATTTTTAATATCAATATGCAAATTAGCCTTCCCGTTCACTTTGTAAACTGCTATTTTGTTGTATATATAAATACAATTGCATGTTATTAGTATGTAGATATTGCCAACAGTATTAATAATTTAAAACAATTTTATTAATAATTGAAGTTTAAATGAAAATAAAATCCTGGATAATATAACGTAAATAACTAAGGAAATTGTGACTTGAGTAGTGATATAGTTTCGGTTACAGACAGACAAACACACAATCTCTATTATAATAAGATATATATATATGTGTGTGTGTGTGTGTGTGTTGATTCCCTGAAAAATGGGGTTATGCTTACTCATATATCCCTATACTAATTTATTGCTCACAGAATGTGGAATTAATAAAATATGGTTGAAGTCTGGATTTCCATAGCAATACATTTGCCTTTTAGATTTATAGTTCATGCACTTTATATAAACTAGTACGTTTCTCTTCCTTTAGTCGCCCCATCGTGGTAGAATGGTTAGCAAGCTAATCTCGCAGATCCACTACTACTGATTAGCTTTGTTCGATCGTTGCTGGATGACCTCTACTTGCCACCTTGTGTCGTATCCTATCTGTGAGGAACGGGTTTGGTGAATATCTACGTTTCTTTTCTTTTCATATTGATGTAATTTTGGTAATAAAGCATTTTGCATTGTGCATTTCTAGCGAAACATGGCAATCTGATTTTCTCTCTCTCACTCTCTCTCTCTCTCTCTCTCTCTCTCTCTCTCTCTCTCTCTTTCTCTTTCTCTCTCTTTCTCTCTCTCTCTCTCTCAAGCACAGACACATACACGCATATATATATTATATATATATATATATATATATATATATATATAAAATATAAAATTCCTTTTTTTCCTCTCTTTCTTCTTCTCCCTCCTTTATGAATGGCGAATAACTGTAATTTCTTATTTCTCTCTTTCTCTTTTTCTTTTTTTTAAATATATAATTGAAGCAAAACATTATGCCTTTTGTAATTCAAATATTTGATTAAATATTTAATCTATTTGAATTTTAAAAGGAGAATGGTTTGTTTTATTGTTTTGAATTTTGCCATCAATCCTAATATGTAATTTTATATGATATTTTAATATATATTAATATAATATTTAATCTATTAAGTTTAAAAAAAAAGAGAAAAAGTACTCATAAAAGATATTTTCTTAAAAAAAAAAAAATAATAAAAATAATTATTTATTTTTCTATCAAACTAATACATAATTTAAGAGAATCTTTTATTTACTTATTTACTATAAAAAAAATAATTTAAATTAGAAAACAAAGGGATAAAAAAGAAAAAAAAGGAAAAAGAAAGAGAAATAACACAAAAAAAAGAAGGAGGAAGAAAGAATAAAAGGAAAGGTGAAAGCGAAACAAAAGCTAAGTATGTAAAAAAAATTTCTAATTAACGGTTTTTTTATTATTGTTCATTTTTGTTCTCAAAAAAAATTTTGACATCACACGGTCGCAACATATTGCAACATCATACAAGGCTGACATCCGGTCAGCCTTGTTCTCAACAAACTTTTGAAAAAAGAAAAAGAAGAAAGAGAGAAAAAAAATTACAGTTATCGCCCATTCATAAAGGAGAGAAGAAGAAAGAGAGGAAAAAAAGGAGAGGAAAAGAAATAAGAAGAGAAATTATAACCACACAAATAAAAAAACATAAGCACGTCATTTCTGAAAATAAACTCTGAGGATGAAGCTCTAGCTTTGAAATCGATTAGACATATAAAACATCTTTTTGTCTTATTTTTTACGCATTGTATGCCTTCGAATTTTATTATTTTATAACATACTTAACAATGCTTCAAGCAAAATTACCAATTACTTTTATATATATATATATATATATATTATATATATATATATAGTTATAGTATAGTTTATAGTTATAGAAAAGTTATTTCCCACCACTCGGTTGATATTTTGATTGAGATCAAATTGAGGTATAAGCGAGCTTCAGATACACCATATGCTAATTAAATTCACTATAACATTGAAGTTTCCAAATTTAATATGCCAAAAAAAATATTATTTATAAAAAAAACAAAACATTAAAACATAATACCGCACATACACACACGCACATATATATATATATAATATATATAATAAGTAATCCACAGACACGTGTTTGAGGTATCACCTCTCATCAGTGTGGTTATACATTAACAACTACCCCTGGCCGGGTTTGAGACCCGAATGAACTTTCGTCTGCCAATCCTCTTACCCGTGCCGCCAGATGCAGCTTTCAAATATAGGAGAATATTTAATCGCTACATTTCTAAGCGGAAATGAATTCACTAGAGGCCTCAAACATTTCTAAAGAAAGCGAGGTTTAGCTACACGCCAGAACGGTGAACTTGCAATTAAATCCCTATTTAAAGTACTCTACCAAAGTGGGAGTATATATATAATAAATAAGTAATCCACAGACACGTGTTTCGAGGTATCACCTCTCATCAGTGTGGTTATACATTAACAACTACCCTTGGCCGGGTTTGAGACCCGAATGAATATATATATATATATATATATATATATATTATATATATATAGTTGTCCCTTGATTACTAGTGCCCCAAATTACGGAGTTACGAGTAATCACTCGGTTGATATTTTGATTTTAGATAAAATTTGAGGTATAAGCGAGCTTCAGATACGCCTATGTTAACAAGTTACTATAACATTGAAGTTTCCAAATATATGCCAAAGAAAAAAAATATGTATAAAAAAAAATTACCGCACATAATCCAATACATTCTATTCTATTATCTTTTTATATATTACAGATCTATTTTCTAACAAAAAAAGTCTTGTTGTAGTCGTGGGGGTCTGGAACGGGTTAATGACATCAGTTTATTTCAACGGGGAAAATTGACTTAATGTACGAGGAAGATTAATTATGAGCGTAACGAATTAACCTCGTCAGTCAAGATCACTGCACACAACACACACACACACACACACATATATATATATATATATTATATATATATATATATATGTATATCTTTATGTATTTATGTATTTATGTTTGTCTGTCTGTGGGTCTGTGCATGTATGTGTGTGTAAGAATCTGTGTATCAGTGGGCGTGTGTATGTGTGTCTATATCTTTTAAGATTAATTATGAGCGTAACGAATTAACCTCGTCAGTCAAGACCACTGCACACACACACACACACACATATATATATATATATATATATGATGATGATGAAACATCTTTATCTATTTATGTTTGTCTGTCTGTGTGTATCTGTGTGTCAGTGTGCATATGAATCTGTGCGTGTGTATGTGTGTCTATATCTTTATGCAAATGTTTTCTTTAGAGCCACAAACACCTGATGCCCCGACAGGAAATGCTAAAGAAAAAGAAAACAAAAATGAAATTGGACAAGAATTAGGAAACTGATTGATATTTAAATGAAGGCGTGGGACGTAATCAACTTTGATCTAGGGTCCTCAGTCAAAACCGATTGACTAATTATCTTAATAATCTCCTCTCTAATCCGAGCGGATTGTCCATGTCCATGGTTCTGTCCATATCATAGCACACAAAACTCGTGGGAAAAATCGTTTTTGTGGGGGAAAAAAAAGAGATTTTTAAAATAAAAGTCGTTTAAAAATGTAATACGCTAGAAGAGAAGCAATGGAAAATGCACTGATTATATAACATATCCAATTGTTGAATGAAAATTATTTCTGATATCCAAGTATCATCCCACCCTGTCGGCTGGGGCGTTGGAATGCACTGAGGTGGAGCGCCACATCTACCATCAGCTCCTTACTTTACCGCACAGATCCCTGTGCTAGTCATACGCTGAGTTGGCGAGGACCGGTATCGAACTAGGAACCTTGTAGTTTCTAGCCTCCCTCTGTTGTATTTTTCTAGATATATATCGTCTCTCTCTCTCTCTCTCTCTCTCTCTATATATATATATATATATATATATATATATATATATGTGTATATATATATATATATATATCGTCTCTTTTCCTCTCGTCTCACTCTCACACACACATAAGACACACACATAAGACTCCTCCATGGAGCCACCTGTTTGCCGTTGGTGGCGACCTGTGATGCTTAAGGACGGAGTCTTAGTGGATGAGCAGTTCATGACATGCAAAACTCCACTTGGAACCTTACTTAGGATAGACGGACGGTCGGTGAGGCTGGTCACTTGAAGCCCTAGCACCTATATGATTTTCCCAACCCTATTGCCCTTATGGCAAGCCCCAATCCCTTTTTATCATATGGGTGCTAGAAGGCGGTGGCTGCGGGTCTACATGTCCTGGGAATGACGTTAAATTCTATCTGATGGTGAGGTTCCAGTTTTGGAGGTTTGGGGAATGTGGAGCACCCCTTCATCACCATTGCTCCCTGGTCCACCCTGACCCGGTGTGGTGTACCTGTTAGGGTCCCATCTATGGGTTAAATAGAAAACATGAGTTTATAAACAAGATTGTATTATCCATTAAAAATGAATTTATTTCAAAACTTTGTCGGCATTAAACATTTTTGAATACCAAATAACCAATAGAAGTATTCGGCATAAAATAACCCAGGGGTTGACATGCCGTTAAACCCAACGAACCGAACCAACCAAACCAAGTATCTTCAACTGACCATTATATATCTATTGTCAGGATACCTGGCAAATGAGCTCTTCATTTGAGAGGTATATGTTAGGTCTAGGGGAGATGTGTTTTAAACCCAAATTTGTATATAGATTCTTGCTCTGATGAGCTACTAAGTGAAACTATTAGAAGGTATATTTTATTCATTAGGTTTAACTTTAATATTTGCTCTACTTAGGTATTGACCACTTTTTACATTTTAACTTTAGATAATTCTAGCGTTTATATATATATATATATATATATATATATATATATATATATATATATATATATATATATATTATAAATAAATAAATATATAGGTTTTACATATCTATTATTGGGTGACAAAACTTTCACAACCATATTGGTTTCATGCGATGCATTCATCAGGTGAAGATGTTTTCAAATATATATATATATATATAATATATAATATATATATATATATATATATATATATTTGCTCTACTTAGGTATTGAGCACTTTTTACTTTTTAGCTTTAGATAATACTAGCGGTTTATATATATATATTCCATATATATATATATAATTATTTTCTTTTGGCCAAGTGTTATAGTATTAACCGATTATTTTCGGTTGGTACGATTATCTTGGTCTTTCTTTTTTTTCATTTTTTCCTAGGTGAAGTTTGGTAGTATATTTTTACAATCAAACTATTTGCCGGGTTTTTTCTTACCGCAAGGGTTTAACAATAAGTTTGATATATCATATATATGTGTGTGTGTGTATGTGTTTGTGTGTGTGTGTATGTGTTTGTGTGTGTGTGCGTGTGTGCGAGCGTATATATATATATATATATATATATATATATATATATATATATATATATATTAGACGTGGCTACTCGGCGTCGCCTGAGTAGAGGGGGGATTTTTTAAAAGTTAGTCTCGCAGATCCATTATTACTTATCACAAGTTAGATCCTCACTGGATGCCCCATAAAATGCCCACGTAAATATATAACAATATAGTAAGAAATTTTTATTCAATAATTTACAATTTAAATAAAGAATCAGTATAAATGTGGCAATTAATTCAATCAATCAACATCATATTTAAATTACCATCTGTTACTATACAAATTTTTATTTTTAA
The DNA here is from genome assembly GCA_023376005.1 of Doryteuthis pealeii. Classification (NCBI taxonomy): domain Eukaryota; kingdom Metazoa; phylum Mollusca; class Cephalopoda; order Myopsida; family Loliginidae; genus Doryteuthis; species Doryteuthis pealeii. The sequence continues at coordinate 4,014,531 of CM042160.1, forward strand.
ATATCTTCCCAAATATAAATAAAATCTTCATTATTTTTGCTCAAAAACCAAGCCCTGGTGATAGTGAATGTATATATATATATATATATATATATATATATATATATATATATATATTTACTTTGTTGTTAATTTTTATTTTCAAAGTGTCCTCCGACATACACATATACTCAACTGCCCTTTATATATATATATATATATATATATATATATATAGATAGATAGATAGATAGATAGATAGATAGATATATTCTTCTGAATGGAAAGTATGTATAGGATACAGAAAATAGCCTTTTCTCCTATTTAAAATTCTTTTAACATTCTTTTCAAAAAATCCTAAACAAGTTTATTATATTTCAATCTCCTCTTTGTCATTAAAATTATATTCCACAGCTGCCACTGCTCTTATGTCTCACGTATCTCGTTCAGTGAATTCTATTCACCATATTTGATGACAACCACCTCCGCCGCCGCCCCGCTCCCCTTTCAGACACACACACTTTTGGATTCTTCCAACGATTCAGCCAACCAACGTTTCTGTATACGAATCACAATTTGCTTTCTTTGAATACCCGTCGTTCTTGTGAATAAACCGACAAACCAAAATAACAAAACATTTAATACGAATTTTCTTCTTTTTTTTTCTTTCCTTCTAAGTACGCGACATTAATTCAGCTGAAGCTGAAAATAGTTTACTTAATTGAAAATATGAAAATTTGCTTTGCATTACTTGAGAATAAAAATTGAAATATTTCTCCCGTATTTTAATTTTCTTTTCTTTTCTTAATTTTTAAAAAGTAAATACTAGCAAATATATGCCCACTCCGGGTGCAAGTATTTAAGTTTTTTTTTTGTTTTTTTGTTTTGTTTTACGGCATATCAACCACAGTGGGTCATTTAATGCCGATAAAGTTTTGAAATAAATCAATTCTTAATGGATAATACAATTTTTTTATAAATACATTTTTCTATTTAACCCATAGATGGGACCCTAACAGGTATTACCACTCCGGGTCAGAGTGGACCAGGGAGCAATGGTGATGAAGGAGTGCTCCACATTCCCCAAACCTCCAAAACCGGAACTTCGCCATCAGATAGAGTTTAACGTCATTCCCAGGACATGTAGAACCGCAGCCACCGCCTTCTAGCACCCATATGATAAAAAGGGGTTGGGGATTGCCATAAGGGCAATAGGGTTGGGAAAATCATATAGGTGGTAGGGCTTGACGTGACCAGCCGATTGATCGGAGGGGGCCTCTCCGACCGCCCGTCTAGCCCAAGATAGGGCCAAAGTGGAGTATTGCATGTCATGAACTGCTCATCCACCTGGGCTCTATCCTTAAGCATCACGGATCGCCACCCACGGCCAACAGGTGACCCCATTGGGGGAGTCTTACCCCTCTGCAGAGGTGCAGTCGGTGCATTCTAACGCCCCAGCCGACAGGGCGGTATTTAAGATGGAACCCTAACAGGTACCACTACTCCGGGTCAGAGTAGACATGGGAGCAATGTAGATAGATTGATAGACATATATATACATAGATATTAACACTTAGATAGATAGATAGATAGATAGATAGTGTGCTTAATTAGAGTCGTACCTAATTTTGAAAATTAATTAATTAATAATGAATTAGGCGGGAATGCCTATTTTTTAAATGTATGGCTAAACAAATCAAGAAAAATCAATCTCTGTATGTACATTTCGGCCTATTAGGCCTCATCAGCAGAGCTATAGATAGGAAGGCCGCCCTGTGCGTGATTTGAAACCGGACTGCCAAGCTGACAGGCCGATCCCATAACCTCTACACCAAACGGACTTCTTAGATTTTACGATTTGTTTAGAGTAGGTTAATATTCCTCTTCTAGTGACTTTTATTACACGACGATATGATAAGTTGTAAACAAGGTATGTTTGGAATGGCTTTTTTTGCCGACAATTTTTGGGAGAATATGTGCTTAATTAGAGTCGTACCTAATTTTGAAAATTAATTAATTAATAATGAATTAGGCGGGAATGCCTATTTTTTAAATGTATGGCTAAACAAATCGAGAAAAATCAATCTCTGTATGTACATTTCGGCCTATTAGGCCTCATCAGCAGAGCTATAGATAGGAAGGCCTCCCTGTGCGTGATTTGAAAATTAAAATCTAAGAAGTCCGTTTGGTGTAGAGGTTATGGGATCGGCCTGTCAGCTTGGCAGTCCGGTTTCAAATAATTGTGTTTTGCCAGGTCTGGTTTTTAAGATGTTGTAAAATTCAAAGTTAATTAATGAACATACAATTCCGACACGTTGTGAGACAAAACATTTAATATATATAACAGCATATGGAAACGATAAGATACATAATGTACAGGAAAATAGAACATGTATATACATATACAATATTTTGGTATAAACAAGATACCCAAATGTACGTAAAATATAAATGTTACAGACATGGAACTAAAGGATAGTGAATGCTGTATAAAGGACTTACAGTAATGTAAGGGGGGGGGCAAAAGCCCCACCGAAAAGGGGGTAGATAGACTCTAGCCCATATCAGTTTGTTGAGAAGATCCAGCTAAAAGAGGAAGACAAGTTCAAATAAGGCGCTTGAATACCAGAGGTCCCCTAGTGGGAACAAACGGCAACGCAGCGAGAAGATAACTCTTCCAGACAAAGGGAAAATAATCCCCTACAATGTGCTTGAATACTTCATAACAAGTTGTACATAATGACAACACTTATCTAAAAGCTTGTAGACTCTACTTGTCATCCACCTACCATCAGCTCCTTCCTTTACCACACATATACCTGTGCTACTCACACGCTAAGTTGGCGAGGATCGGTATCGAACGTGGAACCTTGTGGTACCTAGTCGGACGCTCTACCGACTGAGCTAAACTGGTCCTTATTATACGAAAAACGAAGGTAAATTGTCTCCTTTCTCACGTTTTTAATGTTTTGTTTGATCAATTGTTTGTAATTTCAGTCGTTTGTCTGAAATCTTGAGATGGGACTTGATAATTTGTATTATATGGATTTTTCGGACTGTTGGCCGCATCTTTATTGTTATATACACAACGTTTCAACCGATGTGTCCTCAACTTTTCCCTCCAACCATAATGCAACAAAACCGTTTTAACCTCTTTTGAAGAACACACATTTTTTACAGGTGCCTGCGTGCAAAGGATAACGGTGAGATTATTTGGGCTGAACTTGCACAAAGGTGTCAAAATTAGGGTGACCCAGAAAAAACAGAACCCACAAATGTTGTAATAAAACTGTTAATTTTAACTATGGGGGTCTAGGGTTAGGGTTTAGGGTTAGGGTTTGGGTTAGGATTAGGGTTAGAGTTAGGGTTAGAGTTAGGGTTGGGGTTTAGGGTTAGTTTAATGGGAAAATGAATAAATAATTTGGGTTCTGTTTTTTCTGGGTCACTCAGTATACCGGTGACCCAGAAAAAACAGAACCCACCAATTTGGTAATAAAACTGTTAATTTTAACTAGGGGGTTTAGGGTTTGGGTTAGGGGTTAGGCTTAGTCTTAGGGGTTAGGGTTAGGGTTGGGGTTGGGGTTTAAGGTTAGTTTAATGGGAAAATAAATAAATAATTTGGGTTCAGTTTTTTCTGGGTCACACTAATTTTAACACCTTTGTGTAAGTTCAGCCATTATTTCTATATCTTCAGGGTAATGGTTGATGGCACATTTTCTTACGGGTTTCTGAACATCTAAATTATGTCTTTGCTCACATAACTAGATTCTAGTGTAGATATCGCAGTTTTGATCTCATGTGCGCGTGCAAAATCGTCATAGAAACTGAACATTACTCTCTAACAAAATCAGTGAGCATGAATCACAAACATGTCGGTAATCAGATCTAAAGAGAGACATATCTATTTGAACTAAGTAAAGTTTAGCACTCTTCTTCTTCTTCTTCTTCTTCTTCTTCTTCTTCTTCTTCTTCTTCTTCTTCATTCGATCTCCTTCTTCGTTGTCATTTCTTCTTTATCATTTCACTTGATTCTTCTTTTTTCTTCTTTGTCATTATTCCCTTCTTCTTCTTCTTCTTCTTCTTCTTCTTCTTCTTCTTCTTCTTCTTTCTTCTTCTTCTTCGTTTTTACTTTTATTCATTTTTCCTTTTCTTCTTACTTTTCTCATTCTTATTCTTCTCGGTCATTTTTACCTTTCTTCTTCTTCTTTTCTTCTTCTTCTCTTCTTGTTCTTCTTCATTTTTACTTCTTTTCATTTTTACTTTTCTTCTTACTTTTCTCATTCTTATTCTTCTCGGTCATGTTTACCTTTCTTCTTCTTCTTCTTCTTCTTCTTCTTCTTCTTCATCATCATTTTTACTTCTTTTCATTTTTACTTTTCTTCTTACTTTTCTAATTCTTCTTCTTCTCTGTCATTTTTACCTTTCTTCTTCTTCTTCTTCTTCTTCTTCTTCATTTTTACTTTTATTCATTTTTCCTTTTCTTCTTACTTTTCTAATTCTTCTTCTTCTCTGTCATTTTTACCTTTCTTCTTCTTCTTCTTCTTCTTCTTCTTGTTCTTCTTCTTCTTCTTCTTCTTCATTTTTACTTCTTTTCATTTTTACTTTTCTTCTTACTTTTCTCATTCTTATTCTTCTCGGTCATTTTTACCTTTCTTCTTCTTATCGACACGGCCTATCACAACCGCTTTCATCTATAAAACAAGATTGGCGAAGGAAAGGATCACCCACTCCCAAGAACGTGGGATTGAAAACTGTTATTGTTGTTTGTTGTTGTTTGTTGTTGTTGTTGCTGTTGTTGCTGTTGTTTCTATTTTGAGTGGTCGTCATGATTTAACAAACGTTTGTACGTTTTAATTAATTATAGCAATCATCGGCTTCGACCGGGGGACCGGTGGCTTCGGCTGCATAAGTTAGCATCGTTAATCCCAGGGGACCATCGCGCCAAGCAACAACTGCCCCCTCGATTTAAAGGCACAGGGCTGGATTTATTGTCCGGTATCTGAGGCGCCCCCGCCCTTGGGGGAATGCCGACGGGATCAACGCATTTTTTGCACCCGCCTTCCATGAGCTTCAGTTCGTGGGTTATCCCACATTAATAGGGCCTTTTGCCTAACTCGTATACGTAGGATACGTGGCAAATATCAATCATAATATGCTGACGCTTTGATTCAGAAAAAAAAAACATAGCTAATACACCCAAAATTGGAGTAAGCAATTTTAAAAATTGTTTTTTTTTTACTCTCGTCCTTTTTTTTTTTTTTTACAGTAACAAGAAGTTAACTAAAAAGTTTACAAATAAATAAATACCTACGATTTTGTGTAAAATTGATGTGGAAAATATTCAAAATAATTGTTTGATTATTACATGCATGCAACATTTTATTTGAGAGGGACGGCGCTCAGTTTTCATTTCAAATTGTTTTCTTTTGTTTTTTACTCCTTTAATAAATATGAGGATTTGTCTTACTTATGATACAAACCCTCTGACATTGAATTTTTAACTCCCACCCTCCCAGGCAATGTCTTTCAAAAATTATTTTTACAACGCCCAGAGAGTGTTTTCTGTTGCTAGTACATATAATATGCCAATATGATGAATGTATACAATATATATATATATATATATATATATATACAATATATATATATATATATATACAATATATATATATATATATACAATATATAATATATGTATACAATATATATATATATATATATATATATATATATATATATATATATATATATAATAAGTAAAGTAAAGTCGTCGGGCGGCCTAAAGTCGGTATCAGCCATACAGCGAGGGAGTCTATCCCCTTTTCAATAGCGCTAGACCAAGGAGATTGTTTTGGCGTCTGAGGTGGTGCGCCACACCTACCATCAGCTCCTTACTTTACCGCACAGATCCCTGTGCTACTCATAAGCTGAGTTGGCGAGGACCGGTATCGAACTAGGAACTTTGTGGCTTCTAGCCGAACACTCTACCGACTGAGCTAACCCGGCCTCTTATAATATATAATATATAATATATATGTAAAAGGAATGATTTACCGGTAGAAATATTGGGTTGGTCTCAATATTTGTTTGGTATAAGTGTTACTCGGATAAGTCAGCGTTATAACAAATATAAAGTGCTCAATACGTAAGTAGAGTGAATGTATTATTATAGTCTGTACAGAAATAACTTACATGTGGAAACCTAAACACACATATATATAAGCATATATATCTAATTGGTGGTACCTATTTTCTTTTTTACTTCTACATGTTCATATTTATAATTAAGAAAGAGTTGTGGAGACAAAGAAGTCATAACTTGTCCTTATCAGAAAACAAAGACAGAAACGTGTTTATCAAGTAAAAAAAATGAATAAAATAAAGAACAAACACATTCACGTTTATTTCGGATGTTATAAGTTCTTCAACGCGCTAAGAAAGTTGTTAAAACAATTGGAGTGTTTTTTCTCCGTACATGTAGAAAAAAATCTTTGTTTATCTATAATTCGTTCCATTCCCCACTCTAACGCAGCTTCAAAATATGTGTTCACTATCCGTTTCCGTTCAAACTTTCCATTTATAAATCTACTCAATTCTCGCCTGATTGCGTCTTGCCTCTAAACAACGAGAGTTCACGCGAAAGACCTCTTGACCACAACCTGTCGGTCATGTCCGACGTAGCCAGCCGCTGAGATCATTCTTGTCGTTGGTGCTGGTGGTGGCGGGAATCCCATTTCACTAGATCACTAACCATTACACCCCATATGGAACCCACTGAAAAAAGAACTGCTCAGCTTTGGAAAAAGGAAGTAATTACGGAGCCCCTGGTAATTATCAGTTTCAGTAGTCAGAAAATATTATCCGCTAGACTAATTCTCTAACGTCCTAATTTTAAAAACTACCC
>CM042160.1:4026413-4041413 GCA_023376005.1 Doryteuthis pealeii
TCGAACATCTTGCATACCCAATTAATCATCCTTCTAACTAAAAACACACCAAATTTGGTTATTGATTTTTTTACTGATTAAGAGATATATATAATTAATTAAAGCAAAATCAACCGATTTGCGAACTCGCCGTTTCCAAACTCCTGCTGATAATAAAATACTGCTCGCTGCCTGCTTTAGCGATACCAGCAGTTTAGTTTAATTTTAGTAAACACAAATCGCATTCTAAGCTGTTCAGCTCGAATTCTCGCGTCAATCGTTAAAAATATTTATTTGGTTCGAAAGAAAACAATATATTCTTCTAAATATGTAATTTGTACGTTATCAAATTGAATTATTTTTTAATATATACACTTTGTCAAATCATGGTAGTTGACGAAGCTTCCCTCTCCCCCAATCTCTCTCTTCTTCTCGTCTTTTGTTCTCTCTCTCTCTCTTCTCTCTCTCTCTCTCTCTCTCCTCTCTCTCTATATATTATATATATATATATATGTTGTATTTTCGGACTCCGTATGCTTCTCTCGTATATATTTTTTATGTTTTTATGTTGAAGTTGGGCGTTATTATGACGCATTTAAAAATAAATGAAGTTTCTCTAGATTGCAGGTTCAATCCTGATCAAGGGCTTCAGTAACATAGAATAAATAATTAACACAGCTTAACGCCTCTACCCCAGCTATGGTTAGCGAATGAGAACAGGATACCCCCGTGACTGAATAAAGGGTTGGGTCAAAGTTCTTGTGATGCTCCCGATACGACAAGAAGTTTCCAATTACGACAAGAAGATTCCCGAGTCCAGAAAGAAGGTTCACGACTCCGAGAAGTTCCCGAGTCCGACAAGAAATACCTGAAGAAGCCGGAGGCAATATCGGCCGACGTGTAACGTAACAATGAAGATGAGGACAATACCCGAAAAATGCAGATAATAGGAATTTCCGTTTAATCTGAGTTCACACAGAGATCAATGCCTCTTGCTACCCTATCTAGGCAATGCAGTAGTGATTCAGCTTGTCAGGTGCATTTGCGAGTAGCTGCTAGATCCATCGACTTCTGGAAAAAAGTTATATTCACAATTCAAATATTTTTTCAAAATTCCTAACTTTGATTTGTGTGCTTCTAGTTAGTGTTTTTATTATTACTAGCAACAGAAAACACCCTAGGCGTTCGTAAAATTAATTTTGAAAAACATTGCTGAGAGGGTGGGAGTTAACAATTCAATCAGAGGGTGGTATCATAAGTAAGAAAATCTCATATTTATTAAAGAGAAAAAAAATAAAAAATAAAAAAATAAAACAATTGAAATGAAAACTGAGCCCCGTTCTCTTCAAAATAAAATGTTGCGTGCATGTAATAATCAAACAATTATTTTGAATATTTTCACATCAATTTTCCAAAAATCTAGGTATTATTATTTAAAACTTTTTAGTTAACTCTTGTTACTGTAGAAAAAAAAGGATGAGAGTAAAAAACAATTTTTAAAATTGCTTACTCAAATTTTGGGTGTATATAGCATAAGAATATGTGACGTAAGCTGTGACGTAGAGCTATGACGTAGTTTTTTGTTACAGACAAGAATACAGACAATCTCCATTATTAATAGATGTATTATTTTTAAGGCATGTAAATGCATCTAGGGTTACTTGATTGCCTTGACGTTAAGAACTAATTTTTGTGTAGTTGTTTCTTAACAGGTTTCTATTTACACACAGTCCTTTCGAATCCAATATTTTAAACTGACTTATTTGATCAATAGCTGTAGGTATGACCAAAATTGAACACGAATGAACCACCCGCTTTCTGTAAACATTTATAAAGAAATTGTCAGTTATTTCAATTTGTTCCTTAAGACAGAGGCTAAACTTAAATTTAACATATTCTAAGACTCCTTAATAGTAGTAGTCGTAGTAGTATAGTAAGTAAATAAAGTCGACGGCGCCTAAAGTCGGTATCAGCCATCAAGCGAGGAGTCTATCCCTTTCACTTGCCGCTAGACAAGGAATTGTTTCAGCATCTCAGTGAGCGCCACACCTACCATCACTCCTTACTTTTACCGCACAGATCCCTGTGCTACTCATACCTGAGTTGCGGAGACCGTATCAACTAGAACCTTGTGTTTCTAGCCGAACGCTCTACCGACTGAGCTACCCTCCCATAGTAGTAGTATAGTAGTTAACTGTCCTTCGTATCCGATAAATACACAATGCGAATCTGTTTTCTCCATAGATTTGATCAATTTGATGTAAATTAGTATCATTTTATAGTAGCTATGTGCAAAAATATCGCTGCTGTATAAAAAGGTATCACAGAAAATTCTCTAAACATCAATAAAATAATACTAACGATCCGATCTAATAAACTTTCGGTATATGAAGTAATAAAAGACGAACAATTTTATTGTAAATAAATTTTTACTAATTGAAAAGGCTAATAATTTTTTTCGTTGTTTTTTTTTCGTACATTCATCCCCCCAACAAAGATCTTTTTTTTTGTATATATACATTTTACATTAAAAATTAAATAGTTAAATTATATTACTAATTAGGAATACTTATCTCTATAGTGCCCACCCAAGCGTGAGTTTAACAGTTTAATTCAGATTTTCCTTCTCCTAAAACTGGTACCTAACCAAAGATTAAAGAGCACAGTCTGCCCTACTATTTACCTATAGCTGGAGAAAGAGCGAGAGAAGAGAGAAAAGAGAGTAGTTGGATTCATACCTTTGCCAAGGGTATTAGCGCTATGCGAACTGTAGCTTCGTCCAGGTTGAACCCAGCGTTGACGAGTCATATCCTACGATTCTTAACCAACAGGGATATCCAAGTTCTTCAGGTTTTTTCTTATGTTCGCGTAGTGACAATGTCAATTATTGTTATTTGGACTCTTTGGATATAATGGCGCTTCTTCCTTTGTTTCTATTTGAATTGGTCTGTCGAGCATTATCCGATATTCCCACGACGAAATTTGAGATCTTTGTAAGTTTGAACCTTTTTTATTCTGGGCGACTCCTGTCTGATAGGGTATTACTTTTGTTGAGTACATATTTTGCAGTGAAAGCAGACAAAGTTTGTTTGGATGCCACAGGGTTTGCCGGTTGTTTGTGCGTCCCTCTCCTTCACTGAGAATGTGCAGAGCTGGCACCGAGCGCCCAGGACGTGATCAGCATCTCAGTGTCGCAGGACTGACTGAGTATTTCACGGTGTTACACACCCTCCCTCAAAGGTTTTAATCATAACAATGACACAAATCATTTTAAAAAGAGCAACATGTTCAATAAGGGCAAAAGAAAACGGCAAAAATGCGCCATTTTGAAAGATACAGATTTTGATTTAAAAATTTTCCTCGTTTTAAAAGATTGTAAATAATTTTTTTTATTTGATTTTTAAAATCCTCTCTCTTCATTACACATCAACAATACTTTATGTTTTGTTGAATTTAAATTCATCGGCGGGGGGGGGGTGTTAAAACACGTAAATTTTGGCCATATCCTTGCTAGATTGAACTATGAACAGGTAATAGCATATAGCAAATCCCGCCACACGAGTAGGTGTGAACAAGGTCATTTCTTAAGCGGAGTTTTAACAGATTTGAATTCAGAGTTTTCATTCTCCTAGACTGGTTGCCCAACCAAGGTTAAAAAGTTCAGTCTCTCCTACTATTTATCCATAGCTGAGGAGAATAGCTGGATGCCATACCTTTCCCAGGGTATTAGCCTTAATATGAATGCAAACAGGAGGCGCGTGGTTCTAGATGGTTAGAGTCGTCGGAAATGTATCGTCGACCCGAGTTCAATTCCTACACGAAGCTGTTGCATTTCACATGGCGCTAATACCCTTTGAAAGGTATGAATCCAATTCTTCCCCCATCTATGGTAAATGGCAGGCAGACTGGTTCTTTAACCATGGCTAGTACCAGTATAGGAGAAGAAAACTCTGAATTCAAACCTGTTGAACTCCACTTAGAAAATTGACCTTGTTCAATCCGGCTCGTGGCGGAGGTTGGTAAAGTATATATATGAAATTCAAACACAGCCTCGTCCAGGATTTGAACTTGATCGACGATTCCATTTTTACGACATAACCATTGCACAACGCCTCCCAATACCAGTTCTTATCAAAGTGACCTGCCAGTAATGAAACGAAGGGTATTCCATACTCTCCAGAATTCCAGAACTGTTTTATCATCATTATTATTGTACCATTCCCAAAGACACACCTTTAATCTTTTTTTGGGGGGTTCTTACCCATCACAGGGTACCTATTGTCGTTATTAGCTGACACAAGGGTCTATCATCTTTCGCCAGCCTAGACCAGGGAATTTTTTTTTTTTAATATGGAGTGCCACACCTATTGTAAGCTCCCCAGTTTGCGCATAGATAGATTACTCAATCTGCTACTCATGCGCTGAGTGTCGGACAGGTGATACAGTCAGCGGATTTTTTTCCCTCGTTGTTACTCATGATCGCCCTCTGTCATTATAATGTCTTATTATGATCGTAGATTACACTTCAAGTGAAACTGTAGTGATGTATCTAGGTTTTATACATCTGTATTTTAGTTTGGTTAATAACTTTTGCCAATTTCTGATATACTACAATTTTGCAGTTCAAATAAATTATTACGATGATGGAATTTTTTTCCCTTTATTTATTCACTAATTGCTCTGCCGTCTACATACTAGCTCTCACATCAAGCATTCACTTACAGTTAACCTGTAAATATCACAGTTGAACTCCAACGAGATGTCTTCATCCCCATATTTATATACACATATAATATATATGTATACTGTATATATATATAAGTGTATATTATGTGAGTATATAATTATATATAATATATATTATATAAATATATATATATATATATTAAAATATTATAAAATATAAAAAATAATTGAATTAGATATAAATAAGTAAATATACAAATAATAATAATAATAATAATAATGAATAATGATATTGATATTAGTAATTATAATAAGAAATGATTAAATTGATTTATATTACATCCCAAAACGAAATATTATAGCATCAACCATGGCCACAAAACACAATACGTCTTTCATACGTACATACGCACTGGATACGGTTTATTCATATGCACAGTCATAACGTCACAAGCCAACACGCATTTTTCATACACACGCGGCATACACACATACGCACACGTACAAACGCGAAAAAAAAAAACAAAAAAAACGCATTCACGTAAACATGCAACCCGAGAATACAGTTTTATAAAAAATAGCCATCATTTAAAAAAAAAAAATGATTTAACTAGAAATGCCATAACAAGACGCTTCCCGTTTCCAGTGATCTTTCTGGAAAAAGAGATTTTATCTCGAAAATTCAAGAATAAATATACCAGGTTAACGCACATACATTGTTTACCTTATTCTTACGACCTGCCATTGTGATAGCCTTCAAAATCAACCTCAAACCAATATACTATATATATATATATATACATATATATATATATATACGAGTGTATATATATATATATATATATATAAGGAGTGGTATAATATATCAGTTTGTATATATATATATATATATATACTATTTATATATAAAGTAAACCTAATGAGGTCAGATATACCTCTAACAGTTTCGCTTAGTGCTCTTCATGGCAAAGATATTTGCCCTGAAGAGCACTAAGGATATGATATTAAATGTGATTTTAATAAATATGGTGCTTAGTCATTATTTGATTTTCTTAATTGTTTGGTTTATCTTAATGAATATAAGCAAAAATCTCTTCAATGAATCTTAAATGAAATTTTATTCTTTACTTCCTCTTTACTTTTAATTAAATTAGTTTAATTAGAAAAAAAAAACAATGAAGACGAGAATGAATGGAAGGCGTAAGTTTCAGTTGTTCTCAATTTTTCGATTTGATCTTCCTCGGTTTCAAATGCTTTTTATCTAGCAATTCTAATCAGTTTCATTAGCCCTTTCTAATTTAAATCGATATTTTATTACATAAAACTCTTAAATACTTGCTCCCGAGGGTGCATATCTTTGGCTAGTATAATAATGGAGATTTCGGTTTCTATTTGGTTTCTTGTAACCGAAACTACGTCACTGCTTAAGTTCATTATCCCAATCGTCAATACATAGAATAAAGATAAACCTTATATAGACTCAACATTTTGAGTGTGCAAACTTAGATGGTCCCTTATTGTTTTTAAAACGAGTTTTATAAATAACATGCCCGGTATTATATATTTACATATAATTTGTTTTTATATTTCAATATGTATTTCAACTTATCTAAATTAAAAGGGTTTTCAAGAAAAATTATTTACAAACAAGAAATAGTCATTTTTCCAGTATCAATAGGTTCAACTAAAAAGTTTACAATTAAATAATAAATACCGACAATTTTGATAAAATTTATGTGAAAATATTCAAAAATGAAGGTTTTAAATAGATAAATCAGATAGAAGCACGCCAACATTTTATTTTGAGAGGTCAAGGACTAAGTTTCCATTTCAAATTGTTTTTAATTTTTCTTTACAACCTTTATAAATTTGGTGTAAAACCCTATGACACTGAATTTTTAACACCGACCCAATCAGAAAAGATTTTCAAAAATTAAATTTTCACATCACCCGAGGATGTAACTTTTTTTTTTTGCTAGTTTTTATAATTAATAACCAACCAAAAATTTCAAAATATTGATTTCATCAAAATGCCTGCTTACTAATTCAAAATATTTTATGCAAAATATAATTTTTTAATACGTATAAGTAAACTTATAATCAACTTTCAAACTATGTAAAAAAAACGAACAACAACTACAAAAAAAACAACAACAAGAAAACAAACAACCAAAAAACCAAAAAATAATCGAGGTTGGTCACTAACTAGATAGAATAGGTTCAGTCCCTAATTAGTGATCACGCCTCCACAGATTACTACCCCACCAACATTACATTTTTTATATATTATTCTTTTGTTTTAGTTGGCATGTTTAAGTATGGCGTAATGTGTGAAAATAAGCCATTGTGTTTCATCTTTGCAGCTCAACTGATGTGGGTCACTACTAGACTAGGCTCTGTCCTAGATTAAGTGATCATCCCTCTACACATTACTACTACAACCAACAATACTTTTTTTGTTTTTGTATGACAATTGTTTATATATAGTCATAATTGCCCTTTTAATATATGTAATGTGTAAAATAAAACCATTGTCTTCAAATCTTGTACTTAATTGAGGTTATCACTAGTAGAATAGGCTCAGTTCACCCCATAGTGATCATCACTCCACACCATTACTAACAACAACCCACATCTATAACCAAAAAAGTTTCCAAACATTGATTCATCAAAAATGCCTGCTAACTAATTCAAAATATTTATCAAAATATATTTTTTTAATTACGTAATAAGTAAACTTATAATCAACTTTCAAATTATGTAAAAAAAAAAAAACTTAACAAAAAACACCAACAACAAAACAAACAAAAAACAAAAAAATAACCAGGTGGTCACTACTAGAATAGCTCAGTCCTAATAGTGTCAAGCCCTCCACCCAATTACTACAACAACCAACATTAAGGTTTTTTGTTTTTGTGTTATGCGTGAAAATAACCATTGTCTCCTCTTTGCCCTCAATCTGATGTGGTCACTCTAAGAATAGGCTCAGGTCCTACTTAGTGATCATCCTCCACACATACTGACAACAACCACATCACGTTTTTCGTTTTGTGTGACATTGTTTATATTGTGTCATATGTGAAAATAAATCGTTGTGTTCATCTTTGTACTCAATTTAAACTAAGCTATATTTTACGAGAATTGCCTTCTGTCCAGACTCGTTTCAGATCTGAGCAACAAAACTCATGTAAAAACGAAGTGATCTCGTAGATGTGTTCTTAGGCGTCAGTCTGTATCTATTAATCATAAGTTTTATCGCAGTAGTTGCATCTAACGTTTATCAGCTGCCTACTACGGATATGTAAGAGTGCAATGATATGACTTGTTTGTTTTAAACCTTACGGCTTTCGAAACAAAGATGTAAATAAAACAAAAAGAAAGGACACATCAATACAATTGTTTAGGTTTCTTCTTGACATTCTACGTATTCTTTATATATATATATATATATATATATATATATATATATATAATAAAGATGTGTGTGTGTGTGTGTGTGTATATATAATATATAATGTATATATTAGTATATGTATAATATATATGTATTATTTGTATATGTTATATATAATGTATATATATGTATATGTATTTATATTATAATATATATTGTATACTATATTTATATATATGTATATATATATATTTATATATTTTGTATGTACATATATATGTATATATAATGTATATATCATTTCCTATTTTCACATATGTATATATATGTATAATATTTATATATATATCTATATTTATTTCTATTCTATAGATATCTGTAGTATATATATTAATATATATTATATATATATAAATATAATATATAATATGTTATCCTATTTGTTATGTATATATATGTATATATAATTATATATGTAATATATGTATATATTATATATATATCTTTAATATTTATATATATATATTATATATGCCTATATATATATCTATATATTTATATGGTATATATATTATTTAATATACCTAATGCCTATATATATAATCTATATATTTATATGTATATATATATATGTATATATATATGTTATATATATATTATATTTCATATGTATATATAGTATATATATTTTATATATATATAATTGTATTCCTATCTATAGATATATGTATGTAATACTATATGTATATATTGTATATGTATATATATATATGTATATATATGTAATGTGTACATATATATGTATATATATTTATATATATATATATTCTATATATTACCTATATAAATATTTATATATAGGCATATATAAATAAATAATATATAGGTATATATAGATATATATCATATATATAAATATATTATACATATATATGTACACATATACATAATATACATATATATATTATACATATCAAATATATCATATATATACATACATATATCTATAGATAGATAAATAATATATATAATATATTACATATTATACATATGAATATATAAATTATATATATACATATATATATACATATATATATATACATATAAATATATAGATATATATATAGGCATAATAGGTATATACATATATATATATACATAAAATATATAGATTATATATAAGGCATATCTATATATATATATAAGATATATATAAATATATATATAATATATTACATATATATACATATATACATATATATACATATATATACTATACCATAATACATATATATATATATATATATATATATATAATATATATATATAATACTATATATACATACATATATCTATAGATAGAAATATATATATAGTATTATATATTACATATATAACATATGAAAATAGAAATATATATACATGTAATATATACCATATATATGGTACATAACAAATATATAAATATAATATAATACAATATATATAAAGTATATATATACATATATATATATATAAATACATATACATATATAATACATATATATATACATATACAAATATATACATATATATCATACATAACAAATATATAACATATATATATATATACACCACACACACACACACATTATATCTATATATATATATATATATATATATATATAATATATAAAGAATACGTAGAATGTCAAGACGAACAACCTCCAACAATTGTATTTTTTGAATGTGTCCTTTCTTTGTTTTATTTACATCTTTGTTTCGAAGCCGTAGGTTTTTAAAAACAAAAAAGTCATATATTTCACTACATTATCGTATGGCAGCTGATGTAAACTTTAGATGCAACTACTGGCATAAACTTATGATTATAGCATACAGACTGACGCCAAGACCACACATCTACGAGATGCACTTCGTTTTTACATGAGTTTGTTTGCTCAGATCTGACGAGTCTGACAGAAGGCAATACTCGTAAAATCAAAGCTTAGTTTAATTGAGTACAAAGATGACACAACGATTTATTTCACATATTACACAATATAAACAATGTCACACACAACGAAAACGTGATTGTTGGTTTGTGTACGTAATGTGTGGACGGATGAATCACAATTAGGGACTGAGCCTATCTAGTAGTGACGCACATCAGTTGAGTGGCAAAGAGGAAGACAATGGTTTTTTTCCGCATAACACAAAAACAAAAAACAATGTTGGTTGTTGTAGTAATGTGTGGAGGGTGATCACAAATTAGGACCTGAGCCATTCTAGTAGTACCACCTCGGTTATTTTTTTGTTTTTTTTGTTTTTTTGTTGTTGTTGTTTTTGTAGTTTTTTTTTTTTTACATAATTTGAAAGTTTATTATAAGTTTACTTATACGTATTAAAAAATTATAATTTGATAAAATATTTTGATTAAGTTAGCAGGCATTTTGATGAAATCAATGTTTTTGGACAACTTTTTTTGGTTATAGATGTGGGTTGTTGTAGTAAGTTGTGGAGGATGATCACTAATTAGAACTGAGCCTATCTAACTAGTGATAACTCAATTAAGTAACAAAGATGAAGACAATGGTTTATTTTCACACATTCATATATAAAACAATATATATATAATAAACAATGTCCAATACAAAACAAAAAAAGTATTGTTTGGTTGTAGTAGTAATGTGTAGAGGATGATCACTAATTAGGACAGAGCCTATTCTAGTCGTGACCACATCAGTTTGAGTGCAAAGATGAAAACAATGGCTATTTTTCACACATTACGCCATAAAACAATGGCCAATAAAACAAAAGAAATATATAAATGTAATGTTGGGTTGTTGTAGTAAATCTGTGGAGGGTGATCACTAAATTAGGACTGCACGCTATCTAGTAGTGACCACCTCGATTATTTTTTGTTTTTTGTTTTGTTTGTTTTTTTGTTGTTGTTTTTTGTAGTTGTTGTTTTGTTTTTTTTTACATAGTTTTGAAAGTTATTATAAGTTTTACTTATACGTATTAAAAATTATAATATTTTGAATAAATTATTTGAATTAGTAAGCAAGGCATTTTGATGAAATCAATATTTGGAAATTTTTTTGGTTATAATTATAAAAACTAGCAAAAAAAAAGTTTACATCCTCCGGGTGATGTGAAAATTAATTTTGAAAATTTTTTCTGATGGGTCGGTGTTAAAAATTCAGTGTCATAGGGTTTTTACCACCAATTTATTAAAGGTGTAAAGAAAAATAAAACAATTTGAATGGAAACTTAGTCCTTTACCTCTCAAATAAAATGTTGCGTGCTTCTATCTTATTATCTATTAAAACCTCATTTTGAATATTTTTTCACATAAATTTTACCAAAAATTGTCGTATTTATTAATTTAATTGTAACCTTTTTAGTTAACCTATTGATACTGGAAAAAATGACTATTTTTCTTGTTTGTAAATAATTTTCTTGTAAAACCTTTTATTTAGATAAGTTTAAAATACATATTGAAATATACAAATATATGTAAATATATATACCGGGCATGTATTAATTTTTTTTTTTTTTTTTATTTTTTTTTTTTTTTTTTTAAAACTCGTTTTAAAAAAAAAAAAAACCAAAATAAAGGGGGAAAAACGCCCCCCCATCTAACAAGGTTTATTTTGGGGGCCCCCACCAACTTCAAAAAAATGTTTGAAGTCTATATAAGGTTTGAATCTTATCTATTGTCAATTGACGGATTTGGGATAAATTAACTTAAGCAGTGACGTAGTTTCGGTACAGCCAAATAGAAACCGAATCTCCATTATTAATACTAAGCAAATTATGCACCCTCCGGGAGCAAGTATTTAAGTTTTATGTAATAAAAATTCGTATTAAATTAGAAAGGCTAATGAACTGAATAGAATGCAGATAAAAAGAATTTTGAAACCGAGGAAGTATAATAAAAAATAGAACAACTGAACTTACGCTTCCATGCATTCTCGATCTTTCATTGTTTTTTTTTTCTAATTTACTATTTAATAATAGTAAAGCCGGAAGTCAGACATAAAATCATTTAAGATTCATTGAAGAGATTTTTGCTTAATATCATTAAGATAAAACCAAACCAATTAAGAAAAATCAATAATACTAAGCACATATTTTATTAAACCATCACATTTTTATATCATATCTCTTAGTGCTCTTCAGGGCAAAAATATCCTTTGCAATCCATGAAGAGCACTAAGGCGAAACTGTTAGTAGGTATATCTGACTCCTTAGGTTTTTAACGTTTTATATATATATATATATATATATATATATAAGTATATATACAAACTGATTATACCCACTCCTATCTATATATAATATATTATACACTCGTAATATATATATATATAATGTATATATATATAATATATATATATTGGTTTGGAGGTTGATTTGAAGGCTATCACAATGCAAGGTGTAAAGAATAAGGTAAACAATGGTCTTGGTGCGTTAACCTGTAAATTTATTCTTGAATTTCGAGATAAAATCTCTTTTTCAGAGATCACTGGAACTGAAGTCGTCTTGTTATGGCATTTCTTCGTTAAATCAATTTTTTTTTTTTAAATGATGGTTATTTTTATAACTGTATTTCGTGTTTGCATGTTTACGTGAATGCGTTTTTTTTGTTTTTTTTCGGTTTGTAGCGTGTGCGTAAATGTGTCAATGCGCGTGTTGTATGAAAATGCGATGTTGGCTTGTGACGTTATGACTGTGCATATGAATAACCGTATCCAAGTGCGTATGTACGTATGGAAAGAGCGTATTTTGGTGGTTTGGGGCCATGGTGATGTAAAATTTCGTTTGGATGTAATAAAATCATTTAATCATTTCTTATTATAATTACTAATATCAATATCATTATAATTGATTTATTTATTATTATTAATTATTTGTATATTTACTTATTTATATCTAATCAATTTATTTTTTATATTTTATAATATTTTAATATCTATAATATATATATATATATATATTATATTATATTATAATATACTACATATATATACCTTATATATAATACATATACATATATATTATATGTGTATATAAATATGGAGAATGAAGATCATCTCGTGGATTCAACTGTGATATTACAGGTTAACTGTAGTGAATGCTTGATGTGAGAGCTAGTAATGTAAGCCCGACAGAGCAATTTTTAGTGAATAAATAAAGGGAAAAAAATTCCATCATCGTAATAATTTATTTGAACTGCAAAATTGTAGTATCATCAGAAATTGGCAAAAAGTTATTAACACCAACTAAAAATACAGATGGTATAAAAACCTAGATACGCATGCATATCAGTTCACTTGAAGTGTAATCTACGATCATATAAGACATTATTAATGACAAAGAGGGCGAATTCATGGTCAACAACGAAGTGAAAAAAATCCGCTGACTGTATCACCTGTCCGACAACTCAGCGCATAGTAGCAGATTGAGTAATCTGATCTATGCGGCAAACATGGGGAGCTACAATAGGTGTGGCAACTCCATATTCAAACCAAAAAATCTCCCTGGTCTAGCGCTGGCGAAAGATGATAGACCCCTTGCTGTCCAGCTAATAACGACAATAGGTATCCCCTGTCGATGGGTAAGACCCCCCCCCCAAAAAAAAGATAAAGGTGTGTCTTTGGAATGGTAGCAATTAATAATGATGATAAAACAGTTCTGGAATTCTGGAGAGTCATGGCATACCCCTTCGTTATCATTACTCCCAGTCCACTTTGATAAGAACTGGTAATTGGAGGCGTTGTGCAATGGTTATCGTCGTAACAAATGGAATCGTCGATCCAAGTTCAAATCCCTGACGAGGCTGTTTGAATTCCATATATATATTTACCAACCCCTCCGCACGAGGCGGATATGACAAAGGTCAATTTCTTAAGTGGAGTTCACAGGTTTGAATTCAATTTTCCTTCTCCTATAACTGGTTTACCTAGCCATGGTTAAAGAAACCCAGTCTGCCCTGCTTATTTACCCCATGATGGGGGGAGAATGGATTCCATACCTTTTCCAAGGGTATTAGCAGGCCATGTGAAATGCCAAACCGCTTCGTGTAGGAATTGAACTCGGGACTCGACGACTACATTTCCGACGACTCCTAACCATTAGACCAACGCGCCTCCTGTTTGCATTTCATATAAAGGCTAATACCTTGGGAAGGTAGCATCCAGCTATTCTCCTCCAGCTATGGATAAATGTAAGGAAGACTGAACTTTTTAACCTTGTTGGGCAACCGTCTAGGAGATGAAAACTCTGAATTCCTCTGTTAAAAAACTCCGCTTAAGAATGACCTTGTTCCACACCTACTTCGTGTGGCGGGATTTGCTATATGCCTTTACCTGTTCATGTTCAATCTATGCAGTATGGCCAAAATTTCACGTGTTTTACACCCCCCCCCGCCCCGCCGCATGAATTTAAATTCAACAAAACATAAAGTATTGTTTGGATGTGTAATGAAGAGGAAGGATTTTAAAAATCACATAAAAAAAATTATTTACAATCTTTAAAACGAGGAAAATTTTATAAATCAAAATCTGTAACTTTCAAAACATGGCGCAATTTTGCCGTTCTTTTCCTTATTGAACTTTGCTCTTTTTAAAATGATTTGTGTCATTGTTATGATTAAAACCTTTGAGGGAAGGGTTGTACACCGTGAAATACTCCCAGTCAGTCCCTGCGACCACTGAGATGCTGATCACGTCCTGGGCGCTCGTTGCAGCTCTGCACATTCTCAGTGGAGGAGAGGGACGCACAAACAACCGGCAAACCTGTGCTCCTAAACAAACTTTATCTGCTTTCCACTGCAAAATATGTAGCTCAACAAAAGTAATACCCCTATCAGACAGGACGTCGCCCAAATAAAAAAGGTTCAAAACTTACAAGATCTCAATTTGCGTACGTGGAATATCCGGATAATCTCGACAGAC
>CM042160.1:4046413-4051413 GCA_023376005.1 Doryteuthis pealeii
GCAGTTTAGTTTAATTTTAGTAAACAAAATCGCATTCTAAGCTGTTCAGCTCGAAATTTCTCGCGTCAATCGTTAAAATATTTATTTGGTTCGAAAGAAAACAATATATTCTTTCTAAATATGTAATTTGTACGTTATCAATTGAATTATTTTTTAATATATACACTTTTGTCAAATCATGGTAGTTGACGAAGCTTCCCTCTCCCCCAATCTCTCTTTCTTTCGTTCTTTTGTTCTCTCTCTCTCTCTCTCTCTCTCTCTCTCTCTCTCTCTCTCTCTATTATATATATATATATATATATGTTGTATTTTCGGGATCTCCGTATGCTTCTCTCGGTATATATTTTTTATGTTTTTTTATGTTGAAGTTGGGCGTTATTATGAAGCATTTAAAAATAAATGAAAGTTATCTCTAGATTGCA
This sequence comes from Doryteuthis pealeii, assembly GCA_023376005.1. Classification (NCBI taxonomy): domain Eukaryota; kingdom Metazoa; phylum Mollusca; class Cephalopoda; order Myopsida; family Loliginidae; genus Doryteuthis; species Doryteuthis pealeii. The sequence goes on from CM042160.1 coordinate 4,046,836, forward strand.
GGTTCAATCCTGATCAAGGGCATCAGTAACATAGAATAATAATTAACACAGCTTAACGCCTCTACCCCAGCTATGGTTAGCGGAATGAGAACAGGATACCCCCGTGGACTGAATAAAGGGTTGGGTTCAAAGTTCTGTGATGGCTCCCGATTACGACAAGAAGGTTTCCAATTACGACAAGAAGATTCCCGAGTCCGAAAAGAAGGTTCACGACTCCGAGAAGGTTCCCGAGTCCGACAAGAAATACCTGAAGAAGGCCGGAGGGCATATCGGCCGAAACGTTGTACAGGTAACAATGAAGATGAGGACAATAGCCCGAAAAATGCAGATAATAGGAATTCCGTTTAATCTGAGTTCACACAGAGATCAATGCCTCTTGCTACCCTATCTAGGCAATGCAGTAGTGATTCAGCTTGTGCAGGTGCATTTGCGAGTAGCGCTAGATCATCGACTTCTGGAAAAAAGTTATAATTCACAATTCAAATATTTTTTTCAAAATTCCTCTAACTTTGATTTGTGTGCTTCTAGTTAGTGTTTTTATTATTACTAGCAACAGAAAACACCCTCCAGGCGTCGTAAAATTAATTTTTGAAAAACATTGTCTGAGAGGGTGGGAGTTAACAATTCAATGTCAGAGGGTGAGTATCATAAGTAAGCAAAATCCTCATATTTATTAAAGGAGCAAAAAAAATAAAAAATAAAAAAAATAAAACAATTTGAAATGAAAACTGAGCCCCGTCTCTCTCAAATAAAATGTTGCGTGCATGTAATAATCAAACAATTATTTTGAATATTTTCTACATCAATTTTCCACAAAATCTTAGGTATTTATTTATTTATAAACTTTTTAGTTAAATTCTTGTTACTGTAAAAAAAAAAAGGGATGAGAGTAAAAAACAATTTTTAAAATTGCTTACTCAAATTTTGGGTGTATATAGCATAAGAATATTGTGACGTAAGCTGTGATGTAGAGCTATGACGTAGTTTTTGTTACATACAGAAATACAGACAATCTCCATTATTAATAGATGTATTATTTTTTAATGGCATGTAAATGCATCTAGGGTTACTTGATGCCTTGACGTTAAGGAACTAATTTTTTGTGTAGTTGTTTCTTAACAGGTTTCTATTTTACACACAGTCCTTTCGAATCCGAATATTTTTAAACTGATCTATTTGATCAATAGCTGTAGGTATGACCAAAATTTGAACACGATAGAACCACCCGCTTTCTGTAAACATTTATAAAGAAATTGTCAGTTATTTCAATTTGTTCCTTAAGAACAGAGGCTAAACTTAAATTTAACATTATTCTAAGAACTCCTTAATAGTAGTAGTCGTAGTAGTAGTAGTAAGTAAAGTAAAGTCGACGGGGCGGCCTAAAGTCGGTATCAGCCAGTCAGCGAGGGAGTCTATCCCTTTTCACTTGCGCTAGACCAAGGAGATGTTTCAGCATCTGAGGTGGAGCGCCACACCTACCATCAGCTCCTTACTTTACCGCACAGATCCCTGTGCTACTCATACGCTGAGTTGGCGAGGACCGGTATCGAACTAGGAACCTTGTGGTTTCTAGCCGAACGCTCTACCGACTGAGCTAACCCGGCCCATTAGTAGTAGTAGTAGTAGTTAACTGTCCTTCGTATCCGATAATAACACAATGCGAATCTGTTTTCTCCATAGGATTTGATCAATTTGAGTAAATTTAGTATCATTTTATAGTAGCTATGTGCAAAATATCGCTGGCTGTATAAAAAGGTGATCACAGGAAATTCTTCTAAAAATCATATAAAATAAACTAACGATCCGATTCTAATAAAACTTTCGGTATATGAAGTAATAAAAGACGAAATTTTATTGTAAATAAATTTTTACTAAATTGAAAAGGCTAATAATTTTTTTTCGTTAGTTTTTGTTTCGTACATTCATCCCCCCAACAAAGATCTTTTTTTTTTGTATATAAATAAATTTTACATTAAAAAAATTAAATTAGTTAAATATATTACTAATTAGGAATGAGCTTATTCTAGTAGTGACCACCCCAAGCGGAGTTTAACAGGTTTTAATTCAGAATTTTCCTTCTCCTAAACTGGTTACCTAACCAAGATTAAAGAGCACAGTCTGCCCTACTATTTACCTATAGCTGGAGAAAGAGAGAGAGAGAGAGAGAGAAAGAGAGTAGTTGGATTCATACCTTTGCCAAGGGTATTAGCGCTATGCGAACTGTAGCTTCGTCCAGGATTTGAACCCAGGTTGACGAGTCCATATCCTACGATTCTAACCAACAGGGATATCCAAGTTCTTCAGGTTTTTCTTGATGTTCGCTCAGTGACAATGTCAATATTGTATTTTTGGAGCTCTTTGGATATAATGGCGCTTCTTCTTTGTTGTCTATTTGAATTGGGTCTGTCGAGCATTATCCGGATATTCCACGACGCAAATTTGAGATCTTTGTAAGTTTGAACCTTTTTTATTCTGGGCGACGTCCTGTCTGATAGGGGTATTTACTTTTGTTGGAGTACATATTTTGCAGTGGAAAGCAGACAAAGTTTGTTTAGGATGCACAAGGGTTTGCCGGTTGTTTGTGCGTCCCTCTCCTCCACTGAGAATGTGCAGAGCTGGCAACGAGCGCCCAGGACGTGATCAGCATCTCAGTGGTCGCAGGGACTGACTGGGAGTATTTCACGGTGTACACACCCTCCCTCAAAGGTTTTAATCATAACAATGACACAAATCATTTTAAAAAGAGCAAATGTTCAATAAGGAAAAGAAAACGGCAAAAATGCGCCATTTTGAAAGATACAGATTTTGATTTATAAAATTTTCCTCGTTTTAAAGATTGTAAATAATTTTTTTTATGTGATTTTTAAAAATCCTTCCTCTTCATTACACATCAAACAATACTTTATGTTTTGTTGAATTTAAATTCATGCGGCGGGGGGGGGGGGGGTGTTAAAACACGTGAAATTTTGGCCATACCTGCATAGATTGAACATGAACAGGTAATAGCATATAGCAAATCCCGCCACACGAGTAGGGTGTGGAACAAGGTCATTTCTTAAGCGGAGTTTTTAACAGATTTGAATTCAGAGTTTTCATTCTCCTAGACTGGTTGCCCAACCAAGGTTAAAAAGTTCAGTCTCTCCTACTATTTATCCATAGCTGGAGGGAGAATAGCTGGATGCATACCTTTCCCAAGGGTATTAGCCTTATATGAAATGCAAACAGGAGGCGCGTGGTCTAATGGTTAGAGTCGTCGGAAATGTAGTCGTCGACCCGAGTTCAATTCCTACACGAAGCTGTTGGCATTTCACATGGCGCTAATACCCTTGGAAAAGGTATGAATCCAATTCTTCCCCCATCTATGGGTAAATAGCAGGGCAGACTGGGTTCTTTAACCATGGCTAGGTAACCAGTATAGGAGAAGGAAAACTCTGAATTCAAACCTGTTGAACTCCACTTAAGAAATTGACCTTGTGTCATATCCGGCTCGTGCGGAGGGGTTGGTAAATATATATATGAAATTCAAACAGCCTCGTCCAGGATTTGAACTTGGATCGACGATTCCATTTGTTACGACGATAACCATTGCACAACGCCTCCAATACCAGTTCTTATCAAAGTGGACCTGGGAGTAATGATAACGAAGGGGTATTCCATACTCTCCAGAATTCCAGAACTGTTTTATCATCATTATTATTGTACCATTCCCAAAGACACACCTTTATCTTTTTTTTGGGGGGGGGGGTTCTTACCCATCGACAGGGGATACCTATTGTCGTTATTAGCTGGACAGCAAGGGGTCTATCATCTTTTCGCCAGCGCTAGACCAGGGAGATTTTTTTTTTAATATGGAGTGCCACACCTATTGTAAGCTCCCCAGTTTGCCGCATAGATCAGATTACTCAATCTGCTACTCATGCGCTGAGTTGTCGGACAGGTGATACAGTCAGCGGATTTTTTTCCCCTCGTTGTTGACCATGATCGCCCTCTTGTCATTATAATGTCTTATTATGATCGTAGATTACACTTCAAGTGAAACTGATAGTGATGGTATCTAGGTTTTTATACCATCTGTATTTTAGTTTGGTGTTAATAACTTTTGCCAATTTCTGATGATACTACAATTTTGCAGTTCAAATAAATTATTACGATGATGGAATTTTTTTCCCTTTATTTATTCACTAAATTGCTCTGTCCGTCTACATACTAGCTCTCACATCAAGCATTCACTACAGTTAACCTGTAATATCACAGTTGAACTCCACGAGATGATCTTCATCTCCATATTTATATACACATATAATATATATGTATATGTATATATATATAAGTGTATATATATGTGAGTATATATATATATATATATATATATATATATATATATATATATATATATTAAAAATATTATAAAATATAAAAAATAAATTGAATTAGATATAAATAAGTAAATATACAAATAATAATAATAATAATAATAATGATAATGATATTGATATTAGTAATTATAATAAGAAATGATTAAATTGATTTATATTACATCCAAAACGAAATATTATACATCACCATGGCCACCAAACA
>CM042160.1:4056413-4061413 GCA_023376005.1 Doryteuthis pealeii
TAGGCCGTTAGTCCGAAGGAGCAGACGTAAGGATCTTTCGCGTCTGAGATGCCGACATCTCACCGCTCGGTTAGAAACCATTTTGGGCTGTGGGTTTTAAATAAGGAATAGACGTCTTAAAAAACAATTATGGCTTGCTTGATTATTACAAACAAGAAATGTCTTACCCAGAATTATAGTATCTTTTAAGGTGCCTTTTATGATTCAAATAAATATTAGTATTATTTGAATTATTCGGACTATTTTCCTCATCTTTATTGTTATCTTTACAACCTTTGGTCCGATGTACTCTCCGGCCTTCTTCGGGTATTTCGTGTCGTAATCGGGATCCATAACGGAACTTTGAACCTAACCCTTTATTCAATCCATAAGGGTATCCTGTTCTCATTCCGCTAATCATAGCCGGGGTACAGGTGTTAAACTGTGTTAATTATTATTCTATGTTACTGTCGCGCATGACCAGGATTGAACCTGCGGTCCAGAGAAAAGTGTCACTTAGAACTGTCTTAACAAAACGCTTTTATCCACTACGCTATGTATCCAATTGGACACATAGAAGAAGGATCCCGGGTCCGACAAGAAATATGTGAAGAATCTCGGAGGGCACATCGGCCGAAACGCTGCACAGATAACAATAAAGATGATGGCAATAGTCCGAATAATACAAAGAATACTAATTATCAAGCCTCATCTCAAAAGTTCAGAGAAATCAAATTATGTTTAGATTTAGTCATATTTGAAAGGACCGTGTATAAAAGGAAAAAAAAAACTCTTTAGAAGCAATTTCACAACAATATAAAAATGAACGTATAATGAACGCAATTCCCTAACCTCTAGGCATAAAATAATCCAAGACGGGTTGAAATGTTGTTAAAATCAATGAACCAATTGACCTGTAATATAATGTCGTGGATGTCACATCAATGTTGCCAGAAACAGATTTTGTGAAAAATACTTACTGTCTAAAAATATTGTCCTAATGCTGAGTTACGAACAACACCTGTAGTTTACATTATTTATATTATTTAGACTATTGTCCTCATCTTCTTTGTTATATACACAACGATTCGATATATAACAATGAAGATGAGGACAATAGTCCAAATAATACAAATCATCTAAAAAAATTCAGAGAAACTTGTAGCTTAGATCAACACTGTGTGGATTACTGATAATAATAATAATAATATAATAATAATAATAATAATAATAATAATAATAATAATAAAACGGATCACCTTATCCAGCAAGAAGACCAGACCTAGTGTTGATAAACAAAAAAGAAAGAACTTGTCAACTTGTGGATTTTGCAGTTCCAGCAGATCACAGGGTGAAGCTAAAGGAAAATGAAAAAAATGGACAAATATCTGGACCTTGCCAGAAACTGAAAAAGTTATAGAATATGAAAGGGAAAGTGATACCAATTGTAGTTGGTGCACTTGGAACGGCCCCAAAAGGATTGGAAAAGGGTTTGGAAAGTTTGGAAATCAGAGGAAGGATTGAAACCATTCAGAACACTGCACTGCTGCAATCTGCCAGAATACTCAGAAGAGTCTTGGAGATCTGAGGAGACTTGCTGTCACTCAGACTCCAGCGAAAAGACCATCAGCTAACACTGGTGTGAAAACTCAAAAGGATTAAAAAAAAAAAAAAAAAAAAAAATAATAATAATAATAATAATAACTTATCAACGAGTGGATTTTGCAGTTCCAGCAGATCACAGGGTGAAAATGAAAGAAAACAAAAGATGGACAAATACCTTGCCAGAGAACTGAAAACCTATGGAATATCAAAGTAAAAGTGATACCAATTGTAGTTGGTGCACTTGGAACGGACCCCAAAAACATGGAAAAAAGATTGGAAAATCTGGAAATCAGAGTAAGAATTGAGACCATCTAGAATACTGTATTGCTGCAATCTGAATACGCAGAAGAGTCGTGGAGACCTGAGGAGGTTTGTTGTCACTCAGCCTCCAGGGAAATACTATCAACTAATGCTGGTGAGAAAAACTCACAAAAATAATGATAATAATAATGGTGATTATGAAGAAGAAAAAGACAGTGATAATAATTGTAATGTTAACAATAAATTATCATTGAAAACAAAAAATAAAATCATTGTTATGACAAGTCAAAATTATCCTTTATAAAATATTTGTTCAATGGATTTTCTAAGATAGAAACCAATGTTTGTTAGACAGGGTTTCCAGTTGAAAGAAACCCCCAACCTATTGTCCGGACTATATTACCTTTAGGCACCCCTTTTTGATCTCGAGTAAGAAAGGACATTTTAATTTACACTGTCAATATCCGGTTATTTGTAAGAGGTTAGGGTTAGGGTTAGGGTTAGGGTTAGTTTATAATATTAAAAAATCTAAAAATCGTCTGTTAAAACAACCAGATATTGACGGTGTAAATGAAAAACATGTCCTTTCTTAATCGTGATAAAATGGGGTGCCTAAAGGTCATATGGTTCCATTATCCCAACTCCATATTTTCCAGATGTTCTAATCTGCTAAGCTGACTGACAATACATTAAGTATTGAAAGTCAGTAGAGAGAGAGAGAGAGAGAGAGAGAGAGAGAGAGAGAGAGAGAGAGAGAGAGAGACCAAGGAACCTCATCATCAGATAAAATTTAACGTCATACCATGGACATTATGTCCCTCAACCCGGCCTTGATGAAAGGCTAAATTAAACTTAGATTAAAAGTGAAAGAGACAATGAACAATTTTACTAATCAAATCAAAAAGCACTCACTCTTGTTTTTAGTGACGACTTTTTTAATGTAAACATAAGCAGTAGTAGTAGGGTGAGGAAAAGAGAGAGAGAGAGAGAGAGAGAGAGAGAGAGAGAGAGAGAGAGAGAGAGAGAGAGAGAGACGACTTTTTCAATGTAAAGATAAGCAGGAGTAGTAGGGTAAGGAGAAAGAGGAGGGAGAGAAAGAGAGGAGAGGGAGGGAGGACGACTTTTTCAATGTAAAGATAAACAGGAGTAGTAGGGTGAGGAGAAAGAGGAGAGAGAGAGATAGAGAGATGGGGACGACTTTTTCAATGTAAAGATAAGCAGGAGTAGTAGGGTGAGGAGAAAGAGGAGGGAGAGAGAGTGTGTGTGTGTGTGTGTGTGAGAGAGAGAGAGAGAGAGAGAGAGAGAGGGAGAGGGGGGAGAGGGGTGGAGAAATATGAGGAGATATGGAGGTCAGCCAGTTTCATGCTTTAGAATTGATGGTAACTGAAAACTCTGATCCACGCATCCTCTTCTTATTTCTCAGTAGCTCTCCTACTGTGCATTAAATAACTCAACACAGGTTGATATGCCCTACAACAACTAAATGCGCGCACAAACACACACACACACACACACACACACACACATATATATATATATATATACTATATAATATCTATTAATAATGGAGATTCGCTTCCGGGTTTTTGTCTGTAACAAAAACTACGTCACTGCTTACCCGAAATCGTCATAACATAGAATAAATACACTCAAAATTTGAGCATGCAACATTAGACAGTCTTCATTGTTTTTTAAAACAAGTTTTAATAGATACATACCCAGTATCATATATAATTATATATAGTTTGTTTTATTTTAATAGATATTCAAAGTTAATATAACTTAGTTTCGATTTCAAATTGTTTTATTTTTTTTACTCCTTTAATAAATTTGATGATTTCATGATTTATGGTTCAAACTCTCCGACATTTCATTTTTAACTTCCACCTCCTCGAGCAATATCTTTCAAAAATTTATTTTTTCATCGCCCGGAGGTTTTTTTTTTATTTTGCTAGTATATATAATATCTGTAATATCTAAATCATGTCTGCACTAATAACGAAACTCCTAAGATGAACGGATCTTATAATTTCTTCTCTGCATTTTTTAATATCCTGTCCGGTGGCCAAAGCTGCTTGGTAGCGATGGGAGTGGCAGCCCGCCTTGAGCTACCGAAACTGTGCTATCACTCCTAGTTGGCGGCTGACGAGAGCTGGGTATCGCACGTGCTATCACACGTTGTATGATGAAAAAAAATCTGTGTAGGTTTGTATGTGCATTTGAGTGTATGTATACAAGGTATCATTATATATATATATATATATATATATATATATATATATATATATATATATATATGTGTATGTATGTATGTATGTATATATATATATATAACAAGATGTTAAAAGTTTTGCTGACAGAATCTGTTTCGACCATATATATATATATGGTTGAAGAGATTTCTGTCAGCAAAACTTTTAAATATATATATATATATATATATATATATATATATATATATATATATATATATATATATATATAAATCTTTGGTACAGCTAAACTTGTATAAGATTTTGAAAAATAACGACATTTTATTGATCAGCAAATTTCTTTTAATTTTCGAAAGAGAAAGAAAAAAAAGAAACTTTAGGGCCCTTTCGACCGGTGCTTTGTCAAAAGTAACGACTGGTAGATCGTTTAAAAGTCACAATATAATCAAATTGGTAAAAGAGAGATTCAATCAAGCAAATGGTGGGGTAACATGAAGGCAAAAAAAAAAAAAATTTTTGGGTAAATACCTTCAAGTAATCCCCACCTCAACAATAACATCCCCAGCAAAACTTACCAGGGAGTGCTTAAGATGTCTCTGTCAACACAAGGACGGGCAGTGAAAAAAAATGGAGACTGCCGCGAGGACGTTGAGATGGTGACTTGTCCTCGCTTGTGTAGAATAGAAAATTGCTGATCGCTGTAGTTTGTTTTACAGCTATTTGAACTACAAAGGTGGTCACCGATGGCAGATTCTTGTGCTTGGGAAAGCCCGGATGTGGTTTGGGGGAGGCTTCTAATAACCCTTATATTATATATGTATATATTTCTGAAATTTAGGAGCAATTTTGATAAGTTACCTTATATATACAAAATTGATAATTCAGAGTTTTCAATTTATGATATTGTTGTGATGTTAATTCAACAGTAAAAAAAGAAGTCAA
>CM042160.1:4066413-4093913 GCA_023376005.1 Doryteuthis pealeii
CATGGCGTTTCTCTTGGTGATGTTCATATATCCAAATATATATAAAAATACAAATATATATATATATATATATATATATATATATTTTGGGAGAATATGTACTTAATTGAAGTCATACTAATTTTGAAAGTTAATTAATTAATAATTAATTAATTAAGCGGGCATACCTATTTAATGTAAGGCTAAACAAATCAATTAATTAATTATTAATTAATTAACTTTCAAAATTAGGTACAACTTCAATTAAGCACATATTCTCCCAAAAATGTCGGCTAAAAAAAGCCATATCATAAACACATCGCTTGTGTATTTACTTCTCATATATATATAATATATAATATATATATATATATTAAAAAAGGCTTGTCTTTGGGGGGTGTTTGATGTGTGAGAATAACGCAAGATTCATAATTCTACGTAGTGTTGTATTGTGTATGTGAGTTAATATTTGGCACCTTTAAAATAAAAGGTAATGGTTATTGTCTAAAATATGTTTAGCTATGGCGTTGTTTAGAAAACTTCGTTTAATGATATCTATGTTCAGAGACCGGTTTAGATAAAGATCTAGAAAGTCTCTCCTACATATTGTTTGTTACAATTTAATCGCTGAGTCGGCTTAAGAACAAGCTCTGAAGAAGATTTATATAATCGAAATATTTTCTTCATTAGCTATGAATATGATATAAATTAACATTTTAACAGCATGTGTGTTTTCATATCATTTAACTATACTTATACCGTCGGATTCATTTCCTTACTCTTAACTTATATATATATATATATATATATATATATATATTATATATAATATATATATATATATTGATAGAATAATATATTCATAAGTAAAATAGTAATGGACTCGTCGCCCCGAGTTCAAATCCTGGATGTGGTAATTGCATATCACTTAATGCTAATACCCTTGGGAAATGTATGAATCCTACTCTCCCTCCAGCTATGGATAAATAGTAGGCAAACGGTCTAGGCGAAGTAAAACTCTGAAGTCAAACCTGGTTGAACTTAAGAAATTGACCTTGTGTCACATCCTGCTCGTGCGGAGGGGTTTATTAAATAAATATAAATGTCTGGTTACTCTTCAACCCCTCTAATAATGTCTAGTTACTCTCTTATAGCCCTCTAATAATGTCTGGTTACTCTCTTCCACTCCTCTAATAATGTCTGGTTACTCTTTTTACCCCTCTAATAATATCTGGTTACTGCTTCTATCCCTCTAATAATGTCTGGTTACTCTCTTCAACCCCTCTAATAATGTCTGGTTACTCTCTTCCACCCCTCTAATAATGTCTGGGTTACTCTCTTCCACCCTCTAATAATGTCCGGCGTTACTCTCTTCCACCCCTCTAATAATGTATGGTTACTCTCTTCCACTCCTCTAATAATGTCTGGTTACTCTCTTCAACCCCTCTAATAATGTCTGGTTACTCTCTTCCACTCCTCGAATAATGTCTGGTTACTCTCTCTACCCCTCTAATAATGTCTGGTTACTCTCTTCCACCCCTCTAATAATGTCTGGTTACTCTCTTCCACCCCTCTAATAATGTCCGGTTACTCTCTTCCACCCCTCTAATATGTCTGGTTACTCTCTTCCACTCCTTCTAATAATGTCTGGTTACTCTCTTCAACCCCTCTAATAATGTCTGGTTACTCTCTTCCACTCCTCTAATAATGTTGGTTACTCTCTTCTACCCCTCTAATAATGTCTGGTTACTCTCTTCCACCCCTCTAATAATGTCTGGTTACTCTCTTCCACCCCTCTAATAATAGTCCGGTTACTCTCTTCCACCCTCTAATAATGTCTGGTTACTCTCTTCACACTCCTCTAATAATGTCTGGTTACTCTCTTCAACCCCTCTATAATGTCTGGTTACTCTCTTCCACCCCTCTAATAATGTCTGGTTACTCTCTCCACTCCTCTAATCAATTCTGGTTATCTCTTCACCTCTAATAATGTCTGGTTACTCTTTCCACCCCTCTAATAATGTCCGGTTACTCTCTTCCACCCTCTAATAATGTCTATGTTACTCTCTTCCACCCGTCTAATACTGTCTAATGTCTCTCTTCCACCCCTCTAATAATGTCCGGTACTCTCTTCCACCCCTCTAATAATGTCTTGTTACTCTCTTCGCACCCCTCTAATAATCGTTACTCTCTCCACCCCTCTAATAATGTCAGTTACTCTCTTCAACCCTCTAATACTGTCTAATGTTCTCTTCCACCCCTCTAATAATGTCTGGTTACTCTCTTCCACCCCTCTAATAAGTCTGGTTATCTATATAATGGAGATTGTGTGTTTTTCTGTCTGTAACCGAAACTATATTCCTACTCAAGTCCAATTCTCTTAGTAGTGACATCACATTCTCATGATTTATTTTTATCTAAAACCTTCAAATTATTAATAAAATTGTTTAGCATAAAATACTGTTAACTATGTCTACTACTTGACAACATATGCAATCATATTATATATACACAAAATAGCGGTTTACAGTGGTGAACGGGAAGGTTAATTTGCATATTAATATTAAAAAATCAAATTTTAATAAATATGTGCTTAGTATTAATTATTTCTAACTATTTTGGTTTAATTTTATGAATATAAGCCAAAATCTCTTCAAATAAATCTTATAATGAAACTATTAACAAGAAAAAAAACTGTCATTTTATTCGTACTTCCTCTCTTTACTAATATTTAAATAAAAAAATTACAATGAAAGACGAGAGTGATGGAAGAGTAAATTTCAGTTGTTCATTTTTTTCTATTTAATATTTAGTTAAGAGAGGAAGTAACGAATAAAAATTGACAGTTATTTTTTCTGTTAATTAAGATTCATTAAGATTTAATTGAGAGATTTGGCTTATATTCATTAAAATAAAACCAAATAGTAGAAATCAAGTAATACTTAAGCACATATTTATTAAATTTGATTTTTTATATTAATATGCAAATTACCTTCCGTTCACACTGTAAACCGCTATTTTGTTGTATATATAAATAGATTGGCATGTTGTTCAGTATGTAGACATAGTAACAGTATTATTAATTAGGACAATTTGTATTAATAATTGAGGTTAGTAAAAATAAAAATCATGAGATGAATGTGATGTCACTAAACTAACAGAGAATTTGTGACTAGTAGGAAATATAGTTTAGGTACAGACAGAAAAAACACAAAACTCCATTATAATAAGATAACCTAGACATTAATTAGGGGTGGAAGAAGTAACCAACATTTATTTAGAGGGGTGATAGAGAGACCTTAGAAACAGTAATAGGGGTTGAAGAGAGTAACTAGACATTATTAGAGGGGTGGAAGAGAGTAACCGGACATTATTAGAGGGTGGAAGAGAGTAACAGACATTATTAGAGGGGTGGAAGAGAGTAACGGACATTATTAAGGTGGTGGGGGGGAAGAGAGACATTAGACAGTATTAGACGGTGGTAAGAGAGTACTAAGACATTATTAGAGGGGTGGAAGAGAGTAACCGGACATTATTAGAGGGGTGGAAGTGAGTAACTCAGACATTATTAGAGGGTTTGAAGAGAGTAACCAGACATTTTAGAGGAGTGGAAGAGAGTAACCAGACATTATTAGAGGGTGGAAGAGAGTAACCAGACATTATTAGAGGGTGTGAAGAGAGTAACCAGACATTATTAAGAGGAGTGGAAGAGAGTACCAGACATTATTAGAGGGTGGAAGAGAGTAACCGGACATTATTAGAGGGGTGAAGAGAGTAACCAGACATTATTAGAGGGGTGGAAAGAGAGTAACCAGACATTATTAGAGGGGTAGAAGAGAGTACCAGACCATTATTAGAAGGAGTGGAAGAGAGTACCAGACATTATTAGAGGGTTGAAGAGAGTACCAGACATTATTAGAGAGTGGAAGAGAGTAACCAGACATTATTAGAGGGGTGGAAGAGAGTAACCGGACATTATTAGAGGGGTGGAAGAGAGTAACCAGACATTATTAGAGGGGTGGAAGAGAGTAACAGACATTATTAGAGGGGTAGAAGAGAGTAACCAGACATTATTCGAGAGTGGAAGAGAGTAACCAGACATTATTAGAGGGGTTGAAGAGAGTAACCAGACAGTTATAGAGGAGTGGAAGAGAGTAACCATACATTATTAGAGGGGTGGAAGAGAGTAACCGGACATTATTAGAAGGGGTGGAAGAGAGTAACCAGACATTATTAGGAGGGGTGAAGAGAGTAACCAGACATTATTAGAGGGTTGAAGAGAGTAACCAGACATTATTAGAGGGATAGAAGCGAGTAACAGATATTATTAGAGGGGTAGAAAGAGTAAACCAGACATTATTAGAGGAGTGGAAAGGAGTAACCAGACATTATTAGAGGGCTATAAGAGAGTAACTAGACATTATTAGAGGGGTTGTAAGAGAAGTAACCAGACATTTATATTTATTTAATAACCCCTCCGCACGAGCAGGATGTGACACAAGGTCAATTTCTTAAGGTTCAACAGGTTTTGACTTCAAGAGTTTTACTTCGCCTAGACTGTTTGCCTACTATTTATCCATAGCTGGAGGAGAGTAGGATTCAACATTTCCCAAGGGTAATTAGCATTAAGTGATATGCAATTACCACATCCAGGATTAACTCGGGGCGACGAGTCCATTACTATTTACTTATGAATTATATTTATCAATGTATATATATATATATATATATATATATATATTATATATATATATATAATAGTTAAGAGTAAAGGAATGAATCCGACGGTATAAGTATAGATAAATGATATGAAAACACACAATGCTGTTAAATGTTATATTTATATCATATTCATAAGCTAATATTGAAGAATATTTCGATTTATATAAATCTTCTTCAGAGCTTGTTCTTAAGCCGGACTCAGCGATTAAATTGTAACAAACAATATGTAGGAGAGACTTCTAGATCTTTATCTAAACCGGTCTCTGAACATAGATATCATAATTTTAAACGAAGTTTTCTAAACAACGCCATAGCTAAACATATTTTAGACAATAACCATACTTTTATTTTAAAGTGCCAAAATATTAACTCACATACCAATACAACACTACGTAGAATTAGGAATCTTGCGTTATTCTCACACATCAAACCACCCCCAAAGACAAGCTTTTTTAATATATATATATATATATATATATATATATATATGAGAAGTAAATACACAAGCGATGTGTTTATGATATGGCTTTTTTTAGCCGACAATTTTTGGGAGAATATGTGCTTATTGAAGTTTGTACCTAATTTTGAAAGTTAATTAATTAATAATTAATTGATTTGTTTAGCTTACATTAAATAGGTATGATCCGCTTCAATTAATTAATTATTAATCTAATTAACTTTCAAATTAGGTATGACTTCATTAAGTACATATTCTCCCAAATATATAATATATATATATATATATATATTTTGTATTTTAATATATATTTGGATAGTATTGAAGCCATCACAGAGAAAACGCCATGAACTCCTTCAAAATGTTACTTTTCAATGGAGATAACACGAAAAGTGACAAATTATTTGGTTATCGATAAACAGCGTTCCCTTTATTTGTTTCATTTTTTATTTTATTTTATTTATTTCATTTTCAAGAAAATCTTGAAAACAAAAAAATAGGGAATACCTTAATAATACCAAGTGAATTTGTCACATTTCGTGTTTATCTAACTTGAAAATAACAATTTTGAAGGGCCATAACCAGATATGAAAGTGTGGATCTAGCAAGCAGAAATCATACACGCTGCACTAATTGCCCACCGCACACTGATAGCTATTGAGAAAAGAGATAGAATGTGCGCATGTGTAATATGAATATCCCATATCATATATATTATATATAATATATTAGATTTTTGGATATTTGTTTATTTATGAAACCCGTTGGCTGAATAAAGTATATCAATTTTTTTAACTTGAAGGCACTTACAGACGCAATGTAATCGGTCATAAAGTTCGATACTTTTTATAGAAAATGACTTTTTGACACTGAGATGTAGATCCGGCAAAGGCTGGCTCGTGTGTGTAGATAGCGTACAGATGTTTCGACTTATTAGGTCCTCATCAGCGTAGTATATACTAACGATCCTCGTACAGAAATCGAAACCGGGAGCTTCATGCAGACACGTGAGAACACTAGTAACACTTTATCGCTCTGGCACAGTATCACAGCTGTACATCCTAGCGAAATTAAGCTTGTCAAATGAATACTACACGCCTCTACCATAATAGGTAAGGGCGTTATTGAAGAGTATAACAAAAATAGACCGTATGCCCTTTGGCGACAGAAATAAGAATTTGGATGTGATTCACTAATGTTCACTGTGTCTGTGAAGTCCCGTTTCGATTTCTGTCGGAGGGAAATCGTTGTATAGTAGGCTGATCGGACTTAATAAAGTCGGAAACAGTCTGTACGGTATTTCTAAACACCGAGCCATGCCTTTGCGGAATTACACTTGTCAAAAGTTCATTTCTATAAGAAAAAGTATGAATTTAATGCGATAGCATGTGTGTAAGTGCCTTCAAGTAAAAAATTAATATATTGAAATATATATATATATAAATATATATATTTTGGGAGAAATATGTGCTTAATGAGTCAATACCGCTAATTTTGAAAGTTAATTGATTTAATAATTAATTAATTAGGCGGGCATACCTATTATAAGGCTAACAAATCGAGAAAATCGATTCTGTAATGTACATTTCGGCCTATTAGGCCATCAATCAGCAAGCTATATATAGGAAGACCGCCATGTGCGTGATTCGAATCTGACTGTCAATGCTGACAGGGCGAGGACGTAAACCCTACACAGCCAGACTTTCCTAGATTTTCGTTTTGTTTAGAAGTGAAGGTTTTATTCCTCTTATAATGACTTTTTCTACATCGACATAATGAAGAAGTAAATACCAAAACGATGTGTTTGATATGGCTTTTTTAGCCGAACAATTTTTGTGAAAATATGTGCTTAATTGAAGTCGTATCGCCTCTCTGCTGATCGAGGCCTAATAAGGCCGAAATTTACAATCAGAGATTGATTTTTCCCAGATTTGTTTAGCCTTACATTTGAATAGGTATTCCCGCCCCTAATAATTAATTATTTATTAATTAACTTCCAAAATAGGTACGACTGTCAGATTAATCACAATATTCTCCCAAAAATTGTCGCTAAAAGCCATATCAAAAGCACCATGTCGTTTGTGTATTGTACTTCTCATATATAATATATTATATTATATATATATATATATATATAATGTGGTGTGTGTGTGTGTGTGTGTGTGTGTGGTGTGTGTGTGTGCTTAATGGAAACGCGTGACATAATTGGTTAAAGAGTCGTAGGAAATGGACTCGTCGCTCCGGAGTTCAAATCCTAGACAAGGATGTTGCATTTGCTACATAGGCGCTAACGGCTTCGGAAAGGATGAATCCATATATTCTTCCTCAGCTATGGGTAAAATAGTAGGGCAGACTGGGCTCTTTAAAGCCCTTGGGTAGGTAACCTGTCTAGAGAAGGAAAACTTAATTTGAAAATCCTGAGGTCATGCTTGATTGGGTTGTGGCAATCCTGTGCATATATTCTTTCCAATAAAACATTGCNGGCCTCGGTGTGTAGGAATACCGTACAGACTGTTTCGACTTTATTAAGTCCATCAGCGTATATACTAACGATTTCCCTCCGACAGAAATCGAAACGGGACTTCAGCAGACACAGTGAAACATTAGTGAAATCAACATCCAAAATTCTTATTACTTCGCCAAAGGGCATACGGTCTATTTGTTGTTATACTCTCTCAATAACGCCCCTTACCTATTATGGTAAGGCGTGTAGTATCATTTGACAAGCTTTTAATTTCGCTAGGATGGTCAGCTGTGTACTGTGCCGAGGCGATAAAGTGTTCACTAGTGTTTCACTGTGTCTCTGCTGAAGTCCCGGTTTCGATTTCTGTCGGAGGGAAATCGTTAGTATATACCGCTGATGAGACTTCAATAAGTCGAAACAGTCTGTACGGTATTCTACACACCGAGCCATCCTTTGCCGGAATTACACTTGTCAAAAAGTTCATTTTCTATAAGAAAAAGTATCGAATTTTATGCGATTACATTGCGTTGTAAGTGCCTTCAAGTAAAAATTAAATATACTTTATTCAGCAACGTTTCTAAATAAACAAATATCCAAAAAATCTAATATATATATATATATATATATATATATGGTTTTTTCATTACACATGCGCACATTCTATTCTCTTTTCTCAATAGCTATCATGTGGCGTGGGAATTATGTGAGCGGTATGAATTTCTGCTTTGCTAGATCCACAACTTTCATATTGGTTATGAGCTCCTTCAAAAAATTGTTATTTTCAAGTTAGATAAAACGAAAATGTGACAAATTCACTTGGTTATTATTAAGCGTATTTCCCTTATTTTTTGTTTTCAAATTTTGAAAATGAAATAAATAAAATAAAAATAAAAAAATGAACAAATAAAGGGAACGCTGTTATCGATAACCAAATAATTTTTGTCACATTTTCGTGTTATCTCACTTGAAAAGTAACATTTTTGAAGGAGTTTATGGCGTTTTCTCTTGGTGATGTTCATATATCCAAATATATATAAAATACCAAATATATATATATATATATATATATATATATATTTTGGAGAATATGTACTTAATGAAGTCATACTAATTTGAAAGTTAATTAATTAATAATTAATTAATTAAGCGGCATACCTATTTAAATGTAAGGCTAAACAAATCAATTAATAATTATTAATTAATTAACTTTCAAAATTAGGTACAACTTCAATTAAGCACATATTCTCCCAAAAATTGTCGGCTAAAAAAAGCCATATCATAAAACACATCGCTTGTGTATTTACTTCTCATATATATATATATATATATATTATATATATATATTAAAAAAGCTTGTCTTTGGGGTGGTTTGATGTGTGAGAATAACGCAAGATTCCTAATTCTACGTAGTGTTGTATTGTGTATGTGAGTTAATATTTTGGCACCTTTAAAATAAAAGGTATGGTTATTGTCTAAAATATGTTTAGCTATGGCGTTGTTTAGAAAACTTCGTTTAATATGATATCTATGTTCAGAGACCGGTTTAGATAAAGATCTAGAAAGTCTCTCCTACATATTGTTTGTTACAATTTAATCGCTGAGTCCGGCTTAAGAACAAGCTCTGAAGAAGATTTATATAAATCGAAATATTCTTCAATATTAGCTATGAATATGATATAAATTAACATTTTACAGCATTGTGTGTTTTCATATCATTTATCTATACTTATACCGTCGGATTCATTTCCTTACTCTAACTTATATATATATATATATATATATATATATATATTTATATATATATATATATATATTGATAGAATAATATATTCATAAGTAAATAGTAATGGACTCGTCGCCCCGAGTTCAAATCCTGGATGTGGTAATTGGCATATCACTTAATGCTAAATACCCTTGGGAAATGTATGAATCCTACTCTCCTCCAGCTTATGGATAAATAGTAGGCAAACGGTCTAGGCGAAGTAAAACTCTGAAGTCAAACCTGTTGAACTTAAGAAATTGACCTTGTGTCACATCCTGCTCGTGCGGAGGGGTTATTAAATAAATATAAATGTCTGGTTACTCTCTTCAACCCCTCTAATAATGTCTAGTTACTCTCTTATAGCCCTCTAATAATGTCTGGTTACTTCTCTTCCACTCCTCTAATAATGTCTGGTTACTCTTTTCTACCCCTCTAATAATATCTGGTTACTCGCTTCTATCCCTCTAATAATGTCTGGTTACTCTCTTCAACCCCTCTAATAATGTCTGGTTACTCTCTTCCACCCCTCTAATAATGTCTGGTTACTTCTTCTTCCACCCCTCTAATAATGTCCGGTTACTCTCTTCCACCCCTCTAATAATGTATGGTTACTCTCTTCCACTCCTCTATAAATGTCTGGTTACTCTCTTCAACCCCTCTAATAATGTCTGGTTACTCTCTTCCACTCCTCGAATAATGTCTGGTTACTCTCTTCTACCCCTCTAATAATGTCTGGTTACTCTCTTCCACCCTCTCAATTAATGTCTGGTTACTCTCTTCCACCCCTCTAATAATGTCGGTTACTCTCTTCCACCCCTCTAATAATGTCTGGTTACTCTCTTCCACTCCTCTAATAATGTCTGGTTACTCTCTTCAACCCCTCTAATAATGTCTCGTGTTACTCTCTTTCCACTCCTCTAATAATGTCTGGTTACTCTCTTCTACCCTCTAATAATGTCTGGTTACTCTTTCCACCCCTCTAATAATGTCTGGTTACTCTCTTCCACCCCTCTAATAATGTCCGGTTACTCTCTTCCACCCCTCTATATAATGTCTGGTTACTCTCTTCCACTTCCTCTTAATAATGTCTGGTTACTCTCTTCAAACCCCTCTAATAATGTCTGGTTACTCTCTTCCACCCCTCTAATAATGTCTGGTTACTCTCTTCCACTCCTCTAATAATGTCTGGTTACTCTCTTCAACCCCTCTAATAATGTCTGGTTACTCTTTCCACCCCTCTAATAATGTCCGGTTACTCTCTTCCACCCCTCTAATAATGTCTAGTTACTCTCTTCCACCCGTCTAATACTGTCTAATGTCTCTCTTCCACCCCTCTAATAATGTCCGTGTACTCTCTTCCACCCCTCTAATAATGTCTTGTTACTCTCTTCCACCCCTCTAATAATGTCGGTTACTCTCTTCCACCCCTCTAATAATGTCTAGTTACTCTCTTCAACCCCTCTAATACTGTCTAATGTCTCTCTTCCACCCCTCAATAATGTCTGGTTACTCTCTTCCACCCCTCTAATAATGTCTGGTTATCTTATATAATGGAGATTGTGTGTTTTTCTGTCTGTAACCGAAACTATATTCCTACTCAAGTCACAATTCTCTTAGTTAGTGACATCACATTCTCCATGATTTTATTTTTATCTAAACCTCAATTATTAATAAAATTGTCTTACATTATTAATACTGTTAACTATGTCTACATACTGACAACATGCAATCATATTTATATATACAACAAAATAGCGGTTTACAGTGTGAACGGGAAGGTTAATTTGCATATTAATATTAAAAAATCAAATTTAATAAATATGTGCTTAGTATTATTGATTTCTAACTATTTGGTTTTATTTTAATGAATATAAGCCAAAATCTCTTCAATAAATCTTAAATGAAATCTATTAACAAGAAAAAATAACTGTCATTTTATTCGTTACTTCCTCTCTTAACTAAATATTTAAATTAGAAAAAATAACAATGAAAGACGAGAGTGATGGAAGAGTAAATTTCAGTTGTTCCATTTTTTATTATACTCCCTCTGTTTCAAATCTTTTATTATACTCCCTCTGTTTCAAATCTTTTTATCTGTATTCTTATTTAGTTTCATTAGCCTATCTAATTTAATACAATATTTTATTACATTAACACTTTAATACTTGCACCCGGAGGGTGCATATATTTGCTAGTATAAAATAATAAACATTAAATGAAAGTACAGCACACAATCTATTGTATTTGTATTCTATTTTATTACCATATATGGCGGTGCGTTGCATAATGGTTAGAGTCGTAGAAAATGGACTCGTTGATCCGAGTTCAAATCCTAGACAAGACTGTTTGCATTTCACATAGCGCTAATATCCTTTGTAAAGGATATCCATATATTTTCCTTCAAGCTATGGAAAAAATAATAGGGCAGACTGGGTTCTTTAACCTTGGTTAGGTAACCAGTCTGGGAGAAGGAAAACTCTGAATTTGAAAAACCTGGTCAGCCGTTGATTGGGTTTGTGGGATTTCTTGTGCACCAATTCTTTCCTACCGACCCTGCCAAAAAGTGCGGATGGTCCGACACAAGTCTTCCCCACTATAAACAAAACTCTGTTGAGGTTGTTCATTGGATGATCTTCCATGCGTTGATATCGACACGAGAGTCCATTTCATTTAATTCATTACCTTCTTATATAAGTAAAGTAAAGTCGTCGGGGCGGCCTAAAGTCGGTATCAGCCAGTCAGCGAGGGAGTCTATCCCCTTTTCAATAGCGCTAGACAAGGAGATTGTTTGATGTCTGGGTGGAGCGCCACACCTACCATAAACTCCTTACTTTACCGCACACATCCCTGTGCTACTCATACGCTGAGTTGGCGAGGACCGGTATCGAACTCGGGACCTTGCGGTTTCTAGCTGAACGCTTATATTTTTTTGAAAATTCCGGCCCTGATCGAGAGCGTTTTGTGCCTCGTGATTAACGATCTATTTATTTCGACTTTCCAATTATACATAGTTGCTTTGATAAAGACCGCTTCATATGGTCGAAAACAGATTTCTGTCAGCTAAACTATTAACATCTTGTTTTTTCTACAAACTTTCTACACACACACACACACACACACACACACACCACACACAAACACACATACACATATATATATATATATATACTAGCAAATATATGCACCCTCCGGGTGCAAGTATTCAAGTTTTAATGTAATAAAATATTATATTAAATTAGAAAGGCTAATAAAACTAAATAAGAATACAGAAAAAAAGATTTGAAACAGAGGGAGTATAATAAAAGATTTGAAACAGAGGGAGTATAATAAAGAATGGAACAACTGAAACTTACTCTTCCATCACTCTCGTCTTTCATTGTTATTTTTTCTAATTTAAGTATTTAGTTATAAGAGGAAGTAAAGAATAAAATGACAGTTATTTTTTCTTCTTAATGGATTTTATTTAAGATTCATTGAAGAGATTTTTGTTTATATTCATTAAAATAAAACCAAACAGTTAGAAATCAATAATACTAAGCACATATTTATTAAATTCGATTTTTTAATATTAATATGCAAATTAGCCTTCCCGTTCACACTGTAAACCGCTATTTTGTTGTATATATAAATATAATTGCATGTTGTCTGTATGTAGACATAGTTAACAGTATTAATAATGTAAGACAATTTTATTAATAATTGAGGTTTAGATAAAAATAAAATCATGGAGAATGTGATGTCAATAACTAAGAGAATTGTGACTTGAGTAGGAATATAGTTTCGGTTACAGACAGAAAAACACACAATCTCCATTATAATAAGATATATATATATATATGTGTGTGTGTGTGCGTGCGTGATATATATATATATATATATACTAGATGTGGCTACCCGGCGTCGCATGGGTGGAGGGGGGATTTTTTAAAAGTTAGTCTCGCAGATCCATTATTACTCATCAGAAGTTCGATCCTCACTGGATGCCCCATAAAATCCACACGTAAATATATAACAATATAGTAAGAAATTTTGATTCAATAATTTACAATTTAAATAAAGAATTCAGTATAAATGTGGCAATTAATTCAATCAATCAACATCATACTTAAATTACCATTACTATACAAATTTTGATTTTTAAATATCTTCCCAAATATAAAAAATCTTCGTTATTTTTGCTCACCAAGCCCTGGTGATATTAAATGTATATATATATATATATTATATATATATATATATATATATATATATATACTTTGTTGTTAATTGTTTTATTTTCAAAGTGTCCTCCGGACATACACATATACTCAACTGTAGATAGATAGATAGATAGATAGATTCTTCTGAATGGAAAGTATGTATAGGATACAGAAAATAGCCTTTTCTCCTATTTTAAATTCTTTTTAACATTCTTTTCAAAAAAATCCTAAAAAGTTTATTATATTTCAATCTCCTCTTTGGTTTTTCGGTTACAGACAGAAAAACACACAATCTCCATTATAATTAAGATATATATATATATATATATATATATATATATATATATATATATATATATATCCACTCCGTACAAGCAAGAGGTCAATCGTAAGCGGAGTTTAACGGGTTTCCCTTTTCCTAGACTGGTTGTCATGATAAGGTTAAAGAGCTCAGTCTGCCCTACTATTGTTTCGTAAGGTTTATTAACGCTCTGGAAAATGCAACCAGCTTCTTCATGGATTTAATCTCGTGTCAACGTGTCCATTTAATACGTCGATAACCATTATACCGCAAGTTAACCACAAAGTTCCAGGTTCGATACCGGCCCTCGCCAACTCAACGTATGAGTAACTCAGGCATCTGTGCGGTAAAGTGAGTAGCTAATGGTATAGGTGTGGCCTTACCTCAGATGCCAAAAAATGATCTCCTTAGTCCAGCGCTAGTGAAAAGGGTATAGACTCCCTCGCTGTCTGGCTGATGCCGACAATAGGCCACCCCGACGATTTTACTTATTTGCTGATATTCAGAGCAAGCAGGCATTGCTCGCCTTATAAAATGGCGCAATACGGGTTTCATCCTCAGTTGGACCTCTAAGCTGAAATTAGTAGATATATTTTGGCTCAACCTGTGGAATTACAATTTAATGAGGTAAGAACAACCAAGAATCCAAATCAATGTGATATTTTAATGCTGATATATCACAAGAAAGCGTATGGTAGCAAAAGAAAAACGGACGAGAGAAATCAGATTAGCGTTATCACTTCCGCACGCTCACCTTTTCTGTCTTTCGCCTACTCTCTTTTTTTATTTCCTATTTTTTCTGTATTGCATGTCCTTTTCCTGTCCTTTCTTTCTTTATAATAAAAACGGAATGGTCCATTGTTTAATGGCAATAAAGTCTACCTGTTTTTACTTTCGTAGTGAATTGTTCTTCTATGTAATAATACGGTTTGAGGAAATGATATCTACAAAACAGGATACCAACCAGGCACTCCACACTCCCTAGATCTCCAGAACTGGAGCCTCACCATCAGATGCAGTTTAATGCTAATATATCACAAGAAAGCGTATGGTAGAAAAAGAAAAACAGACGTGAGAAATTCGATTAATTTATTTAAAAATAAACAATTGTTGGAAATGTAGAGATTATAAGTGTTTCTTTCACTCAGTGAAGTGAGGGTAGGTGTGGGGGTGAAAGTCGGTTTCTTGGCTGACGACTTGGTTGTGTGTGACGCGGGGATGTGGCGTTGGTTGGTAGGTTCAGTAGTCCTTTGATCTTGCCCGAAAGAGTGACGCTGTGTACAAGTCCATTTGCTATGACTAACCATTACACACACACACACCACACACACACACACACACACACATATATATAATATATATATATATATATATATATATATATATATATGTGGAGATAGGATGGATGTAGTAGAATTCGACAGTATGGGGTAGGTAAAAGGATGGTGAACAAGAAATGATAACTCAAAACAAATCTAAGAGTTGAAACATTTCGTCCAATTCATACGGACATCATCGGTCAAATGATTTTTTATTGAAAGCAAAATTACGTGCAAGTACAAGTGAATTTGGTAAGTATATATAAAAGAATATAAAAACACACAATGCTGCTTCTCTCTCGATGAATACGGATTAAAAACAAGCTCTGAAGATGATTTTTATAAATCAAAATATTGTTCAATATTAGCTATGAAAATGATATAAAATATTTTCATTTTAACAGCAGTGTGTGTTTTCATATTCTTTTATCAATACTTATACCGTCGGATTCATTTCCTTATTCTTAACTCATATATATATATATATATATATATATAATATATATATATATATATATATAATGAATTATAAATGTATGTGTGTGTTGTGTGTGTGTGAGTCATAGGAAATTGACTTGTACACAGCCTCACTAGTCAATATATATATATATATATTATATATATATATATATTGTGCTTGTGAGCGTGTGTGTTTGTATGCACGCACATAAACATATATATATGGTATACATGTGTGTGTGTGTGTGTGTGTGTTGTGTATGTGTGTGTCTATGTATTTATCCAAACTCTTCGCTACGGGCATGATGCGATTCGATGTCAGTTTTTAAGCAGTGTACGGCTGGTTTGAATTCAGAGTTTTCATTTCCTTAGATCAGGGGTGCTAGCATCAGTCCCGGGGGTGCGAGAAGCATCCGTTCAAATTTAGATTATTGTTTTCTTCTTTTGTAATTAATATTATTTATATTTTCATTTCTATATTTCAGATTAATTATCATTACCCTTCATCATATCGAATAACATATTACATATTATATTAGATCTAGAGTGTGAGATATGGCAATCCTACATTGTGACATCAAACCAACAAAGTCTGGTGGTATCGTGAGATACTGCTGGGGCGCTCTGGGTTAGTGGTAATGATGCTTCGGCCCCAAAACCATGCCTGAACCCAGAGTTATCATCTGATGAAGGCTTTGTTGGTTGCAATGCTACTGTGTAAATAGCAGTCATTGTATGAAGATTATGATCTTTTGATAAAACTGTAGTATGGATTCACATTCTATATTGTTGAACAAAAGTATAAATTGTAGGGGAGCAAGGTCAGAGAAAAACTCTTTTAAGGGTGCGGGAATATAAAAAGGTTGGGAACCACTACCTTAGACCGTTTGCTATACCCAGATTAAAGTGTACAGTCTGTCCTACTATTTACCCATAGCTGAGTGCAGAAATAGTGGATTCATGCCTTTCTTAAGTGTATTAGCGTCAAATGAAAGAGATAAATTCGTCCAGAATTTGTAACTCGGGTAACCGAGCCTATCTCATAAGGCGATAACCGTTACACGACACAATTTCACAAAAAACAGGTAATTATAAATGCGTAACGGGTATCGCCTAATCGCCTAAAAAATCCTATTGAAAATCCTAACAATATATATATATATATATGAATGAATGAACAAATAAAAGGTTTAGCTTTTATTTATTTACATGGGAACAATATTTACAACCAATGGTTTCTTGTTAACGCATTCGTCAGGTAAACGAAATAGTTAAAAAAAACTATTTCGTTCACCTGACAAATGCCTTAGCAGGAAACCATTGGTTGTAAATATTGTTCCCATGCAAATAAATAAAAGCTAAACCTTTTATTTGTTCATTCATTCAACTATCAGCACTCTATCACAGATATTGAGCACTCTTCTAATAACACTGTACTATGATTACTACTGCTTTTTCTAGTATAATAGTGCCAACCACACACACTAATAATATATATATATATCAGTACATTTATATTCGTTTGTGGAATTATGTGTGTGTGTGTGTGTGTCTGTGTGTGTGTGTGTGTGTGTGTGTGTGTGTGTGTCTGTGTGTGCTGTTGACTCCTTCGTGATTGGAGTAGTTGTTTTCTTCCATTGATGCCGGTTTCAGTCTTGTTAGGATTTTCAAGCACGCGAGTTAGATTCCTATTTTTGGTTTTGATTTTGTTCGCTTGTAAGCTATCTTAAGTAAAACGTATCTGCTTGTGTAGATTTTTTGTTTTGTTTTTCGCTAAGCAATCCCGATACATTAACACAAGGTTGTTTGTTGTTGTTGTTGTTGTTGTTGTTGTTGTTGTTGTTGTTGTTGTTGTTGTTGTTCTTCTTCTTCTTCTTCTTCTTCTTCTTCTTCTTTGCTGATCTTTGTAGATTTTTCTTCTGCATTTTTCTTTCTTTATTTTTTTTATTTTTCGTCTCTTTCTTTTTTCTTTCTTTCTTTCTTTCTTTATTTATTTCTTGTTCTTGTTCTTGTTCTTTTTGTTGTTGTTGTTGTTGTGTTCTTCTTCTTCTTTTTCTTCTTCTTCTTCTTCTTCTTCTTTATTGATCTTTGTAGATTTTTTTCTTTCTTTCCTTTCGTGATTCTTTCTCTTTTTCTTTCCTTCTTTCTTTCTTTTTTCCTTTCTTTCATTAATTCATTCTTCTTCTTCTTTGTTGATCTTTCTCACGCTTTCTTTCTTTCTTTCTTTTCTGGATTCTTTGTCATTTTCTTTCATTCATTCATTCATTCATTCTTCTTCTTCTTCTTCTTCTTCTTCTTCTTCTTCTTCTTCTTCTTCTTCTTTGTTTTGATCTTTGTAGATTTTTTCTCACCTTTTCTTTCTTTCTTTCTTTCTTTCTTCTTTCTTTTCTGGATTCTTTTCTGGATTCTTCGTCTTTTTCTTTTTTCTTTCTTTCTTTTCTTCTTTCTTC
This sequence comes from Doryteuthis pealeii, assembly GCA_023376005.1. Taxonomy (NCBI): domain Eukaryota; kingdom Metazoa; phylum Mollusca; class Cephalopoda; order Myopsida; family Loliginidae; genus Doryteuthis; species Doryteuthis pealeii. Next base: position 4,084,526 of record CM042160.1, read on the forward strand.
TTTTCTTTCTTTCTTCTTCTTCTTGTTTATCTTTGTAGATTTTTCTCACCCTTTCTTTCTTTCTTTTCTGGATTCTTCGTCTTTTTCTTTCTTTCTTTCTTTCTTTCTTTCTTTCCTTCTTCATCTTCTTCTTCTTCTTCTTCTTCTTCTTCTTCTTCTTCTTCTTCTTCTTCTTCTTCTTCTTCTTTCTTCTTCTTCTTCTTCTTCTGATCTTTGTAGATTTTTCTTCTCCTTTCTCCTTTATTTCTTTTCTGGATTCTTCGTCTTATTCTTTCTTTTCTTTCTTTCTTCTTTCTTTCTTTCCTGGATTCATCGTTCTTTCCTTCCTTCTTTCTTTCTTTCTTTCTTTCTTCTTCTTCTTTCTCTTCTTCTAGATGCGTGCCAGTTTATGTATGCGCCCATTGTCGGTGCCTGCTGACTTGTACATTTACATTTACACGCACGTACCTATTCTATTTTCTTTTAAAAAAAAGGGCGTGCCTACACACTTTTTTACCTCTCACTGAACCCAGTATGTGTTGATCTCTTTGTGCGCGTATTTAAACGCGCGTAATTTTTCGCATGGTAAACCAATGTGTGATCACGCAGACCAAAAAGAGAAGGAAAGAAAAGAGAAAAGAGAAAAAGAGGAAAAGAGAGAAAAAGAAAAGGAGAGGCAATGGTGATTGAATAATCAATGTATTATGAAGTAGAAAGGTGACTTCATTAACTAAATATACTCGCTAATGACTAAACGCTTCAAGTGCATTCATATATACATATATATATATATATATATATATATATATATATGTGTGTGTGTGTGTGTGTGTGTGTGTGTGTGTGTGTGTGTGTGTGTGTGTTGCTTATTTGTTTTCGGGTGCTTAAATTCAGATAGTGCAGGTGGAATAGGTGTTCCCTGAGGCACACGTAATGTGGAAGGTGAATGGTTGTACGAAATAGATTATGCCTTTGTTAATGAATAACTATTTCCACAGAGTGTTTTAATTTAAAATAGTGAAAGATTTATCGTGAAGAAAAAAAAGGTCATAGATGAGCATGTGCAAGTACACAGATATACACACACACACACACACACACCACACACACCAGAGAGAAGAGAGAGAGAGAGAGAGAGAGAGAGAAGAGAGAGGGGAGAAGACTGAGTCAAAAAAGACAGGGGGAGAGAGAGAGACAGGACAAAGAAAGAAAGAAAGAGAGAGGAGAGAGAGGAGAATGAATCAGAGACAGACAGACAGACAGACAGAGGGAGGAGAGATGGCGAAAGACAAAAAGACACAGAGAGAGAGAGAGAGAGAGAGAGAGAGAGGAAGAGAGAGAAGAGAGAGAGAAGAGAGAGGAGAGAGAGAGAGAGAGAGAGAAGACATGGAAAGGACAGATCGAGACACTCACTGAGATAGAGACGGAGAAATGGAGACAGACAGACAGACAGACAGACGGATAGAGATAGATAGATAGAGAGAGAGAGAGAGAGAGAGAGAGAGAGAGAGAGGAGAGAGAGAGAGAAGAGAGAGAGAGAGGAGAGAGAGAGAAGAGGTGTAATCAGAATTCTGATATAGTAATACAATGACAATACCGAACTAATGTTTGTTTTACTATACAGGAAATATCTCTGTTCACTCGATATCACTTTTCTTTTTTGTTAATTTAAAGTTAGTGGAGTACATTCGACATAATGCGCACTCTGTGTAACAGTTATCGTCGCAGGAAATGAAATTGGCGATCCGATTCGAAATTCTGGACAAGGCTGTTAGTTCTTCACTCATGAGAAAATTGGGAATCCATCTCTAACCGCCCCCTTAACAGTTAAAAATTCTTGTGGCCATTTTTATGCTGCAGATGAGAGCACTTTATAGTGAAGATTCCTTGTGGCATTAAGTTTGATCCATTTTGAGTGGAATTCTTGTGTTCCTCAGTGTTAAGTAGAATCCTGGTATTCCTCAGTGTCAAGTAGAATCCTTGTGTTCCTCAGTTTTAAGCAGAATTCTTGTCTTCCTCAGTGTTAAGCAGAATCCTTGTATTCCTCAGTTTTAAGCAGAATCCTTGTATTCCTCAGTTTTAAGCAGAATCCTTGTACTCCTCAGTGTTAAGCAGAATCCTTGTATAACTCAGTGTTAAGCAGAATCCTTGTATTCCTCAGTGTTAAGCAGAATCCTTGTATTCCTCAGTTTTAAGCAGAATCCTTGTATAACTCAGTGTTAAGCAGAATCCTTGTGTTCCTCAGTGTTAAAGCAGAATCCTTGTGTTCCTCAGTGCTAAGCAGAATCTTGTATTCCTCAAAGTAGAATCCTTGTATTCCTCAGTGTTAAAGTAGAATCCTTGTATTCCTCTTGTATTCCTCCAGAAGCCTTGTATTTCCTCAGTGTTAAGTAGAATCCTTGTCTTTCTCAGTGTTAAGCAGAATCCTTGTATTCCTCAGTGTTTAAGCAGAATCCTTGTATTCCTCAGTGTTAAGCAGAATCCTTGTATTCCTCAGTGTTAAGTTAGAATCCTTGTATTCCTCAGTGCTAAGCAGAATCCTTGTATTCCTCAGTGTTAAGCAGAATCCGTGTATTCCTCAGTGTTAAGCAGAATCCTTGTGTTTCCAGTGTTAAGTAGAATCCTCCTCAGTGTTAAGCAGAATCCTTGTTTTCCTCAGTGTTAAGCAGAATCCTTGTATTCCTCAGTGTTAAGCAGAATCCTTGTATTCCTCAGTGTTAAGCAGAATCCTTGTCTTTCTTAGTGTTAAGCAGATCCTTGTATTCCTCAGGTTAAGCAGAATCCTTGTATTCCTCAGTGTTAAGTAGAATCCTTGTATTCCTCAGTGTTAAGTAGAATCCTTGTAAGTTAAGCAGAATCCTTGTATTCCTCAGTGTTAAGTTAGAATCCTTGTATTCCTCAGTGTTAAGTAGAATCCTTGTATTCCTCAGTGTTAAGCAGAATCCTTGTAAGTGCAGAATCCTTGTATTCCTTGTAAGCAGAATCCTTCCTCAGTGTTAAGCAGAACCTTGTATTCCTCAGTGCTAAGCAGAATCCTTGTTATTCCTCAGTGTTAATCCCCTCAGTGTTAAGCAGAATCCTTGTGTTTCCCAGTGTTAAGTAGAAGTTGTGTTCCTCAGTGTTAAGCAGAATCCTTGTATTCCTCAGTGTTAAGCAGAATCCTTTGTATTCCTCAGTGTTAAGTAGAATCCTTGTATTCCTCAGTGTTAAGTAGAATCCTTGTATTCCTCAGTGTTAAGCAGAATCCTTGTATTCCTCAGTGTTAAGCAGAAATCCTTGTATTCCTCAGTGTTTAAGCAGAATCCTTGTATTCCTCAGTGTTAAGCAGAATCCTTGTATTCCTCAGTGTTAAGCAGAATCCTTGTATTCCTCAGTGTTTAAGCAGAATCCTTGTATTCCTCAGTGCTAAGCAGAATCCTTGTATTCCTCAGTGCTAAGCAGAATCCTTGTTTGTTGATCCGTTTGTCCGTGTTAAGCACGAGTAACTGAATGCCTTTTCATGAAGGCCATTAAATAGTTAACCAACCACGTATTCGAGCGTGTTGATTGGCCGATTGAATCGACGCGGCCACGAAGAGTCTATAAATTTAAGTGATGGCCTCATGCACACACGTATATACACAAAATATTCCAACACTAATAACTATGAATAAATAGTTGGACAGACTGGGTTCTTTAGCCTTGGTTAGGTAACCAGTCTAGGAAAAAAGAAAATTCTTAATTTACCAGTAAAGAATTGACCTCATGTCACATTCAGCTCGGGATTAGATATATGCAGGGTGGTGCGAATGTCCGTCCCTCACCTATATAAACTATAAGTACATGAAATAATCCGCCGGAAATATCACTTTTTTCATCAGGGGCATGTCACATTTGTCGATGCCGAATTCCATTCCTATATTGTGGCTGTATAGTCTCATGGTTTGAGCAAGTGTTTCCAGGAGATATGAAGTATAATTTCATTAATGATATCTTCTGAAAGTCGACAAATTAGACAAGTTTAATAAAATGTTTACTTCTTATTAATTAAATAATAAATTGAACATGGAAACCGAACTCTTTCTCTCTCTATCTCTCTCTCTCTCTCTCTCTCTCTCTCTCTCTCTCTCTCTCTCTCATTCTCTACGGACGGAGAGATGAGAAGTGAAAGAGAAAAAAACACAGAGATATAGATGGAGAGATGGAAACACACAGAAAGAAAGAAAGAGAGAGAGAGAGAGGGAGAAAGAGGGAGAGAGAGAGAGAGAGAGAGAGAGAGAGAGAGAGAGAGAGAGAGAGAGAGGGGGGGGGGGAAATAACGTCATATTTCATGAATAATATCTTCCGAGAGAGTCAACAGATTAGACACCTTTAATAACATGTTTGCTACCTATCAAAGATAATATTAAACTGAAAATTGAATCCGATATATATATATATATATATATATATATATATATATATATATACAGAGAGAGAGAGAGAGAGAGAGAGAGAGAGAGAGAGGGGGGGGCGGGCGACGAGATATTTAATGAATAATGATAAAATCTTCCGAAAGTCAACATTTATTTATTAATTGAAAGATACAAATGAACTCAAAATTTGATCAGATATATATATATATATATATATATATATATTGGAGATTATGTGCTTAATTAAAGCCATACCTAATTTGTTAATTAATTAATTATAATTAAATGAATTAAGCGTGCATATCGGTTTTTAAATGTAAAGCGTGAACAAATCGAGAAAAAGTCGATCTCTGTATGTACATTTCAGCCTCTTAGGCCTCATTAGCAGAGCTATAGGCAGAGCAGTGCTTTGTGTGTGATTCGAACCCTACCTGTCAGGCTGACAGGCGGACACTCTAACCATTACACTAGCAGCCTCCCCCAGAAATTCTCGTTTATTTTAAACTGATATGTATTTCGCACTTTTTGGGTGAATTATAGCATGACAGTATGAAGTGAACAAACAATGGGTTTGAGATGGTGAAGGCCGACAATTTTTGGAGATTATGTGTTTAATTAAAGTCATACTTAATTTGTTGATTAATTAATTATAATTAAATGGATTAGGCGTGCATATCGGTTTTTAAATGTAAAGCGTGAAAATGTAAAGCTTTAAAAGCCGATATGCACGCCTAATTCATCTAATTTTAATTGATTAATTAACAAATTAGGTATGACTTTAATTAAGCACATAATCTCCAAAACTTGTCGGCCTTCGCCATTTCAAACACATTGTTTGTTCACTTCATATATATATATATATATATATATATATATATATGAGAGAGAGAGAGAGAGAGAGAGAGAGAGAGAGAGAGAGAGAGAGAGAGAGAGAGAGAGAGAGAGAGAGAGAGAGTAATATTTAATTTAAAGTCAACAAATTACTCGTAGATGTTTTGAATAAAATGTTTGCTACTTATTAATTAAAAGATACAAGTAAACTGAAAATTGAATCCGATATATATATATATATATATATATATATATATATATTGAGAGAGAGAGAGAGAGAGAGAGAGAGGAGAGAGAGAGAGAGAGAGAGAGAGAGAGAGGTGGGAAGGTAAAGGATATTTCATAAATAATAATCGTAGATGTTTTTAATAAAATGTTTGCTACTTATTAATTAAAAGATACACGTAAACTAAAAATTGAATCCGATATATATATATATAATATATATATATATATATTGAGAAGAGAGAGAGAGAAGAGAGAGAGAGAGAGAGAGAGAGAGAGAGAGAGAGTGGGGAGAGGTAAAGGGATATTTCATAAATAATAATCGTAGATGTTTTTAATAAATGTTTGCTACTTATTAATTAAAAGATACACGTAAACTGAAAATTGAATTCGAAATATATATACATATACATATATACATATACATATATATATATATATATATATATATATATTGAGAGAGAGAAAGGGAGAGAAAGGGAGAGAGAGAGAGAGAGAGAGAGAGAGAGAGAGAGGGGGGTTTTAAAGTAATATTTTATAAATAATAATAATAAAAATTGATATTTCATAAATAATAAAATCTTCCAAAATTCAACCAATTACATGATTTTAATAAAATGTTTGCTCCTTGTTAATTAAAAGAAAAAAATAAACTAGCCTAATCCTCTGTATTTATTTATTCATATATTCATTTGCCATGAAATGGGAACGCTGCTGGTTAATATCAATAATTATTATAACTAATTTTTTTTCCTTTCATCTTTATATATGTACTTATTTTAGTTGTTCGCTTTCTGTTCGCCTGTTTCGTCATTTCTACAACAGTAACTCACAGCGCAGATGGAAATTAATAAATTATGAGTTGTTGATGAGATTTTCTTTTGCATTTTGTAAATACACCAGCTGCTTTAACTAAACTGAGATACCAAAAGAAATTGGTTGCCGAAAGCGAAAATCAAATGGGTCTGAATCCATGTCTTGATCTCCTCCCCCCTCTCTCTCTCTCTTTCTCTCTTTCTCTCGCACTCTTTTTATCTTTCTCTTCTTCATCATCATCATCATCATAATTGTTTTTTTGTTTTTTTTACAGGCTGGTATTTCCCTGGAGGCTGAGTGGCAGCAAGTCTCCGCAGGTCTCCAGGATTCTTCTGAGTATTCTAGCCGATCTTAACAATGCTGTAGTTTGGACGGTCTCGAATCTTCCTCTGATTTCCAATTCACCCAAATTCTTCTCCCGACCTTTGGGGACCGTTTCAAGGGCACCAATTACAATTGGTACGATCTTCGCCTTCATGTTACACAGTTTTCTCAGTTCTCTAGCAAGGTCCAAGTATTTGTCTATCTCTTCGCTTTCTTTTTTTTTCACTCGGTGGTCGACCGTGACGTCCAAATCTACATGATGACAGGTTCTCTTCTTCTTGTCAATCAATACTAGGTCCGGTCTCCTCGCTGGGATTAGGCGATCCGTCTGTACCTCGAAGTCCCACAAAATGTTATGCTTCTCATTCTCCAGGACAGGTTCAAGCTTATGCATTATTATTATTATTATTTATTATTATTATTATTATTATTATTAGCAGGACCTGTGGATATACCGCAGTATAATTATTTGATTATTACAACGTTTGAAATATTTACTTAAGAGCTATTGCGGTACTTCAATATGTAAAAAGTACAATAATCTTGGATTTTACTCTCTCTCTCTCTCTCTCTCTCTCTCTCTCTCTCTCTCTCTCTATCACTTCTTTTTCTTTCCTTCTTTTTATCTTTTCATTATGTTCAATTGAATCAGATTAGTCTTATCGCTTCCGCGCGCTCACCTTCTCCCCCTCTCTCTCTCTCTCACTCTCTCTCTCTCTTACCCCTACATACTTTCTTTCTTTTTTTTTCTCTCTCTCTCTCTCTTTCTTTCTTATTATATTTTTCTGTGTAGCGTTTTCTTTTTCTTACCTTTCTTTCTTTATGATAAAAATAAATTGTCCATTATTTACCTGAGGTGACAACATTTATACAAAATAAGAATTCGACGGATAAGCAACACCAGATGATCAAGATTCACGTTTTTGCATTTCATCTTTAATGATTTGGACGGTGTAATCTTTAACCAGAGGGTGTTGCAAGATAACAACGGTCGGAAGATTAAGGAACAAATGTATTGATATATAGATTTCACTACTTGTGAATTTTTCACACCAGCGTAAGCTGATTGTCTATCACTGGAGGCTGAGTGAAAACAAGTCTTCCAAGTCTCCTGGACTCTTTTGAATATTCTAGCTGATCTTACTAATGATGTTGCCTGGGTGATCTAAGTTCTTCCTCTGATGAAGAATTCATCAAGTCTATTTTCCAAACCCCTGTGGACCGTTCTAAGGGCACCATCTACAATTGGTATCCACTTTACCCTCATATTCCACAGTTTTGTCAGCTCTCTGGCAAGGTCTAAGTATTTGTCGATCTTTTCGTTTTCTTTCATTTTCACTCTCTGATCCATTGGGACGGCAAAATCAGCGAGATGGAAAGTTCTCATCGTTTTGCTAATCAACACGATGTCTGATCTCCAAGCCGGGATTAGGAGATCCGTCTGTATCTCAAAGTTGTTACCATTTTTCTTTTTTTCTCCATGAGAGTTTTCCACACCCGTTTAAGCTGGTGGTTCACTGGAGGCTGAGTGACAACAAATCTACTCAGGTGTACAGAACTCTTCTGAGTATTCAAGATGATCTGTTGTTTGGATGGTCTCAATTCATCCTCTGATTTCCAATTCCCCCAGCCTCTTTTCCAAACTCTTTGAGATCGTTCCAAGAGCCCTAATCACAATTGGTACATTTACCATCATGTTCCACAGTTTTTCAGCCTTCTGGCCAAGACCGGGTATTTATCTATCTTTTCGTTTTCTTTCACATTCACTCTGTTATTTACTCTTTTGAGTTTTTCACAAATCAGTGTAGCTGATGGTCTTTCAGTGGAGTCTGAGTGACAGAAGTCTCCTAGGTTCCAGGACTCTTCTGAGTTCTGGCAGAATTGCAGCAGTAGCAGTGTTTCCTGAATGGTTTCAATCCTTCCTCTGAATATCCAAACTTTCCAAGCCCTTTTCTAATCCTTTTGGGACCACTACACTTTGGACTTTCATATTCCATAACTTTTTCAGTTTCTCTGGCAAGGTCCGGATCTTTGTCCATTTTTTATTTTTCCTTTAGCTTCACGCTGTGATCTGTCTGGAACTGCAAAATTCACTAGTTGAAAGTTCTTTCTTTTTTTGCTTATCAACACTAGGTCATGGCCTTCTTGCTGGGAAAGGTTGGATCCGTTTTTATTTCAAAGTCCCCACTCTATTTATTATTATTATTATTTATTTATTATTATTATTATTATTATTATTATTATTATTATTTAATAATAATACCCTATATAATAATATAATAATGTGAGAGGTGGGAAAGAAACGAAAGATAGATAAATACCTGTAACGTAATTAGATAACCATCACGGCAGGTTTGCTGCTTAAGTCGGAGGGCGAGATGCAAATAATAAATGCAATTAGATAGCTTAGTAATAAACAGTAAGATGGCGATTAAAAAGTTTCTAATTATAACACATAAATTATATATTGTCTGGAAAAAGTAGACTTTCCGGCTCTGATGAGCCATGAGTTCCTTTGATCTAACTGTCCAGATGTTTTGGGATGGACCTCTGAGTAACACTGCTCGGATCTCGATACTTTGCTAGAGAATTCCACAAACGTTCTTTTTCTGGAGATTCACTACGGTCTTTTCTAGAGAATTTCACAATGTTTTTTTTTTTTAAGAATTCTAAGCCTGAGGATACTTTTACTCCTGGTCTGGAGTGACTGGGAGTCAGTTGAGGCCGCGAGTTTGGACGAAGAACAGGTTGGAGTGGAACTTAGCGTCGCTGAGGTGTAAAACATCATGCTGAATACTTTTATTGACTGGACGAAATTA
>CM042160.1:4098913-4121413 GCA_023376005.1 Doryteuthis pealeii
AATAAAATAATACCGCAAGAATTTATTAGTCATTATTTTAATTCTTTTCAAAATTAAAATACATTATTTATACTTTGTCTTTCACTAATCTACGAATTATAAACGGCTGTGATTTACCTTGTTTTTATGCTTTTCAATCACGTATACGGTCTGTTTTGCCTAAGACGCTAGTTTGGTAAACATATGATGGTAGAATTTATGTCCGTTAAGTAGGATTTAACCCAATATTTTGTATATACAGTAGTATATACACATATTGTTCTGATGATATCAGTCTCATGTATCAGCGCACTTTTTATGCCCCTTCGCCGTAACACATTTTCTTCCTCTATCAATGGTCGCTTTATACTCTCGGTGAGATCAGACGTGACAAGTAATCTGTCTATAGCAGTCCATGCCTTTCTTAACCATACATTGATATCACTTTCTGTAGATGAGATATTGCTACCAACGTATGTGAACTAGTCTACGTGTTAATTACCGTATTTGACTGTCATGGTCGCTTTATACTCTCGGTGAGATCAGACGTGACAAGTAATCTGTCTATAGCAGTCCATGCCTTTCTTAACCATACATTGATATCACTTTTCTGTAGATGAGATATTGCTACCAACGTATGTGAACTAGTCTACGTGTTAATTACCGTATTTGACTGTCAATGGTCGCTTTATACTCTCGGTGAGATCAGACGTGACAAGTAATCTGTCTATAGCAGTCCATGCCTTTCTTAACCATACATTGATATCACTTTCTGTAGATGAGATATTGCTACCAACGTATGTGAACTAGTCTACGTGTTAATTACCGTATTTGACTGTCAATGGTCGCTTTATACTCTCGGTGAGATCAGACGTGACAAGTAATCTGTCTATAGCAGTCCATGCCTTTCTTAACCATACATTGATATCACTTTCTGTAGATGAGATATTGCTACCAACGTATGTGAACTAGTCTACGTGTTAATTACCGTATTTGACTGTCAATGGTCGCTTTATACTCTCGGTGAGATCAGACGTGAAAGTAATCTGTCTATAGCAGTCCATACCTTTCTTAACCATACATTGATATCACTTTCTGTAGATGAGATATTGCTACCACGTATGTGAACTAGTCTACGTGTTAATTACCGTATTTGACTGTCAATGGTCGCTTTATACTCTCGGTGAGATCAGACGTGACAAGTAATCTGTCTATAGCAGTCCATACCTTTCTTAACCATACATTGATATCACTTTCTGTAGATGAGATATTGCTACCAACGTATGTGAACTAGTCTACGTGTTAATTACCGTATTTGACTGTATATAAGACGGACGGGCATATAAGATGCATCCCCATTTAAGCAGATCAGATTCATGAGAAAAAGTTTTTAGTGTATTTAAGAATATATTGTTGAAAACAGACTAGCTGCGCATTACACAAGCAGAAACATAGCTGTATAAAAGCAATTTGGTATTACAGGCAAGCAATAAGCATACACAAGACATCTCAATAGCAGGAAATAATAATAATAATAATAATAATAATAATAATAATACAGAATCATGAATAATTGCTGCACAAAATAATGCCATAAGGACAAACTATATCAAGCGAAAATTGATAAGACCCAACAAATAGTAAATGTAGACTTTGTGGTAATAGAGATGAGACTGTAAACCATATACTCTGCGAATGTAGCAAACTAGCACAACGAGAATACAAAACTAGACGCGACTGGGTTGTGAAGGTGATCCGCTGGGAATGATGCAAAAAAAAAAATTAAATTTTGACCATACAACAAAATGGTATATGCATAAACCAGAATCTGTTCTTGAGAACGAAACGCATAAAATTATCTGGGACTTTGAAATAAAAACGGATCACCTTATCCCAGCAAGAAGACCAGACCTAGTGTTGATAAACAAAAAAGAAAGAACTTGCCAACTGGTGGATTTTGCAGTGCCAGCAGATCACAGGGTGAAGCTAAAGGAAAATGAAAAATGGACAAATATCTGGACCTTGCCAGAAAACTGAAAAAGTTATGGAATAATGAAAGTGAAAGTGATACCAATTGTAGTTGGTGCACTTGGAACAGTCTCAAAAGCATTAGAAAAGGGTTTGGAAAGTTTGGATATCAGAGGAAGGATTGAAACCATTCAGAACACTGCACTGCTGCAATCTGACAGAATACTCAGAAGAGTCCTGGAGACCTGAGGAGACTTGCTGTCACTCAGACTCCAGCGAAAGACCATCAGCTAACACTGATGTGAAAACTCAAAAGGAGTAAAATAATAAAATTAATAATAATAGTAATAAACTTCACCTACGATGTATAAGACGCAGGGCAATTTTTTGAGCCAATATTTTGGGAAAAAAAGTGCGTCCTATATGCCGTAAAATACGGTAAATCAATGCTGTGGTCATATGTGTTCCTGTGGTTACCATAGTTTTAAATATTGTTTTCATTTTAAAATCACTTTTAAGTTCGGAGTTTCTTTTCTTTGAATATCTCATTGTGCTTTCACGGGGTAGTTTTTAAAATTAGGACGTTAGAGAATTAGTTTAGCGGATAATATCTTCTGAGTACTGAAACTGATAATTACCAGGTGCTCCGTAATTACTCCCTTTTTCCAAAGTTGAGCAGTTCTTTTTTCAGTGGGTGCCATATGGAGTGTAATGGTTAGTGATCTAGTGTAATGGGATTCCCGCCACCACCACCATCAACAACAAGAATGATCTCAGCGCCTGGCTACGTCGGACATGACCGACAGGTTGTGGTCAAGAGGTCTTTCGCGTGAACTCTCGTCGTTTACAGGCAAGACGCAATCAGGCGAGAATTGAGTAGATTTATACATGGAAAGTTTGAACGGAAACGGATAGTGAACACATATTTTGAGGCTGCGTTAGAGTGGGGAATGGGACGAATTATACATAAACAAAGATTTTTTTTCTACATGTACGGAGAAAAAACACTCCAATTGTTTTAACACCCTTCTTAGCGCGTTGAAGAACTTATAACATCCGAAATAAACGTGAATGTGTTTGTTCTTTATTTAATTCATTTTTTTACTTGATAAACACGTTTCTGTCTTTGTTTTCTGATAAGGACAAGTTATGACTTCTTTGTCTCCACAACTCTTTCTTAACTATAAATATGAACATGTAGAAGTAAAGAAAATAGGTACCACCACTTATATAAATATGCCTTTATATATGCGTGTTTAGGTTTCCACAAGTAGGTTATTTCTGTACAGACTATAATAATACATTCACTCTACTTGCGTATTGAGCACTTTATATATGTTATAACGCTGTCTTATCTGAGCAACACTTATACCAAACAAATATTGAGACCAACCCAATATTTCTACCGGTAAATCATTCCTTTTACATATATATTATATATTATATATTATAAGGGGCCGGGTTAGCTCAGTCGGTAGAGTGTTTGGCTAGAAGCCACAAAGTTCCTAGTTCGATACCGGTCCTCGCCAACTCAGCTTATGAGTAGCACAGGGATCTGTGCGGTAAAGTAAGGAGCTGATGGTAGGTGTGGCGCACCACCTCAGACGCCAAAAAAATCTCCTTGGTCTAGCGCTATTGAAAAAGGGATAGACTCCCTCGCTGACTGGCTGATACCGACTTTAGGCCGCCCCGACGACTTTACTTTACTTATTATATATATATATAATATATATGCATATATATATATATATATATATATTATATATATATATATATATTGTATACATATATATATATATATTGTATACATATATATATTATATATATGTATATATATATATATATATATATATATATTGTATACATTCATCATATTGGCATATATATGTACTAGCAACAGAAAACACTCTCTGGGCGTTGTAAAATTAATTTTTTGAAAGATATTGCCTGAGAGTGTGGGAGTTAAAAATTCAATGTCAGAGGGTTTGTATCATAAGTAAGCAAAATCCTCATATTTATTAAAGGAGTAAAAAGCAATAAAACAATTTGAAATGAAAACTGAGCCCCATCCCTCTCAAATAAAATGTTGCGTGCATGTAATAATCAAACAATTATTTTGAATATTTTCCACATCAATTTTCTAAAAAATCGTAGGTATTTATTTATTTGTAAACTTTTTAGTTAACTTCTTGTTACTGTAAAAAAAAAAGGACGAGAGTAAAAAAACAATTTTTAAAATTGCTTACTCAAATTTTGGGTGTATTAGCTATGTTTTTTTTTTCTGAATCAAAGCGTCAGCATATTATGATTGATATTTGCCACGTATCCTACGTGTACGAGTTAGGCAAAAGGCCCTATTAATGTGGGATAACCCACGAACTGAAGCTCATGGAAGGCGGGTGCAAAAAATGCGTTGATCCCGTCGGCATTCCCCCAAGGGCGGGGGCGCCTCAGATACCCTTTAAATCGAGGGGGCAGTTGTTGCTTGGCGCGATGGTCCCCTGGGATTAACGATGCTAACTTATGCAGCCGAAGCCACCGGTCCCCCGGTCGAAGCCGATGATTGCTATAATTAATTAAAACGTACAAACGTTTGTTAAATCATGACGACCACTCAAAATAGAAACAACAGCAACAACAACAACAAACAACAACAAACAACAATAACAGTTTTCAATCCCACGTTCTTGGGAGTGGGTGATCCTTTCCTTCGCCAATCTTGTTTTATAGATGAAAGCGGTTGTGATAGGCCGTGTCGATAAGAAGAAGAAGAAAGGTAAAATTGACCGAGATGAATAAGAATGAGAAAAATAAGAAGAAAAGTAAATATGAAAAGAGGTAAAAATGAAGAAGAAGAAGAAGAAGAAGAAGAAGAAGAAGAAGAAGAAGAAAGGTAAAAATGACCGAGAAGAATAAGAATGAGAAAAATAAGAAGAAAAGTAAAAATGAAAAGAGGTAAAAATGAAGAAGAAGAAGAAGAAGAAGAAGAAGAAGAAAGGTAAAAATGACAGAGAAGAAGAAGAATTAGAAAAGTAAGAAGAAAAGTAAAATGAAAAAAAAAAAATGAAGAAGAAGAAGAAGAAGAAGAAGAAGAAGAAGAAGAAGAAGAAGAAGAAGAAAGGTAAAAATGACAGAGAAGAAGAAGAATTAGAAAAGTAAGAAGAAAAGTAAAAATGAAAAGAAGTAAAAATGATGATGAAGAAGAAGAAGAAGAAGAAGAAGAAGAAGAAGAAGAAGAAGAAGAAGAAGAAGAAGAGGAAAAATGACAAAGAAGAAAAAAGAAGAATCAAGTGAAATGATAAAGAAGAAATGACAACGAAGAAGGAGATCGAATGATGATGATGATGATGATGCTGATAATGAAGAAGAAGAAGAAGAAGAAGAAGAAGAAGAAGAAGAAGAAGAGTGCTAAACTTTACTTAGTTCAAATAGATATGTCTCTCTTTAGATCTGATTACCGACATGTTTGTGATTCATGCTCACTGATTTTGTTAGAGAGTAATGTTCAGTTTCTATGACGATTTTGCACGCGCACATGAGATCAAAACTGCGATATCTACACTAGAATCTAGTTATGTGAGCAAAGACATAATTTAGATGTTCAGAAACCCGTAAGAAAATGTGCCATCAACCATTACCTGAAGATATAGAAATAATGGCTGAACTTCACAAGGTGTTAAAATAGAGTGACCCAGAAAAAACAGAACCAAATTAATTTATTTATTTTCCCATTAAACTAAACCTTAAACCCCAACCCCAACCCTAACCCTAACCCCTAAGACTAAGCCTAACCCCTAACCCAAACCCTAAACCCCCTAGTTAAAATTAACAGTTTTATTACCAAATTGGTGGGTTCTGTTTTTTCTGGGTCACCGGTATACTGAGTGACCCAGAAAAAAACAGAACCCAAATTATTTATTCATTTTCCCATTAAACTAACCCAAACCCAAACCCTAAACCCTAACCCTAGACCCCCATAGTTAAAATTAACAGTTTTATTAGAACATTTGTGTGTTCTGTTTTTTTCTGGGTCGACCTAATTTTGATACCTTTGTGCAAGTTCAGCCCAAATAATCTCACCGTTATCCTGTGTTCTTCAAAAGAGGTTAAAACGGTTTTGTTGCATTATGGTTGGAGGGAAAAGTTGAGGACACATCGGTTGAAACGTTGTGTATATAACAATAAAGATGCGGCCAACAGTCCGAAAAAATCCAAATAATTCAAATTATCAAGTCCCATCTCAAGATTTAAGACAAACGACTAAAATTACAAACAATTGTTCAAACAAGAAATGAAAAACGTGAGAAATGAGACAATTTACCTTCGTTTTTCATATAAGGACCAGCTTAGCTCAGTCGGTAGAGCGTCCGACTAGGAACCACAAGGTTCCAGGTTCGATACCAGTCCTCGCCAACTCAGCGTCTGAGTAGCACAGGTATATGTGTGGTAAAGGGAGGAGCTGATGGTAGATGGATGACAAGTAGAGTCTACAAGCTTTTAGATAAGTGTTGTTATCATGTACAACTTGTTGTGAAGTATTCAAGCACATTGTAGGGGATTATTTTCCCTTTGCCTGGAAGAGTTATCTTCTCACTGCGTTGCTGTTTGTTCCCACAGGGGACCTCTGATTTAAGCGCCTTATTTGAACTTGTCTTCTCTTTTAAGCTGGATCTTCTTCAACGAACTGCTATGGGCTAGAGTTATCTACCCCCTTCTCGTGGAGCTTTGTCGCCCCCCCTACATTACTGTAAGTCCTTTATACAGCATTGACTATCCTTTAGTTCCATGTCTGTAACATTTATATTTTATGTACATTTGGGTATCTTGTTTATACCTAAATATTGTATATGTATTTACATGTTTTATTTTCCTGTACATTATGTATCTTATCGTTTCCATGTGCTGCTATATATATTAAATGTTTTGTCTCACAACGTGTCGGAATTGTATGTTCATTAATTAATTTTGAATCTTACAACATTTTAAAAACCAGACCTGACAAAACACAATGGATAGTATTTTTGGATTCAGCATAAAATGGTGATCATATATCAGTTGGTAAACCTTTGACCTTTGGGGAACATTTTTTAACGCTGGCCAGTGTGATGAAAAGCTAATGGGAGGGAAAAGGAAAAAAACAACCCCTCGAAAAGGTTGGTGGAATTTATGTCCTTTAAGTAGGATTTAATCAAATATTTTCATGATATATTTTTGAATTTCCTGATTTTCCTCTCCTGTCGTAATTCTTTTAGAAATTTGTTTCAATGAGAATTCTATTTTTCTTTGATCCACTTAAAGCAATGAAATGGATTAAGATCATATTTCAATGCCAATATTTAAATATATAAATATATATATATATATATATATATATAATTATATATATATGAATTAAACATTTTTAGAAAAAACAAACAAATGATGTAATGTTTTTTTTAAAAAGGTATTATATATATTATATATATATATGTGTGTGTGTGTGTGGTGTGTGTGCGCCACGCGCGTGTGTGTATGTAGGTGTGTGTGTGTGTGTGTGTGTGGTTAGAATAGTGTATATATAGCATCAGTGGTGCTTGGTAACTGTCCAGTTTCTGCCCTAGAAAATTCTTCAGATCAAAGCTTGGTCTGAAGAATACGTAGGTGAGAAACTGACAGTTATCAAGCACCACTGATTCTATATTTATACTATCCTAACTTAGAGATATATATATATATATACATATACTCTATCACTAGTATTGATCATTTTATTTATAAATATCGCAAACTATATACATATGTATATATATATGTGTGTGTATGTGTGTGTGTGTGTGTGTGTATAAATTCTATATAAATCATATTATAATGGAGATTGTGTGTTTATATGTATGTCACCGAAACTATACCACAACTCAATTCATAATTCCCTTTGTTATTTACTTCACATTCTCCATGATTTTATTCATATTTAAACCTCAATTATTAATAAAATTGGTTTTACATTTGATTTTGTTCTTGTTTTAACGGCCAATATCAACTCAAATGGCTCATTTAATGCCGACTACGTTTTTGAAAATGAATTGTGATAATGTTTAATTTTCCTAAAGTTTTTTTTTTTTAAACGTTTTTTTTATGAATTAACTTTAGATGATTCTTTTAACATATATTTTTGTGTTTTCATTTTTTTTTGGAAGATTTCAGATTTTGTTGTAAATTGTTTGCTTCTTTTATGTATCCAAGTAGTTTTTTTCTGGGTTTATTTGGTAGAATATCTGTTTAGATTTGTTGTTGGTAGTATTTTTTTTTCGTATTTGTTTTAGGTTGCTACATTCTGTTAAAAATGTGTTTGATTGTGTAGGGTTTTTGGGCATGGTAATGCAATCTGGGGTTTCCAGGTCCACTCTGAACCCGGAGTAGTGGTGCCTGTTCGGTTCCATATTTTGGGTTGAATAGAAGAAAAGTGAGTTTTAAAAATCGTGTTTAAAAATTGAGTTTATTTAGTTTCATTAGCCTTTCGCTGTCGGCTGGGGCCGTTAGAATGCACCGACTGCACCTCTGCAGAGGGGTAAGACTCCCCAATGGAGGCACCTGTTTGGCGTGGGTGGCGACCCGTGATGCTTAAGGATAGAGCCCAAGTGGATGAAAGCATTCATGAATGCAATACTCCAATTTGGGCACTATCTTGGGCTAGACGGTCGTCGGAGAGGCCCCCTCCGATCAATCGGGCTGTCTACGTCAGCCCTAGCACCTATATGATTTTCCAAACCCTAATTGGCCGCTTATGGCAAGCCGCCAACCTTTTTATCATATGGGTTGCTAGAAGGCCCGTGGCTGTGGTTCTACATGTCCTGGGAAATGAACGTTAAACTCTATCTGATGGTGAGGTTCCAGTTTTGGAGGTTTGGGGAATGTGGAGCACCCTTCATCACCAATTGCTCCCTGATCCACTCTGACCCGGAGTGGTATACCTGTAGGGTCCATCTTATGGGTTAAATAGAAAAATGTATTTATAAAAAATTGGTAATTATCCTTAAGATTGATTTATTTCAACTTTTCGGCATTAATGACCCACTGAGGTGAATATGCCGAAAACAACAAAAAACAAAAAAAAAAACTTAATACTTGCACCGGAGTGGGCATTTTTGTAGTATTTACTTTTTAAAAAGTAAAAAGAAAAGAAATATTAAAATACGGGAGCAATATTTCAATTTTTATTCCTCAAGTAATGCAAAGCAAATTATCATATTTTCAATTAAGTAAACTATTTTCGGCTTCGCTGAATTAATGTCGCGTATTTAGAAAGAAAGAAAGAAAAAAGAGAAAATTCGTATTAAATTTTTGTTATTTTGTTTGTCGGTTTTATTCACAAGAGCGACGGTAATTTCAAGAAGGCAATTGTGATTCGTATACAGAAACGTTGGTTTGGTTTGAATCGTTTGGAAGACTCCAAAAGTGTGTGTGTCTGAAAGGGGAAGCGGGCGGCGGTCGGAGGTGGGTTGTCATCAATATGGGAATAGAATTCACTGAAGAGATACTTGAGACATAAGAGCAGTGGCGCTGTGGAATATAAATTTTATGACAAAGAGGAGATTGAAATAATAATAAACTTGTTTAGGATTTTTGAAAAGAATGTTAAAAGAATTTTAAATAGGAGAAGGCTATTTTTCTGTATCTATACTACTTCCATTAGAAGAATATATCTATCTATCTACTATCTATTAATATATATATAATATATATATTAGTAATATATTATATATATATATATATATATATATAAAGGCAAGTTGAGTATATGTGTTATGTCCGGAGGACACTTTGAAATTAAAAATTAACAACAAAGTAAATTATATATATATATATATATATATATATATATAATATATAATATTATATATATATATATACATCACTATCACCAGGGCTTGGTTTTTTTGACGCAAAAATAATGAAGATTTTATTTATATTCTGGGAGATATTTAAAAAATAAAATTTGTAATTGTAACAGATGGGTAATTTAAATATGAATGTTGATTGATTGAAATTAATTGGCCACATTTATACTGATTCTTTATTTAAAATTGTAATTATTGAATAAAACTTTCTACTATAATTGTTATATAATTTACGGTGGGGATTTTATCGGGCATCCAGTGAGGATCTACTTATGATAAGTAATAATGGATCTGCGAGACTAACTTTTAAAATCCCCCCTCTACGCCAAGGGCGACGCGGGTAGCACGTCTAATATATATATTTATATAATATATATATATTATATATATATAATATATACGCACATACACACACACACACAGAAAAAAAGTATATATGGAATCATATATATAAAACCGCTATGTTATCTAGAAGTAAAAAAGTAAAAGTGCTCAATAACTAAGTAGAGCAATATTATATATATATCTATATATATATAATATATATATATATATATATATAATATAAGGTGAGCCAAAATTTGGTACTTTTTGACCCACCTTGTATTCTGAAAAAATTAACGTTTCATTGAATGTTATTTCTATCTTGGTAAACTACAGCTTCAATCACAAACACGTATATATTATATATATATATATATATTATATATATATATATAATATATAAACAACTTATTTGGTAACCTTGCGGTAAAACAAAAACCCGGCAATAAAACGCGAGAATAATTGATTAATACTATAACCTGGCCAAAAGAATATATATATATATATATATATATATATATATTATATTATATATTTATATATTATATAATAATATATATATAAACCGCTAGAATTATCTAAAGTTTAAATTTAAAAAGTGCTCAATACTTAAGTAGAGCAAATATTAAAGTTAAACCTAATGAATAAAATATACCTCTAATAGTTACTTAGTAGCTCATCAGAGCAAGGGATCTATATACAGATTTGGGTTGAAAACACATTCTCCTAGACCTAACAATATACCTCTCAATGAAGAGCTTTTGCCAGGAATCTGACAATAGATATATAATGGTCAGTTGAAGATACTTGGTTTGGTTGGTTTGGTTGGTTGGGTTTTACGGCATGTCAACCCCATGGGTTATTTTATGCCGAATACTTCTATTGGTAATTTGGTATTCAAAAATGTTTAATGCCGACAAAGTTTTCAAATAAAGTCATGTTTAATGGATAATACAATTTCGTTTATAAACTCATGTTTTCTATTCAACCCATAGATAGGACCCTAACAGGTACTACCACTCCAGGTCAGAGTGGACCAGGTAGCAATGGTGATGAAGGGGTGCTCCACATTCCCCAAACCTCCAAAACTGGAACCTCACTATCAGATAGAGTTTAACGTCATTCCAAGGACATGTAGACCCGCAGCCATCGCCTTCTAGCACCCATATGATAAAAGGGATTGGGGCTTGCCATAAGGGCAATAGGGTTGGGAAAATCATATAGGTGCTAGGGCTTGACGTGGCCAGCCTCACCGACCGCCCGTCTATCCTAAGTAAGGTTCCAAGTGGAGTGTTGCATGTCATGAACTGCTCATCCACCAAGACTCCGTCCTTAAGCATTACGGGTTGCCACCCACGGCAAGCAGGTGGCCCCATTGGGGGAGTCTTACCCTTGCAGAGGGAGAGTATCTGTGTGTGAGAGTGAGACGAGAGGAAAAAAGACGAATATATAATATATAATTATATATATATATATATATATATATATATACACAGAGATAGAGAGAGACACACACACGATATACATCTAGAAAAATACAACAGAGGGAGGCTAGAAACTACAAGGTTCCTAGTTCGATACCGGTCCTCGCCAACTCAGCGTATGACTAGCACAGGGATCTGTGCGGTAAAGTAAGGAGCTGATGGTAGGAGTGGCGCTCCACCTCAGTGCATTCCAACACCCCAGCCGATAGGGTGGGATGATACTTGGATATCAGAAATAATTTTCATTCAACAATTGGATATGTTATATAATCAGTGCATTTTCCATTGATTCTCTTCTATTACATTTTCAACGACTTTATTTTTTAAAAAATTTTCTTTTCCCCCACAAAAACGATTTTTCCCCACGAGTTTTGTGTGCTATGATATGGACAGAACCATGGACATGAAATCCGCTCGATTAGAGAGGAGGATTTTAAGATATTAGTCAATCGTTTTGACTGAGGACCCTAGATCAAAAGTTGATTACGTCCCACGCCTTCTTTAAATATCAATCAGTTTCCTAATTCTTGTCCAATTTCATTTTTGTTTTCTCTTTTCTTTAGCATTTCCTGTCGGGGCTCAGGTGTTTTGTGGCTCTAAAGAAAACATTTGCATAAAGATATAGACACACATACACATGCACAGATTCACATGACACACTAACACACAGATACACACAGACAGACAAACATAAATAGATAAAGATGTTTCATCATATATATATATATATATATATATGTGGTGTGTGTGTGTGTGGTGTGTGTGTGTGTGTGTGCAGTGGTCTTGACTGACGAAGTTAATTCGTTACGCTCATAATTAATCTTAAAAGATATAGACACACATACACATGCCCACTGATACACAGATTCTTACACACACATACATGCACAGACCCACAGACAGACAAACATAAATACATAAATACATAAAGATATACATATATATATATATGTGTGTGTGTGTGTGTGTGTGTGTGTGTGTGTGTGCAGTGATCTTGACTGACGAGGTTAATTCGTTACGCTCATAATTAATCTTCCTCGTACATTAAGTCAATTTTCCCCGTTGAAATAAACTGATGTCATTAACCCGTTCCAGACCCCCACGACTACAACAAGAATTTTTTTGTTCGGTTATTTTCTTATTTAAGAAAATAGATCTGTAATATATAAAAAGATAATAGAATAGAATGTATTGGATTATGTGCGGTAATTTGTTTTTTTTTATACATATTTTTTTCTTTGGCATATATTTGGAAACTTCAATGTTATAGTAAACTTGTTAACATAGGCGTATCTGAAGCTCGCTCATACCTCAAATTTGATCTAAAATCAAAATATCAACCGAGTGATTACTCGTAACTCCGTAATTTGGGGCACTAGTAATCAGGGACAACTATAAATATATATATATATATATATATATTATTCATTCGGTCTCAAACCCGGCCAGGGGTAGTTGTTAACGTATAACCACACTGATGAGAGTGATACCTCGACACGTGCCTGTGGATTACTTATTTATTATATATATATACTCCACTTGGTCGAGTATTTAAATAGGGATTTAATTGCAAATTCACCGTTCTGGCGTGTAGCTAAACCTCGCTTTGTTTACAATTTGAGGCCTCTAGTGAATTCATTTCCGCTTAGAAATGTAGGCAATTAAATATTCTCTTATATTTGAAAGCTGCCTCTGGCCGTAACGGTAAGAGGATTGGCGGACGAAGGTTCATTCGGTCTCAAAAACCGGCCAGGGGTTAGTTGTTACGTATAACCACACGATTACTTATTTATTATATATATATATATGACTCTCCCGTCGATTATCGACGTATGAGGGTTCATACACACAATGAACTCCCACACAGGGATGTGTTTATAGTGGTGAAGGCTTGTGTTGGACCAGTCACACTTTTTGGCACAGTCGATAGGAAAGAATTGGTGCATCAAGGGTTGCCACAAACCCAATCAACGACCGACCTCAGGAATTTTGGATTCAGAGTTATCCCTCTCCTAGACTGGTTACCTACCCAAGGCTGAAGGGCCCAGTCTGCCCTACTATTTAAACCATAGCTGGAGGGAGAATATATGGATTCATACCTTTCCCAAGGGTATTATATATATATATTTTTTTTCAAAGCGTTACTACCATGTAAACATTGAAGGAGCATAAGTAGTTAGTATAAAAGGGCTCAATAAGACGGCGTACTAAAACACCATACCTGGTAGGGAAATAATTTTCCTATAACAATAACTATAACTATAACTATATATTATATATATATATATATATATATATATATATATATATATATATATATATATACGTGTGTGTGTCTGTGCTTGTGAGTGTGTTAGGTAGAGAGAGAGAGAGAGAGAGAGAGAGAGAAGAGAGAGGGAGGGAGAGAGAGAGAGAGAGAGAGAGAGAGAGAGAGAGAGAAAATCAGATTGCCATGTTTCGCTAGAAATGCACAATGCAAAATGCTTTATTAAAAAATTAGAAAAGAAACGTAGATATTCACCCAACCCGTTCCTCACAGATAGGATACGACACAAGGTGGCAAGTAGAGGTCACCCAGCAACGATCGAACAAAGCTAATCAGTAGTAGTGGATCTGCGAGATTAGCTTGCTAACCATTCTACCACGATGGAGCGACTAAAGGAAGAGATACGTACTAGTTTATATAAAGTGCATGAACTATTAATCCAAAAGGCAAATGTATGGCTATGGAAATCCAGACTTCAACCTTATTTTATTAATTCCACATTCTGTGAGCAATAAATTAGTATAGTGGTATATGAATAAGCATAACCCCATTTTTCAGGGAATCAACACACACACACACACACCACACACACACACACACACATATATATATATATATATATATATATATATATATATATATATATAGACGTAAAGAAGACTGTCCTTTACAACAAAGATGCAACACCGAATCCATAATATACCAGGCAACAATTAAGACAAACAATACAAACCAATCGGAAACCAGCGAAAACTACATAGGGATTGTGCAGGGTAGCTTTAAACAACGCTACTATAACCATTTAACATCCTTCAAACACGAAAATAAGAGGAACGTGACAGCACTATCCAACAAAGTATGGTAGTATAAAAAACAAGAAAAACATTTTAAATTAGAATGGAAAATACTAGACCAATCGAAGCCATACATAAATGGTTTAAAAAATGCTCATTATGCACAACAGAAAATTCCGTATTCTTCAAGGAATAAACTCCGAAGAAAATTTCCTAAACAACAAAACATAAATTTTTCGAGCATGCCCACACAGAAAAATTCTTAATATGGAATTGGACTAACCAAACATCAGACCGCCATAATTAAGAATTCATATATAAATAAACACACATAAACTAAAAATAAATATAAAAACGAAAAATTTTAAAATCACCATAAGAACACGAGATCCAATGACGACAAATAGTGATGCCGTTGAATGACGAAAGCAAAATGTAGGAGCGATTAACGGATCGCGTGAGCACGTGCCGGGATTTTAAACTGTCCATTTTTTTCAAAAAGTCAACGCCTCTGAAGACGAATAACACCGAAAAGTGTTATTCAGAAACCAATGGTAGGACCGACTTTAATATTGCATTATTAATCATAAATAAATAAATAAAATATATATATATATATATATATATATATATATATATATATATTTGGGAGAATATGTGCTTAATTAGAGTCGTACCTAATTTTGAAAATTAATTAATTAATAATGAATTAGGCGGGGAAATGCCTATTTTAAATGTATGGCTAAACAAATCGAGAAAAATCAATCTCTGTATGTACATTTCGGCCTATTAGGCCTCATCAGCAGAGCTTAGATAGTAAGGCCGCCTGTGCGTGATTTGAAACCGGACTGCCAAGCTGACAGGCCGATCCCATAACCTCTACACCAAACGGACTTCTTAGATTTTTACGATTTGTTTAGAGTAGGTTAATATTCCTCTTCTAGTGACTTTTATTACACGACGATATGATAAGTTGTAAACAAGGTATGTTTGGAATGGCTTTTTGCCGACAATTTTTTGGGAGAATATGTGCTTAATTAGAGTCGTACCTAATTTTGAAATTAATTAATTAATAATGAATTAGGCGGGAATGCCTATTTAAATGTATGGCTAAACAAATCGAGAAAAATCAACCTCTGTATGTACATTTCGGCCTATTAGGCCTCATAAGCAGAGCTATAGATAGGAAGGCCGCCCTTCGGCAAAAAAGCCATTCCAAACATACCTTGTTTACAACTTATCATATATATATATATATATATATATATATATATATATAAGGAAAATGGAAATGAATCCGACGGTATTTAAGTATATGAAAACGAAAAAACAATACAGAGTTCAGAAGATCATAAGTATGGGGCACTCAGTGAGGATCAAACTCGCTATTCAATAGTAATGGATCTGAGAATAGCATGCTAACCATTATGCCATGATGTGATTCCTTCCTTATTTACCCAAAACTGTTTATCATGCGTAGGATGTGATACAAGTTCGCAAGAATGTGGCATCCAGCAAGGATTGAACTCGTTATCGAGTAGTAATTGATCTATGAGACTACCCTGCTAACCATTACACAACGATCGGGTTGGATGTGACACACTTGCATGTATGGGGCACCCAGTGAGAATCAAACTTGCTATTCAGTATTAATGGAACAGCGAGACTAGCTTGCTAACTATTTCGCCATGATAGCACGTTCTTTTCTTAACCCAACCTGTTTGTCACAGGTGGTATATGACAAAAGGTTGCAAACTAACTTTTATATGCATTATATCAAATTAAAAAAATTAAAAAATTAAAATGTGCATTGGTATATTAATAGTGAACATAAGAAGAGTCAGAATATATTAATAGATCATATTTTTAATTTGCCGATGCTGCAGCGTTTCGGGGCTATCATCTAAATAGAAATAAACTTTTGACAAACAGAAGTTTTTAAACATTTGTAAGCAACATACTTGCAAAAACACACACACACACACACACATATATATATATATATATATATATATATATATATTATTATAATGGAGATTGTGAGTTTGTATGTCTGTAACCGAAACTATATTACTATTCAAGTCACAATTCCCTTTGTTCTTTACATCACATTCTCCATGATTTTATTTTTCATTTAAACCTCAATTATTGATAAAATTGTTTTACATCATTAAGACTGTTGAACATATCTACATAGTATTTACCGCGTACCCCACTTGTACGGGTCAGGCACAAAGTCCCTATTAACGTGGGACCACCCACAAGCCGAAGCTCATGGAGTGGCAGGTGAAAAATTGCGTCGATCCCGTCGGCATTCCCCCTCAAGGGGGGCGCCTCAGGCACTGGGCAATAAACCCAGCCCTGCCCCTTTAAATCGAGGGGGCAGGTGTTGCCTGGAGGGATGGCCCCCTTGGATCGACGCAGTTAATTATATCAATGGTCCAGAGGCCGAAGCCACTGTTGACCATATCAACATACTAATAACATGCAATTGTATTTATATATACAAGAAAATAGCGGTTTATAGTGTGAATTGGAAGGCTAACTTGCATATTGATCTTAAAAATTTGCTTTTAATAAATATATGCTTAGTATTATTGATTTCTAATTTGGTTTTATATTAATGAATATGAGCAAAAATCTCGGGGATAAATCTTAAAAGAAATCCATTAACAAGAAGAAATAACTGTAATATTATTCTTTATTTCATATTTTAACTAAATAGTTAAATTAGAAAAATTTACCAATGAAAGACGGGAGTAAGTGAAAATGATGGAAGAGTTAGTTTCAAAGTTGTTCTATTTATCAATCATACCCCCTCTGTTCCAAATATTTTATCTGAATTCTTATTCAGTTTCATTAGCCTTTCTAATTTAACATATTTTATTATATTAAAACTTAAATACTTGCACCCGGAGGGTGCATATATTTGCTAGTATATATAAAATCTTTAGATGATATTACATAAACATGATAAATGCATTAGAAAATTAATCGAATCAGCAGCCATCTCTCATTTTAATACCATAAAACAAAGGCCAGGTTTCTATAATATATCATCTAATCTGGCTAAAATAGTGCAGAAACAAAATAAATTTGCAGCAGATATAAATTAGATAATTTTATATATATATAATTATATTAAACATTTATCTTTATTAATACATCCAAATAGAATTTATAACAACTGAGATTTATTTAGAAAAACATTCATTTCTAAAACATCTTTTAAAAGTTTAACATCGTCGTATACACATATATAATAAATGATAAACAGGACAACAGTATCAGAGTTTATAATTTTAATTTTTCGGACTGTTGTCCTCATCTTTATTGTGGTATGTAAAAACACAACGTTCCGGCCGCTATATCTTCCGGCCTTCTTAAGATAAAAATGACCCAACCTCGTTTTGAATAGTTTGACTGTTGATCAAACAAAGCGTCGAAGAACTTTTGAAGATCTCATAAAAAATAATGACGTCATTATTTTTGCATGCCTATCAATCCGAGTTATACACGCGTTCGCTTATCGTAATACCCTTGGGAAAGGTATGAATCCTACTTCCTCTCCAGCTATGGATAAATAGTAGGGTAGACTGAGCTCTTTAACCTTGGTTACGTAACCGGTCTAGGAGAAGGAAAACTCTGAATTCAAACCTGTTGAACTGGTTTTCATTCTCGTATGCCTTTTATCAAGAAATGGCGTC
This sequence comes from Doryteuthis pealeii, assembly GCA_023376005.1. NCBI lineage: Eukaryota > Metazoa > Mollusca > Cephalopoda > Myopsida > Loliginidae > Doryteuthis > Doryteuthis pealeii. The sequence continues at coordinate 4,117,313 of CM042160.1, forward strand.
CTATAGACAAAATTAGTTTTTCTCTGAATGTTTGAGATGAGGCTTGATGATTAGTATTATCTGCGTTATTCGGACTATTGTCCCCATCTTCATTGTTATTTGTACAACGTTTCGGCCGAAATACCTGAAGAAGGCCGGAGGGAATATCGGCTGAAACGTTGTACAAATAACAATGAAGATGGGGACAATAATCCGAATAACGCAGATAATACTGTTGAACTCTCCACTTAAGAAATTGACCGTCTTTCACACCTTGCTCGTGCGGAGGGGTTGGTAAATATATATACGCGTGTTCGCTTATGCCTGGCTGTTAAACTTCGCTTAAGAAATTGACCTTGTGTCACATCCTACTCATGTGGAGGGGTTGGGTAAATATAACTAGCAACGCAAAGGCTTTTGAGTTAGGCTGGTTTTGTGCACCTTGAAGCTGACCCCTCGTTTGTTTTACCACTCCTGGTTCTATTTGATATCAAAGGTCTAATCAGCGATGGTCTCTGTTTTTCGATATGAAGGATTTCTGTTTGGTGGATTAACTGGCAAGGGGTCACACTGTCGCCATTGCTTGATATGCTAATATCTTGAGGCAGCTAACGGAGAAATTTATGACACATTGACGTGGGATGATGGCTCTAGAGATGCCCTTCCACAAACAGCTCACTAATCAACTCTATCCCATGCTGTCATCCAAGATGGCATCTTCGAACTAATTAAACGTCCAGCCTCTTCAACTGATTTAGCCTCATCAGACCTCTTATATGGGTTGTTGGGTCCGGTTAGCTCAGTCGGTAGAGCATCCGCTAATGAAACGCAAGATTCCGAGTTCGATACCGGTCCCCGCCAACTTAGTGCATGAGTAGCCCAGCTGGGTAATCTGATTTCTGCTGTGAAGCATCTGGTAGCTGACCCACTTAAGCAAAAACAATCTCTCTAGTTTATCGCGCGCGAAAAGGGGATAGGCTCCTTGACTTGTTCGACTGATACCGACAATAGGCCACTCCACATATTTTATATACTACATACAAAATAAATAGACATTTTTTTTTTTTTTACTATACCTGGCAAAAATTAGGGAATTAGCATATGTAGAGGATGTTCGCTTATATTACGTTCTTTATTTAGCAGTAAATCTTCTATACATATATAAAGGGCAGTTGTGTGGATCTGTATGTCCGGAGGAAACTTCGAAAATAAAACAATTAACGACAAAGTAAATATATATACACATTAAATATCACCGGGGCCCCGTCCCGAAGGACAGGCTGGGATTGGTGAGTGGATTGGGTAAATACGTACTATTGGTTCACGTTCACACTAGTCTTACTAATAAATAACGGGTTTGATCCTCGATGGATATCTACATACTTGTGACCTTGTGTTACATCCTACCTATGGTGAAGGGTTTAGTTAAATACTTATATCTAGTGAAACATTAAAACAATTCCCAAGAAACTAAACAAAGAATCTATAAGAGTGAATGATTTATGGCGAAACTATTGCAAACTCTCACAGTTAAACTAAACCCAAGGTCATTGTGTATTTATTTATCTATACATATATAAAGGGCAGTTGTGTGTATATGTATGTCCGGAGGAAAGTTCGAAAATAAAACAATTAACGAAAAAGTTTATATAATACACATTAAATATCACCAGAGCTTGGTTTCTGAGCAAAAAATATTAGATATTTGATTTATATTCGTGAAGATAATTAAAAAATAAAATTTAAATGATAACAGCATGGATTTTTTTCATTTAATATTTATATAAATAGACATTAACATTTTTTTCAGAGTAGCTGGATCAATGCAAGGTCTATTTTTAATTTTAAAAAAATAGGGTTTTAAATGGGGCATTCCACGAGGATTCAACTCACGATTCAGTAATAATGGATCTGTGGGACTAACTTAAAAAAAACTCTACCCAGGCGACGCCGGATAGCCGCTGCTAGTTATAAACAAATCCATATTCCTTTTTTTTTCTTCTTTTTCTTTATGATTCCAGCAAACCTTTCTGTAAAGGTCAGTCTATGATGAATGACTCTGCAGAAAGAAAAGTGATTATTTCATTGCTCAACTAAAACTACGACCATTTTTTTTTCATGGAAATCTTGGATCTATTCTATGTATAAAATATGAAACCAAGATTTGTATATTCCTTGCGGTTATGCAGTCAAAATGTTTACTATTCACTGATTTATTAGATAGATGGCCTGTGCATTGCAATTTTTATTCTGTAGCCTTATCAGTGCTACTGTAAGGCCGCACCATCTGGACCCTAGCGACCGCCCAGTCGAGTGGGGCGTTAGAATGCACCGACTGCATCTCTGCAGAGGGATAAGACCCCCCCCCCAAATGATGCCACCTGTTGGTCGTGGGTGGTGACCCGTGATGCTTAAGGACGGAGTCTTGGTGGATGAGAAGTTCATGACTTGCAATACTCCACTTTGGCCTTATCTTGGGCTAGACGGACTATTGGACTATGCGGTCGGAGAGACCCCCTCCGATCAATCGGTTGGTCACGTTAAGCCCTAGCACCTATATGATTGACCCAACCGTATTGTCCTTATGGCAAGTCCGAACCCTTTTTATCATATGGGTGTTAGAAGGCAGTAAGTGAGGGTCTACATGTCCTGGGAATGACGTTAAACTGGGAATGACGTTAATCTGATGGTAAGATTCCAGTTTTGGAGGTTTGGGGAGCACCCCTTCATCACCATGGCTTCCTGGTCCACTCTGACTGGGGGTGGTAGTACCTGTTAGGGTCCCATCTATGGGTTAAATAGAAAAATGTATTTATAAAAAATTGTGTATCCATTAAGAAGTAATTTATTTCAAAACTTAATCAAAACTTTATCGGCATTAAATGACCCACCGAGGTTGATATGCCGTAAAACAAATGGACCCTAACAAAGTCATTAGAGACAAAGCTAGATGGGAGCTGCACAAGTATGCTGCGTGCTGTTTTGAACAAATACTGTATGGTCACCTGCCTCCCATCACACAAACCTTCCAAGTGAAACGAAGGAAGAAAAACGACATTAGAATGGTTGCTAGAGAAGCAAGAACAAAATGATAAGTGACGTTTCCCTGTGGAAACCTACACGTGGACACAACAGTGAAGGCCGACAAGCAAAAATCTACATAAATCAGTTCTGTGTAGATTCAGGATGTTGCCATGGGCGACGATCGATAGGGACGGTTGGTGAGAAAGAGTTATAAGAATTCGTGCAAACAGCACGATCTGATGATGATGATGATGATGATAATTCCAACATGTTTTTTTGATATGTCATTTTATTCTTTTTTTTTTTTCACTTGTGACATTTTTACCGGTGCCATTTTTAGATCAAAGTTATGGGTACATATTAGAGCAGACAGAGAAATTTAAATGTTGGTATGGCAACCAGTCTAGGAGAATAAAAAAACAATGGGAATTCGTGCAAACAGCACGATCTGATGATGATGATGATGATGATGATGATCCCAACATGTTTTTTATGTGCCATTTTTTATATATTTTTTTCACTTGTGCCATTTTTACCGGTGCCATTTTTACCGGTGCCATTTTGGATCAAAATTATGGGTACATAGTAGAAAAGACAGAGGACATCAAACTTGGTATGGCAACCAGTCTAGGAGAAGAAAAGACTCTGAATTTAAATCTGATAAACTCCTGCTCGTGCGGAGGGGTTGGGTAAATACGTATACACCCGCTCACAAAGTTAAGTACTACCAAGTTTATAATAAAACATTTTTATCAAATAAATATTACAACGAAATGTTTGGATTGGTTATCACATCTCGAGTGGAAGTCAAAATAAAGATTTCAAAATATAGTGATACCTTGACTAACGAGTGCCCCAACATACAATTTTCCGAGTTACGAGCTGTCATATATATATATATATATATATATATTATATATATATATATATATATATATATATATATATAAAAGTCATGGTGGTCTAAAGTCGGTATCAGCCTGACAGCGAGGGTGTCTATCCCATTTTCACTAGCGCTAGACCAAGGAGATTATTTTATCGTTTGAGGTGGAGCGCCACACCTACCATCATCTCTTCACTTTTCCGCATAGATCCATT
>CM042160.1:4126413-4133971 GCA_023376005.1 Doryteuthis pealeii
ATATCCCATGACGCTAATACCCTAGGGAATGGTAGAAATCCAACTATGCTCCCTCCAGCTATGGGCAAATAGTACGGTAGACTGGGCTCTTTAACTTTGATTAGGTAACCTGTCTAGAAGGAAAATTCTGAATTCAAATCTGTTAAACTCCGCTTAAGAAATTGACCTTGTGTCGCATCCTGCTCGTGCGGAGGTATTGGTAACGTCAATTGCGTAAGAATACTTTCATTAATTCCTTCTACTCACATCGTAGTTTAACAAAAACAAACATAGCTATGCCAGAAAAACCCTTCCCCTCACACCCTTGAAATATCCACCAGAGTCATGAATTCTCAGACACGGAGTAACACAAATAAAACATCAAAGATAGACAGCCAATAACGGCATGACAAACGGTTCGAGGTAATTTCATGCCTATGGGGTTAGGGATTTGTATACATTATACTTTTATATTTACATTTTTTCATAGTTGTTTAAGAGTTTACTTATTCTTTTAATATTTCGTATTAACGATATATCAAAAGTCTCTGTGAGAGTTTAAAAAAAATTACTTTGTATGTTATTGATTATTTTTATGTTTATACCATTTGGTATTATATTATTTCTCCTCCAAAAGATAAAATGTAATCCATGTGCACATTTTCAAGTAGATCTTTCATATTGTTAGCTTTGTAAGATTCATAGTTAATACACGAACATACGTGGGCTGGACATGACATTTTATATAATAAACAGTACATTTATACGACAAGATACAGTAACAATGAAATACATGTACATGAACATACAACAGTAGAGATTAAAGGACTGGAGAGTCCGTACATTCAAAATCACTTACTAGTGATAAGGGACCGAAACCCCCAGAAGAGTTGCATAGCATTGGGGGCAGAAGCTGTTGAGTATCTAGCAGCCATCCTTCGTTCCAGATGTAATGAATAAGTAAGCAAGCCAGTAAGAATCCAGTGTTAACGTATTCCTTGTAAGTCCTTCGTCAGAGATAATCCAAATGTCAATGAAGTAACTTAGAGTGGTATGTCTATTAATACAGCAGAAGCAGCAGCAGCAGTGCCAGTGATTGGACAATAGAAATCCTTCTCAGGTCACGTGTTTATAGGCGAGTCTATAAGTAGAAGTGACCATTTGCCTGATGCCTTATATCCAAAAATCCAACAGAAGCCCCCACCGAGAAGGGTGTGACAATGTGTCTAACCCATGTGGGTACCTACGAGAAGAGGTAGCAAAGAGGCAGAAGAGTTTTAACCTCGCGCTTAAATACCAGACCTCCCTGGTAGCAGTACGGAAACCCAGCGGGAAGATAACTCTTCCAGGCAAAGGAAGATAATCCCAACAGCCTTGATAAAAACTGTAGTGTAGAGAGCTAAATATCCGTCTTTTATGTGAAAATGTTTAACAGTGTAAAAAAAAAAGTAATGACGACGGGGCGGCCTAAAGTCGGTATCAGTCAGACAGTCTATCCCCTTTTCAATAGCGCTAGACCAAGGAGATTGTTTTGGCATCTGAGGGGGAGCGCCACACCTACCATCAGCTCGAAAAATAATAGCTAGAACTGAACGTCAACAACTGAAAATCATTAAGAAGAAATATTCCATGGTCTTTAAAAATACTTGGCTAAATAAGAACTTGCTCCCAAAATACACAATATATATATATAATATATATATATACACACACACACACACACACATATATATATATATATATATATATATATATATATGAAGTAAATGGAAGTTAATCCGACAGTATGAATTTAACATTTTTAGAAAACACCATTTGTTTTTTCTAAAAATGTTAAATTCACACACACACACATATATATATATATATATATACATACATATACAAGACAAGGTAAATCGTTGGGTAGCATAAAGTCGGTATAAGCCAGACAACGAGGGAGTCCATCCTCTTTTCACTAGCGCAAGTAGATTGTTTTGGCATCTGAGGTTGAGAGCCCCACCTACCATCAGCTCCTCGCTTTACCGCATATATCCCTGTGCTACTCATACGCTGAGTTGGCGAGGGCCGGTATCGAACCAGGAACCTTGTGGCTCTTAGTCGGACGCTCTACCGACTGAACTAAACCAATGCCATTTTTTGGTTAAGAGCTTGTTGAGAATGTCAATTTCTTTTATAAGGACAGAAATTTAAATGGATAAAATTAGTATAATTATTGAGATAATAAAACAAATTCATGAGTGCGAGGACCGGTATCGAACCAGGAACCTTGTGGTTTCTAGTCGAACGCCCTACCGACTGAGCTAAGCCGGCCCTTAACAGTGCAGGTGTTTGATATGTTGTTCCTTTTGTTTGATATTTGAGCATAAAGGAGGTTTCGACCAATGCGAAATCGGAATATAATGGTTTGTTCCTTTTCTGATTTTATGGAAGCTGATTTTCATTCTCGTATGCCTTTTATCAAGAAATGGCGTCCTATAGACAAACTTTTTTTTATAATATCAATAGCATGACCTTTAACCTTTATAACTAGCTGCAGTTGTTTTCTAAAGTTTTTGGACCATATGACATTTAGGCACCCCTTTTGTTTTGCTGATTCATAAGTACATTTTTTTTCATTTACACCGTCAACATCCGGTTGTTTGTTAGGGGTTAGTTTTATAATCTAAAAAAAAACTCTAAAAATCTTCTGTTAACAAACAACCGAATGTTGACGGTGTAAATGAAAAAATGTACTTATGAATCAACAAATCAAAAGGGGTGCCTAAATGTCATATGGTCCAAGTTTTTTTTTTTTTTTTTTTTTTATTAGATTTGACCAAGTCTTTTCTGGGATTTTCTTGTAATTCTTCAATGGTTACAACGTTCTAATTCCTGAAGTAAGTCCTTTTGGTGACCTACGATTTATTCAAACTTTCAATTCTTACCATAGATTTTCAATATGTTTCAAGTAAGGATTCATTGAAGGTCATGGCAGAACTGTAATCTACTATCTCTGAAGCCATAACCAGTCACTTATTTAGACGTACGTTTGGAATCATTATCTTGCTGGAAAAGTAAATTGCCGACCTAGATCAAGATTTCGCGCTGATAGTTGTAGGTTTTCATCCACAATTTTGATCCGCCCTGTCGGCTGGGGCGTTAGAATGCACCGACTGCACCTCTGCAGAGGGGTAAGACTCCCCCAATGGGGCCACCTGTTGGCCGTGGGTGGCGACCCGTGATGCTTAAAGATAGAGCCCAGGTGGATGAGCAATTCATGACATGCAATACTCCACTTTGGCCATATCTTGGGCTAGACGGGCGGTCGAAGAGGCCCCCTCCGATCAATCGGCTGGTCACGTCAAGCCCTAGCACCTATATAATTGCCCCAACCCTATTGCCCTTATGGCAAGCCCCAACCCCTCTTTATCATATGGGTGCTAGAAGGCGGTGGCTGCGGGTCTACATGTCCTGGGAATGACGTTAAACTCTATCTGATGGTGTGGTTCCAGTGTTGGAGGTTTGGGGAATGTGGAGCACCCCTTCATCACCATTGCTCCCTGGTCCACTCTGGCCCGGAGTGGTAGTACCTGTTAGAGTCCCATCTATGGGTTAAATAGAAAAATGTATTTATAAAAAAATGTATTATCCATTAAGAATTGATTTATTTCAAAACTTTATCGGCATTAAATAACCCACTGAGGTTAATATGCCGTAAAACAAAACAAAACAAAACAAACAAAAAACAATTTTGATTTAGTGTTCAGATTTTATTATTCCTCTTATTTCGATTAATTTAATAAACTTTGAGTTTAAGTTTTGTTTAACGGCATATCAACCTCTGTGGATCATTTATGCCAGAAAAGGTTTTATAGAATGTTTTTGACATATTGATTTCAGTCTTTAAAGTAGCGGTTTTATGGTGGTATTCGGTTATGTGTTGTTAGATCTTCTTGAAAAGGTCGCTTTTTTTTTTAGAAAATTTAAAATGTCTTCTGGGTTTGTATTTTTAAAGAGGTCTTTTAAGTTCTTTGTCTGACATACAACCAGTCTAGGAGAAGAAAACCACTTTCAAATCTGGTCACTACTAGAATAGATTCAGGCCTACTTAGTGATCAATTGAACTGAAGGACTCAGATTACAATAACAATAGGACTTTATTTAGTAGAATGAATTTTCAGGTGAATAAATAGTGAACCTTGAGTTTTTTTTAACGTCATATCATCCTCGGTGGGTTATTTAATGCCAGAAAGGATAATGTAGACTGTTTTAACAAATGGATTCAGTATGTAGAGCACCACTTTTATGGCGGTATTTGGTTATGTTTTGTTAGATCTTGTTGAAAAGGTTGCTTTTTTTTTTTAGAAAATTTAAAATGTCTTCTGGGTTTGTATTTTTAAAGAGATCTCTTAAGATTTTTGTCAGATGATATTTGGTGCGGGTTTTTCTGAGACTGTTGCAGTTTAGGGGTATGTGTTTGCTTGTGAGCTGTAATTTGCATATTGGACATACTGGAGCGTCCTCCCTTTTTAAAAGGTGAGAATGGGTGATGTCGGTGTGCCCAATACGCGGTCTGGAGAGTATCACAAATTTAATAGAATTCAAGTCAGAAAATTGTTTTGTGTACGAATAATTTCGTCATTCAATCTTTTTTCATTCATTCATTCAATCTTTTTTCATTCATTCATTCAATCTTTCTTCATTCATTGAATCAATCTTTCTTCATTCATTCATTCTATCTTTTTTATTCATTCATTCTATCTTTTTTCATTCATTCATTCAATCTTTCTTCATTCATTGAATCAATCTTTCTTCATTCATTCATTCTATCTTTTTTATTCATTCATTCTATCTTTTTCATTCATTCATTCTTTCTTTCTTCATTCATTCATTCTATCTTTTTTCATTCATTCATTCAATCTTTTTTCATTCATTCATTGAATCAATCTTTCTTCATTCATTCATTCTATCTTTTTTCCTTCATTCATTCTATCTTTTTTCATTCATTCATTCTTTCTTTCTTCGTTCATTCATTCAATCTTTTTTCATTCATTCATTCAATCTTTTTTCATTCATTCATTGAATCAATCTTTCTTCATTCATTCATTCTATCTTTTTTCATTCATTCATTCTATCTTTTTCTGAAGATATCTCCAAGGACATTTATATTTTAATAATTGTTTTTTTTTTTCAGACTAAAGTTCAAGAACTGTTCGAAAAAACCTGTGGGTGCATGTCGTCCTTTGGGACACCATTGAATACACCATATGAAATACGGTATTTTGATTGATTGATTTATTGTTTGTAAAGGCACATCAACTCGTCTAGGGATATTCTATGACTAGAAATTAAAGAATCTCGTTCATTGTATGTCCATATTAACTTTTTGTTGTTTCTTAAGAGATTTTGTGTACAGTTGGGATATTTAGTGTTCTTATCTAGAACAAATAATTTGCACACAGCTGTATGTTTTTAAGTATTCCCATCCAGTATTAATGATTTATTTATAATTATATAGTTTTAAGTAATAATAATCATGTGTTTATGAAGAACAATGAAGCTCCAATTACTGTCGAATTGGTAACATACGGTGTTGAGTATCTGGCCGCCATCCTTGGTTCCAGATGTAGTAAATAAGTAAGCAAGCCAATAAGAATCCGGTGTTATAGTATTCTTTGTAAGTCCGACGTCCAAGATGATCCAAATAGCAATGAGCCAACGTTAAGAATCAGACTAGTATAAATACAACAACAACAGCAGCAGCAGCAGCACTGCCAGTGATTGGACAATAGAAATCTGCTTACAGGCGAGTCTATAAATAGAGGTGACCATTTGCCTTATGCCTTATATCACAAAATTCTAACACACGGCAACAAGCGGTTGTAACTCAATACAGTCCCATCCTGTTCACAGCGCCATATTGAAGTCAGCTAGTACACTGTTGGTTTGAACAACAGCAACTAGCTAAGCCCAGCTGAAGCAGTGTCCAAGACAGTTGGTATTTATAGAAATCAAGAATGATCCATTCATGCATTTGGATGATTCCATTCCCTGAGTTCAGATTGGCCGCCTGGTTTCTATGATATTGTGGAGTTTTATAAATACCCTGTTAGTCTGCAGTAGAATTGCGACAGGACGGGATTGTATTGAGTTACAACCGCTTGTTGCCGTGTCTTACCAATTCGACGGTAATTGGAACTTAGTTTGATTATTCTTCAGTTTGCACATATTTATATGGATTGTTATGATTTTAGTGGCCATCCTTTAGGCTTCAAAGCAAGGGCGCTTGTCCAGCGGAGGTCCTTTGTGTTAAGCAGAGCGTGATCCTTGGTAAATAATCATTTGGTTGTTCCTTGGTGCTCCTCAGTCAAGCAAGTCCTTCGTCAATGATTACAAATGGGCGTCTCTCAGTATCAGTGATTAAGTAGTCAACCAGGCACGCATTCGGGCTGGTGATTGGCTAAGGTTTAAACCATGTTGTTAAGTTTTTAAATGCCATCCTTGGTCAGTTGAAAAAGGCTTAAAGTAAGTACGTCCTGAGTTATGGATCCTTTGGTAAGTGAATAAGTCCTATCCTGCGTATAAGTCCTGAGTTTGGAATCTTTGGTAAGTGAATAAGTCCTAGTTATGAATCCTTTGGTAAGTGAATAAGTCCTATCCTGCGTATAAGTCCTGAGTTTATGGATCCGTGAATAAGTCCCTGAGTTATGGAATCCTTTGGTAAGTGAATAAGTTCTATCCTGCGAATAAGTCCTGAGTTATGAAATCCTTTGGTAAGTGAATAAGTCCTATCCTGCGTATAAGTCCTGAGTTATGGAATCCTTTGGTAAGTGAATAAGTCCTATCCTGCGTATAAGTCCTGAGTTATGAAATCCTTTGGTAAGTGAATAAGTTCTATCCTGCGTATAAGTCCTGAGTTATGAATCCTTTGGTAAGTGAATAAGTCCTATCCTGCGTAATAAGTCCTGAGTTATGGAATCCTTTGGTAAGTGAATAAGTCCTATCCTGCGTATAAGTCCTGAGTTATGGAATCCTTTGGTAAGTGAATAAAGTCCTATCCTGCGTATAAGTCCTGAGTTATGGAATCCTTTGGTAAGTGAATAAGTCCTATCCTGCGTATAAGTCCTGAGTTATGAATCCTTTGGTAAGTGAATAAGTCCTATCCTGCGTATAAGTCCTGAGTTATGGAATCCTTTGGTAAGTGAATAAGTCCTATCCTGCGTATAAGTCCTGAGTTATGGAATCCTTTGTAAGTGAATAAGTTCTATCCTGCGTATAAGTCCTGAGTTATGGAATCCTTTGGTAAGTGAATAAGTCCTATCCTGCGTATAAGTCCTGAGTTATGGAATCCTTTGGTAAGTGAATAAGTCCTATCCTGCGTATAAGTCCTGAGTTATGAAATCCTTTGGTAAGTGAATAAGTCCTATCCTGCGTATAAGTCCTGAGTTATGGAATCCTTTGCTAAGTGAATAAGTCCTATCCTGCGTATAAGTCCTGAGTTATGAAATCCTTTGGTAAGTGAATAAGTCCTATCCTGCGTATAAGTCCTGAGTTATGGAATCTTTGGTAAGTGATAAGTTCTATGCCTGCGTATAAG
>CM042160.1:4134071-4156155 GCA_023376005.1 Doryteuthis pealeii
AACCTTTGCCAAGGGTATTAGCGCTACTGTGAACTGTAGCTTCGTCCAGGAGTTTGAAAACCAGGTCGACGAGTCATACCACGATTCTAACCATTAGACAACGCGCCTCCAACCAACAGGGATATCCAAGTTCTTCAGGTTTCTCTTCGGGGTTCGCCTCAGTGACATGTCAATATGTATTGTTGGAGCTCTTTGGATATAAGGCGCTTCTTCTTGTGGTCATTTGAATTTGTCTGTCGAGCATTATCCGGATATTCCACGACGCAAATTTGAAATCTTTGTAATTAGAACCTTTTTTATTATGAGCGACAATCCTGTCGGTATGGGTATTTACTTTTGTTGAAATATATTTCGCAGTGGAAAGCCAGACAAGTTGGTTTAGGATGACAAGGGTTTGCCGGGTTGTTTGTGCGTCTCTACTCCTCCACTGAGAATGTGCAGAGCTGGCAACGGGGAGCCCAGGAGCGTGATCAGCATCCACTTTGTCGCAGCGACTGACTGGAGTATTCACGAGTATACACACCCTCCCTCAAAGGTTTAATCATACAATGACACAAATCATTTTTAGAAAGAGCAAATGTTCATAAGGAAAAGAAAACGCGCAAAAATGCGCCATTTTGAAAAAGATACAGATTTGATTATAAATTTTTCTCGTTTTAAAAGATTTAAAAATGTTATTTCATGTGATTTTAAAAATCCTCTTCTTCATTACACAGCAAACAATACTTTATGTTTTTGTTGAATTAAATTCATGCGCGGGGGGGGGGTGGTAAAACCACGTAAAAATTTGCCATACCTGCATAGATTGAACGTAACAGTAATAGAAATAGCAACCCCGCCACACGAGGTGGTGTGAACAAGGTTCAATTTCTTAAGCGGCAGTTTTTACAGACTTTGAATTCAGATTTTTCATTCCCTAGGACTGGTTTGCCCAACCAAGGTAAGAAAGTTCAGTCTGTCTACTATTTATCCATAGCTGGAGGGAGAAATAGCTGGATGCATACCTTTCCAAGGGTATTAAGCCTTATATGAAATGCGAAACAAGGCGCGTGGTCAATGGTTAGAGGTTTCGTCGGGAAATGTAGTCGTCACCCGAGTTTCAATTCCCACGAAGCGTTGGCCATTCCACAGGCGCTAATACCCTTGAAAAGGTATGAATCAATTCTTCCCCCCATCTATGGGTAAATAGCAGGGCAGACTGGGTTCTTTAAAACCATGGCTAGTAACCAGTCTAGGAGAAGGAAAACTCTGAATTCAAACCTGTTGAACTCCACTTAAGAAATTGACCTTGTGTCATATCCGGCTCGTGCGGAGGGTTGGTAAATATATATATGAAATTCAAACAGCCTCGTCCAGGATTTGAACTTGGATCGACGATTCCCATTTGTTACGACGATAACCATTGCACAACGCCTCCAATACCAGTCTTATCAAAGTGGACCTGGGAGTAATGATAACGAAGGGGTATTCCATACTCTCCAGAATTCCAGACTGCATTTTATCAATCATGATTATTGTACCTTCCCAAAACCAAACTTTTATCTTTTTTTTTGGGGGGTTCTTACCCATCGACAGGGATACCTATTGTCGTTATTAGCTGGACAGCGAGGGGTCTAATCATCTTTTCGCCAGCGCTAGACCAGGAGATTTTTTTTCTGATATGGAGCTTCACACCTATTGCAAGCTCCCCACTTTGCCGCATAGATCAGATTACTCAATCTGCTACTCATCGCTGGAGTTGTCCGACAGGTGATACAGTCAGCGGATTTTTTTTCCCTCGTGTTGACCATGATCGACCCTCTTGTCATTATAATGTCTTATTATGATCGTAGATTACACTTCAAGTGAAACTGATAGTGATGGATCTAGGTTTTTATACCATCTGTATTAGTTTGGTGTTAATAACTTTGCTAATTTCTGATGATACTGCATTTTGCAGTTCAAATAAATTATTACGATGATGGAATTTTTTGCCCTTTTATTTATTCACTAAATTGCTCTCTCTTCACATACTAGCTCTGAGCATATCGGAGCATTCACTACAGTTAACCTGTAATATCACAGTTGAACTCCACGAGATATCCTCATCTGGGACCATATATATACAGCATATAATATATGTGGTGTATATATATATATAAGTGGTATATATGTTATATAATATATATATTAGGTATATTGTAAAAACAAAAAAAATTTGGATGAAACAAAGAAAAGACAGTGCTCAATCACAAATTGGAAGAGTAATATTTATTATTTTACAAAGTTTTCACAGATCAATGTTCATTATAAACAGCGACCTTAGCATGAAACCTGGCGCTCTATATAACATTGATCTGTGAAAACTTAGTAGTATGTAGTAATTAAATATATATAATATATAGGAGTGTAAGGTATATATATGAGTGTGTATATATATCAGTTTGTATCTATATATATATATATATATAATATATATATATATATATATATATATATTATATATATATATATATATATAATATATATTTAAAAGTTAAACCTAATGGGTCAGATATACCTACTTTGCTTAGTGCTCTTCCTGACCACATCAGTTGAGTACAAAGAAAAATACATGTTTATTTCACACATTTACACAATATAAACAATGTCATACAAACAAAAAAAACATAATGTGATTTGTTGTAGTAATGTTGAGGAGGATGATCACTAATTAGGACTGAACCTATTCTAGTAGTGACCACCTCGGTTATTTTTTGTTTTTTGTTTGTATTGTTTTTTGTAGTTGTTTTTTACATAATGGGGGAAGTTGATTATAAGTTTATTATACGTATTTTAAAAAGTTGATTATAGTTTACTTATACGTATTAAAAAGTTGATTATAATTTACTTATACGTATTAAAAAGTTGATTATAAGTTTACTATACGCATTAAAAAAATTGATTATAAGTTACTTATACGCATTAAAAAAATTGATTATAAGTTTACTTATACGTATTAAAAAGTTGATTTAAGTTACTTAATACGTATTAAAAAGTTGATTATAGATTTACTTATACGTATTAAAAAGTTGATTATAATTTTACTTATACGTATTAAAAAGTTGATATAAGTGTACTTATACGTATTAAAAAGTTGATTATAAGTTTACTGAACGTATTAAAAATTGATATGAAGTTTACTTATACGTATTAAAAAATTGATTAAATTTTACTTATAGTATTAAAAAAGTTGATTATAAGTTTACTTATACGTATTAAAAATTGATTAAAGTTTACTTATACGTATCAAAAGTTGATTATAAGTTTATTATACGTATTAAAAAGTTGATTTATAAGTTTACTATGCCGTATTAAAAAATTGATTTATAAGTTTACTTATACGCCATTAAAAAATTGATTATAAGTTTACTATTACGTATTAAAAAGTTGATTATAAGTTTTACTTATACGTATTAAAAAGTTGATTATAAGTTTACTTATACGTAAAAAATTATATTGTGTTAAATATTTGAATTAGTAAGCAGGCATTTTGATGAAATCAATGTTTGGAAAAAGTTGGTTATTAATTATAAAAACTAGCAAAAAAAAAAAAGAAAAAAAAAAGAAACACCCTCCGGGTTGAATGTGAAAATTAATTTTGAAAATTTTTTCTGAGTGGGTCGGAGTTAAAAATTCACTGTCATAAGGGTTGTACCACCAAATTATTAAAGTGTAAAGAAAAATAAAACAATTTGAAATGAACTTAGTCTTTAATAACTTAAAATGTGGCGTGCCTTGCTATCTTTTATTTTATTAAAAAAACTCATTTTGGAATATTTCACATAAAATTTTACTCAAATTGTAGTATCTAATTTAATTGTAACTTTTTAGTTGGACCTATTGATACTGAAAAAATGACTATTTCTTGTAAAACCATTTAATTGAGATATTTTAAATACATATTGAAATAAAACAAACTATATGTAAATATATAATACGGGCATGTATTTATTAAAAACTCGTTTTAAAAACAATAAGGACCATACTAAGTTTTCACACTTCAAATTTTGAGTGTATATAAGGTTGATCTTATGCTATGTATTGACGATTGGATAATTAACTAAGCAGTGACGTAGTTTCGGTTACAGCCAAAAAGAAACACAAGCTGCCATTACTAAATATGTATTCATTAAAAAAAACGGTTAGAAAAATCATTTGTACTTTAAAAGAGTATTTTTATTATTGTTGTCCCGCCGTTCCTACAGTGGAGAAACATGACCGTTCTCACATAAAGATGAGACACCGAGTGAAAGTAGGACTGTCCCGTTAACGACAAGTAGTCGTACATGTACATTATTGTAAATACACTTGTCTTATTTTACCCCTCTCGATTGACTTCTTTTTACTGTGGGACTAACATCACAACAATTATTTCAACCCAGAAATCTATTTATGTGAAGTCAAACATAGTTGCCTCTCTCTGGAGAAGGAAAACTCTGATTCAACCTGTTGAACTCCGCTTAAGAAATTGACCTGTGTGTCTTCATATGGAGGGGTCCGTAAAGATGTATAATGTGGAAATACTTTTTACATTTAATTATCATATCAGCTGATACGTTTTTCATAATTAAACATAGTATAAAATAAAATAAGTATTTTGCCAGTTTTTCTATCTTATCTTCTTAAAGATGTGTTCTGTGTCCTCTTCAAAAATTGTCTATTGCTCAAACCATTCTTTTGTATTGATTTGGTTTTGCTTTTTGTTTTTCTTTCTTTCACTCACGCCAAATTTTATTGACCTTTTGTTTTCCTTTTTTTAGTTCCACGGAGGGGTAGCGAAAGATTCAACAGCGCGCGTGTGAGTAGAAAAAGTTTACATTTATACGTTGTCAAGTATGTCTTATCTTAGTTTTAGTCTTATTGCTTTAGCGATATCACAGTGATGTCGTTACCAGACCATATACTCATATATATATACACTCATAGCGTTATACTCAAATATATATAATTTGATATGTCAAAATTTTTGGGAAACCCTTGCGGGAAGAATAAAACCGGCAAAATAGTTTGATTTGTTAAAAAATACTACCAAACATCCACCTTGGTAAAAACGAAAAGACCAAGATAGTCGTACCGACAAAAATAAGATTAAGACATAGTGAAACGTAATAAAATGTACTAACTAAAACAAAAGGTCAATAAAATTTGGCGTTGAGTGAAAGAAAGAAAAACAAAAGCAAAAACAAATCAATACAAAAGAATGGTTTGAGCAAGAGACAATTTTGAAGAGGACACAGAACACATCTTTAAGAAAGATAAGATAGAAAAAACTGGCAAAATACTATTTATTTATACTATGTTTAATTATGAAACAGTACAGCTGATAGATAATTATTGTAAAAGTATTTTCCACCATATACATATTTACGGACCCCTCCATATGAGACACAAGGTCAATTTCTTAAGCGGAGTTCAACAGGTTTGAATTCAGAGTTTTCCTTCTCCAGAGAGAGGCAACTATGTTTGACTTCACCATAAATAGATTTCTGGGTGAAATAATTGTTGTGATGTTAGTCCCAACAGTAAAAAGAAGTCAAGTCGAGATGGGGTAAAATAAGACAAGTGTATTTACAATTAATGGTACATGTACGACTAGCTTGTCGTTAACGGGAACAGTCCTACCTTTCCACTCGGTGTCTCACTATTTATAGTGAGAACCGGTGCATGTTCTCCACTGTAGGAACGGCCGGGACAACAATAATAAAAATAATCTTTTAAAGTATCAAATGGATTTTTCTAACCGTTTTTTTTAAGAATACATATATTAGTAATGGAGATTGTGTTTCTTTTTGGCTGTAACCGAAACTACGTCACTGCTTAAGTTACATTATCCCAAATCGTCAATACATAGAATAAAGATCAACCTTATATACACTCAAAATTTGAGTGTGAAAACTTAGATGGTCCTTATTGTTTTTAAAACGAGTTTTAATAAATACATGCCCGGTATTATATATTTACATATAGTTTGTTTTATTTCAATATGTATTTAAAATCATCTCAATTAAAATGGTTTTACAAGAAATAGTCATTTTTTCAGTATCAATAGGTCAACTAAAAAGTTTACAATTAAATTAATAAATACCAACAATTTTGAGTAAAATTTATGTGAAAATATTCAAAATGAGTTTTTAATAAATAAAAGATAGAAGCACGCCACATTTTATTATTAAAGGACTAAGTTTCCATTTCAAATTGTTTTATTTTTCTTTACACCTTTAATAAATTTGGTGGTACAAACCCTATGACACTGAATTTTTAACTCCGACCCACTCAGAAAAAATTTTCAAAAATTAATTTTCACATCACCCGGAGGGTGTTTCTTTTTTTTTTTTTTTTTTTTTTGCTAGTTTTTATAATTAATAACCAAACTTTTTCCAAACATTTGATTTCATCAAAATGCCTGCTTACTAATTCAAAATATTTAACAAAATATAATTTTTTAAAATACGTATAAGTAAACTTATAATCAACTTTTTAATACGTATAAGTAAACTTATAATCAATTTTTATAAGTAAACTTATAAGTATAAGTAACGTATAATTCAATTTTTTTTAATACGCATAAGTAAACTTATAATCAATTTAATAATAATAACTAAATAAACTATAATCAACTTTTGATACGTATAAGTAAACTTATAATCAATTTTTTAATACGTATAAGTAAACTTATAATCAACTTTTAATACGTATAAGTAAAATTATAATCAATTTTTTAATACGTATATAAGTAAACTTATAATCAACTTTTTAATACGTATAAGTTAATTATAATCAACTTTTTTAATACGTATAAGTACTTATAATCAACTTTTTAATAGTATAAGTAAACTTATAATCAACTTTTTTAATACGATATAAGTAAATTATAATCATTTTAATACGTATAAGTAACTTAAATCAATTTTTTAATGCGTATAAGTAAACTTATAATCAATTTTTTTAATGCGTTATAAGTAAACTATAATCAAAGTAAAATTATAAATCAACTTTTAATTACGTATAATAAACTTATAATCAACTTTAATACGTATAAATAAAACTTATAATCAACTTTCCAATTATTAAAAAAAAAACAACTACAAAAAAACAATACAAAACAAAAAACAAAAAATAACCGAGGTGGTCACTACTAGAATAGGTTCAGTCCTAATTAGTGATCATCCTCCACACATTACTACAACAACTCACATTATGTTTTTTTTGTTTTGTATGACATTGTTTATATTGTGTAATGTGTGAAAATAAACCATTGTATTTTTCTTTGTACTCAACTGATGTGGTCAGGAAGAGCACTAAGCAAAAGTAGGTATATCTGACCCATTAGGTTTAACTTTATATATATATATTATATATATATATATATATATATATATATATATAATATATATATATATATTATATATATATTATATATACAAATATATATATACAAACTGATATATATACACACTCATATATATATACACTCATATATATATATATATTTATTTATTTTACAAAGTTTTCACAGATCAATGTTCATTATAAACAGCGACCCAGGTTTCATGCTAAGGTCGCTGTTTATAATGAACATTGATCTGTGAAAACTTTGTAAAATAAATAAATATTATCTCTTACAATTTGTGATTGAGCACTGTATTTTCTTTGTTTCATCACAAAAATTTTTTTTGTTTTTACATATACCTATATATATATATATATACTCACATATATATACACTTATATATATATATACACACATATATTATATGTGTATATAAATATGGAGATGAGGATCATCTCGTGGAGTTCAACTGTGATATTACAGGTTAACTGTAGTGAATGCTCGATATGCTCAGAGCTAGTATGTAGACGGACAGAGCAATTTAGTGAATAAATAAAGGGAAAAAAATTCCATCATCGTAATAATTTATTTGAACTGCAAAATTGCAGTATCATCAGAAATTAGCAAAAGTTATTAACACCAAACTAAAATACAGATGGTATAAAAACCTAGATACCATCACTATCAGTTTCACTTGAAGTGTAATCTACGATCATAATAAGACATTATAATGACAAGAGGGCGATCATGGTCAACAACGAGGGAAAAAAAATCCGCTGACTGTATCACCTGTCCGACAACTCAGCGCATGAGTAGCAGATTGAGTAATCTGATCTATGCGGCAAAGTGGGGAGCTTGCAATAGGTGTGAAGCTCCATATCAGAAAAAAAATCTCCCTGGTCTAGCGCTGGCGAAAAGATGATAGACCCCTCGCTGTCCAGCTAATAACGACAATAGGTATCCCCTGTCGATGGGTAAGAAACCCCCCCAAAAAAAAAAGATAAAAGTTTGGGTCTTTGGGAATGGTACAATAATAATGATGATAAAACAGTTCTGGAATTCTGGAGAGTATGGAATACCCCTTCGTTATCATTACTCCCAGGTCCACTTTGATAAGAACTGGTATTGGAGGCGTTGTGCAATGGTTATCGTCGTAACAAATGGAATCGTCGATCCAAGTTCAAATCCTGGACGAGGCTGTTTGAATTTCATATATATATTTACCAACCCCTCCGCACGAGCCGGATATGACACAAGGTCAATTTCTTAAGTGGAGTTCAACAGGTTTGAATTCAGAGTTTTCCTTCTCCTAGACTGGTTACCTAGCCATGGTTAAAGAACCCAGTCTGCCCTGCTATTTACCCATAGATGGGGGAAGAATTGGATTCATACCTTTTCCAAGGGTATTAGCGCCATGTGAAATGCCAACAGCTTCGTGTAGGAATTGAACTCGGGTCGACGACTACATTTCCGACGACTCTAACCATTAGACACGCGCCTCCTGTTTGCATTTCATATAAGGCTAATACCTTGGGAAAGGTATGCATCAGCTATTCTCCCCTCCAGCTATGGATAAATAGTAGGACAGACTGAACTTTTAACCTTGGTTGGGCAACCAGTCTAGGAGAATGAAAATCTGAATTCAAATCTGTTAAAAAACTCCGCTTAAGAAATGACCTTGTTCCACACCCTACTCGTGTGCGGGGTTTGCTATATTCTTACCTGTTCACGTTCAATCTATGCAGGTATGGCCAAAATTTCACTGTTTTTACCACCCCCCCCCCCCGCCGCATGAATTTAAATTCAACAAAACATAAAGTATTGTTTGCTGTGTAATGAAGAGGAAGGATTTTTAAAAATCACATGAAAAAAATTATTTACAATCTTTAAAACGAGGAAAATTTTATAAATCAAAATCTGTATCTTTCAAAATGGCGCATTTTTGCCGTTTTCTTTTCCTTATTGAACATTTGCTCTTTCTAAAATGATTTGTGTCATTGTTATGATTAAAACCTTTGAGGGAGGGTGTGTATACCGTGAAATACTCCCAGTCAGTCCCTGCGACCACAGTGATGCTGATCACGTCCTGGGCTCCCGTTGCCAGCTCTGCACATTCTCAGTGGAGGAGTAGAGGCGCACAAACAACCGGCAAACCCTTGTGCATCCTAAACAAACTTTGTCTGCTTTCCACTGCGAAATATATATTCCAACAAAAGTAAATACCCATACCGACAGGATGTCGCTCATAATAAAAAAAGGTTCTAACTTACAAAGATTTCAAATTTGCGTCGTGGAATATCCGGATAATGCTCGACAGACCAAATTCAAATGGACCACAAAGAAGAAGCGCCATTATATCCAAAGAGCTCCAAAAATACAATATTGACATTGTCACTGAGCGAACCCCAAGAGAAACCTGAAGAACTTGGATATCCCTGTTGGTTGGAGGCGCGTTGTCTAATGGTTAGAATCGTAGGATATGGACTCGTCGACCTGGGTTCAAATCCTGGACGAAGCTACAGTTCACATAGCGCTAATACCCTTGGCAAAGGTATGAATCCAACTACTCTCTCTCTCTCTCTCTCTCTCTCTCTCTCTCTCTCTCTCTCTCTCCAGCTATGGGTAAATAGTAGGGCAGACTGGGCTCTTTAACCTTGGTTAGGTAACCAGTTTAGGAGAAGGAAAATTCTGAATTAAATCCTGTTAAACTCCGCTTGGGGTGGTCACTACTAGAATAGAGTCATTCCTAATTAGTAATCTATTTCACTAATTTAATTTTTTTAATGTAAAATTTATTTATATACAAAAAAAAAGATCTTTGTTGGGGGGATGAATGCGCGAAACAAAAACTAACGAAAAAAATTATTAGCCTTTTCAATTTAGT
Source organism: Doryteuthis pealeii (assembly GCA_023376005.1). Lineage (NCBI taxonomy): Eukaryota > Metazoa > Mollusca > Cephalopoda > Myopsida > Loliginidae > Doryteuthis > Doryteuthis pealeii. Next base: position 4,144,307 of record CM042160.1, read on the forward strand.
AAAAATTTATTTACAATAAAATTTCGTCTTTTATTACTTCATATAGCGAAAGTTTTATTAGAATCGGATCGTTAGTTTATTTTATATGATTTTTAGAAGAATTTCCTGTGATCACCCTTTTATATAGTCAGCGATATTTTGCACATAGCTACTATAAAATGATACTAAATTTACTCAAATTGATCAAATCCTATGGAGAAAACAGATTCGCATTGTGTTATTATCGGATACGAAGGACAGTTAACTACTACTACTACTACTAATGGGCCGGGTTAGCTCAGTCGGTAGAGCGTTCGGCTAGAAACCACAAGGTTCCTAGTTCGATACCGGTCCTCGCCAACTCAGCGTATGAGTAGCACAGGGATCTGTGCGGTAAAGTAAGGAGCTGATGGTAGGTGTGGCGCTCCACCTCAGATGCTGAAACAATCTCCTTGGTCTAGCGCAAGTGAAAAGGGGATAGACTCCCTCGCTGACTGGCTGATACCGACTTTAGGCCGCCCCGTCGACTTTACTTTACTTACTACTACTACTACGACTACTACTATTAAGGAGTTCTTAGAATAATGTTAAATTTAAGTTTAGCCTCTGTTCTTAAGGAACAAATTGAAATAACTGACAATTTCTTTATAAATGTTTACAGAAAGCGGGTTGTTCTATCGTGTTCAAATTTTGGTCATACCTACATCCATTGGTCAAATGGATCAGTTTAAAAATATTCGGATTCGAAAGGACTGTGTACAAAATAGAAACCTGTTAAGAAACAACTACACAAAAAATTAGTTCCTTAACGTCAAGGCATCAAGTAACCCTAGTTGCATTTACATGCCATTAAAAAAGAATACATCTATTAATAATGGAAATTGTCTGTATTTCTATCTATAAGAAAAATTACGCCATAGCTCTACATCACAGATTACGTCACAATATTCTTATGCTATATACACCCAAAATTTGAGTAAGCAATTTTAAAAATTGTTTTTTTACTCTCGTCCTTTTTTTTAAAGTAACAAGAAGTTAAGTAAAAAGTTTACAAATAAATAAATACCTACGATTTTGTGGAAATTTGATGTGGAAAATATTAAAAATAATTGTTTGATTATTACATGCACGCAACATTTTATTTGAGAGAGACGGGCTCAGTTTTCATTTCAAATTGTTTTATTTTTTTTTTTTTTTTTTTTTTTTTTGCTCCTTTAATAAATATGAGGATTTTGCTTACTTATGATACAAACCCTCTGACATTGAATTGTTAACTCCCACCCTCTCAGACAATGTTTTTCAAAAATTAATTTTACGACGCCTGGAGGGTGTTTTCTGTTGCTAGTAATAATAAAAACACTAACTAGAAGCACACAAATCAAAGTTAGAGGAATTTTGAAAAAAATATTTGAATTGTGAATTATAATTTTTTTCCAGAGGTCGATGATCTAGCGCTTCTTGCAAATGCACCTGCACACGCTGAATCACTACTGCATTGCCTAGATAGGGTAGCAAGAGGCATTGGTCTCTGTGTGAACTCAGATTAAACGGAATTCCTATTATCTGCGTTTTTTGGACTATTGTCCTCATCTTCATTGTTACCTGTACAACGTTTCGGCCGATATGCCCTCTGGCCTTCTTCAGGTATTTCTTGTCGGACCCGGGAACCTTCTCGGACTCGGGAACCTTCTTTTCGGACTCGGGAATCTTCTTGTCGTAATTGGAAACCTTCTTGTCGTAATCGGGAGCCATCACAGAACTTTGAACCCAACCCTTTATTCAGTCCACGGGGGTATCCTGTTCTCATTCCGCTAACCATAGCTGGGGGTAGAGGCGTTAAGCTGTGTTAATTATTATTCTATGTTACTGATGCCCTTGATCAGGATTGAACCTGCAATCTAGAGATAACTTTCATTTATTTTTAAATGCTTCATAATAACGCCCAACTTCAACATAAAAAAAAACATAAAAATATATAGCGAGAGAAGCATACGGAGACCCCTAAAATACAACATATATATATATATATATATATATATATATATATATATAGAGAGAGAGAGAGAGAGAGAGAGAGAGAGAGAACAAAAGAACGAAAGAAAGAGAGAGATTGGGGGAGAGGGAAGCTTCATCAACTACCATGATTTGACAAAAGTGTATATATTAAAAAATAATTCAATGGATAACGTACAAATTACATATTTAGAAAGAATATTTTGATTTCTTTCGAACCAAATAAATATTTTAACGATTGACGCGAGAAATTTCGAGCTGAACAGCTTAGAATGCGATTTTGTTTACTAAAATTAAACTAAACTGCTGGTATCGCTAAAGCAGGCAGCGAACAGTATTTTATTATCAGCAGGAGTTGGTATACGGCGAGTTTCGCAAATCGGTTGATTTTGCTTTAATTAATTAATTATATCCCTTAATCAGTAAAAATCAATAACCAAATTTGGTGTGTTTCTTAGTTAGAAGGACATTAATGGGTATGCAAGATTTCGAATCTGAGTGACTTCTCTTTTCGGAGTTGTAAGTCGACACGTACACACCAAACTTTCTTTATATATATATGAAATTTAACATTTTGAAAAAACAAATGATGTCATGTAATTGCTGACAGAAATCTGTTTCGACCAAATCGATAAACTGGTCTTCATCACGAGCAACATAGACGGGAAAAGAAAGATATCCGTTAAAAGACTGTTTACAAAAACGAACGCTATATTCAACTGCTGAAAATATATATATATATATATATATATATATATATATATATCTTATTATAATGGAGATTGTGTGTTTGTCTGTCTGTAACCGAAACTATATTACTAATCGTGTCATAATTAACATAGTTATTTATATCACATTCTCCATGATTTTATTTATATTTAAACCTCAATTATTAATAAAATTGCTTCACCTTTTTATTAGTGTTGTCCATATCTACATACAAATAACATGCAATTGTATTTATATATACAAAAAATAGCGGTTTACAGTATGAACGGGAAGGTTAATTTGCATATTGATATTAAAAATGTGATTTTATTAAATGTGTGCTTAGTATTATTGATTTCTAATTGTTTGGTTTTATTTTAATGAATATAAGCAAAAATCTCGTCAATAAATCTTAAATGAAATCCATTAACAAGAAAAAATAACTGTCATTTTATTCTTTATTTCCTAATTTAACTAAATTGTTAAATACGTAAAATTCAGCAATGAAAGACGGGAGTGATGGAAGAGTAAGTTTCATTTCTATTTTTCTATTATACCCCCACTCTGTTACATATCTTTTTATCTGCCTTCTTATTAGACTTTCTAATTTAATACGATATTTCATTACATTAAAACCGAAATACTTGCACCCGGAGGGTGCATATATTTGCTAGTATATATAAAATTGAGACCAATTTCTCCGGTAAGTCATTCCTTTTTCATATATATATATATATATAGAGAGAGAGAGAGAGAGGGGGGGAGAGAGAGAGAGAGAAGGAGAGAGAGAACGAAAGAAAGAGAGAGATTGGGGAGAGGGAAGCTTCGTCAATTACCGATTCAGAGAGCATGCCGTATAACAAGCAGACTACAATGGTAAGCTATTTAGCGCCTCGCCTACTGTTAATAGTGAGAGCTAAGCTAGTAAATTAATGATGGTGAGTTTGATTCTCACTGGGTGCCGCATAATTCAAACTAAACTACGTTTAGTAAATTTTTTTAGAAAACTATGATCAGCTATTTTTAGTTATTTCAAATTTTCACCAAGAGCTGCATTATTATGACCTTGTACCAGACTAGGCTGTGCATAGTAATTATCTACACTGTATTTGCAGGGTAGCTTCATCTCGCAAACGGTTGCAAGTAGAGTTAGTTCTATCCGCATTGGCAGCTGGGATAATTTTAGCGCAACATCTTTATTAATGTTAGATTAATTTTTTTTCAGTATCAATTTTTACTATTACTAGCAAATATATGCACTCTCCGGGTGCAAGTATTTAGGTTTTGATGTAATAAAGTATTGTATCAAATTAGAAACTATTTAGAAAATGATAAACTGAGGGGTATAATCGAAAAATAGAACAGCTTTAAATCTAACTCTTCCATCATTTTCCATCACTCCCGTCTTTCATTTTTCATAATTTATCTATTTAGTTAGATTATGAAGTTATTTGATAAAATTACAGTTCTTTCGACTTGTTTATGGATTTCTTTTAAGATTTATCCCCGAGATTTTTGCTCAGATTCATTAAGAGTAAACCAAACAATTAGAAACCAATAATACTAAGCATATATTTATTAAAATCAAATTCTTAATATCAATATGCAAATTAGCCTTCTCGTTCATACTGTAAACCGCTATTTTGTTGAATACATAAATATACTTGCATGTTATTAGTACGTAGATTAATCCAACAGTATTAATAAGGTATAACAATTTTATCAATAATTGAGGTTTAAATAAAAATAAATTCATGGTGAATGTGACGTCAATAACTAAGGGAATTGTGACTTGAGTAGTGATTTAGTTTCGGTTACAGACAAACAAACACACAATCTCCATTATAATAAGATTAAAAAACAACCCCAAAAAACAATGCCCCAAAAAATCCCCTTTAAAAATATATAATCATTTTTATTAAGAATACATTTTTTACCATTTTTAGGATTTTCTATAGAATTTGTTGAATTGGCAAAAGTGTATATAAGATTGTCTCGCTAAGAGCTTACTCTTTATTCCTGTTTCTGATTACTTGATTTCGTACAAGTGATAATGGCGTGTTATAATTCTTCATCCTAATTCTATTTGCTTTTTTTATCAGAAGGAAATCGAATTAGGATAATGAATTGTATACAATTACTTATAATGCATCCATCAAATCTCCCTGACTAGATATCATATTAAGCCTATTAAAGATGCTGGAATGCGTTAAAGGACTTTGAATATTAACACATCCTTAAGATTATCTGTTATTTAGATTTTATAAATTATTTTCATAAAAGTGATTGTTGTGCAATCCAACACTCCGAGGAAATTGGAGCAATAGGGAAAATAGAGTTTACGATAAAGATATAAATGAGTAAATATAAACCCTCTCTCTCTCTCTCTCTCTCTCTATATATATATATATATATAATATATATAATATATATAGTCGGATCGTAGCCCTGAAGAGCATTAAGCGAAACTTTTAGTAGGTTTATCTGACTCATTATATTTATCTTCATATATACATATATATATATATATGAAAGTACGCAAACAATTTGGTTGATGTGGCTATGCCGACAATTTTTGGGTTCGAATCACACACAAAGCGGCTTCGAGTCTATAACTCTGCTGATGAGGCATAAGAGGCCGAAATGTACATACATAGAATGACTTTTTCTCGATTTGTTTACGCTTCACATTTAAACAGATATATTCGCCTAATTCATTAATTATCAACTAATTAATTTTCAAATTAGGTATAACTTAAATTAAGCACATATTCTCCCAAATATATATATATATATATATATATATATATATATATATATATATATATATATTAACGTCTCAAGAAGATATCAGAAGATCTGAAACACGTGTCGCTAATCTAAAATAATGATTAAAAAAACAAAACATAATCCATTTTGCGAACATTCTTTTTTATAATATATATATATATATATATATATATAGAGAGAGAGAGAGAGAGAGACAGACAGAGAGACAGAGAGGGGGAGGGAGAGACAGGCAGACAGACAGGGAGTGGGAGGAGGGAGATAAATAGATAGATGAAATTTAGCCGAAGTACCTGGTCTGTTACCGGACTAACAGATTTTAGGAAAACCAAGGAGCGGGAGAGAAAGGGGTACGAGGGGAGTAAGAGAACAGCTAAGGGGAAAATTGGAAAATTCTTATCAATTTTTAGAAATTTCGCCGTAAATTCACATATTACTGTATTTGTTTATCTTAAGAATTGTTGTTGGATTTTTTTTTGTTTGTTTGTTTTTTTTACGTTTGACATACTATTCTTAAAAATGTAACCCTAAACTCGTAACTGTTTTGAAACATAATTTTATTTTTCTAAACGCTGCTGTTAAGTTACAGTCCTAAAAATGTATTCGTTCAATCTATTCTCTTTTTTACCCTATGAAATATAATAATGAAAAAAAAAAGCTAAGAATTAAACACGCGTCCTTATTTGCAGATGAGAAATAAAATATATTCGTTTATTATATGAATAGTTTATTTCTATAAAAAAGTTGTTTGATTAATACTGATTAAAAATTGATATGTTTTATTCTAAGAAATAAGTCAAAAGTTTGAATACAGTTCTTAATTGCCTGTTGAGTTATACTGAAAAAATATATTCGTTTTTTTTTTAAGAAGCTAAGATTAAAAAATGTGGTTAAAATAGAAATTAGAAGGCAATTGACAATGCAATGGAATAGGTGATGAAAATGATGTTTATTTACCTGTTTCGTAAATATTTTCGGGATAAATCCCATCTTCAGAGGTTTTAGAAGTACCTGTGTTTTTTTTTTAGTACTTATCTTACAGCCTGAGCGAGGCTGAATTTGCCATAGTCAATGAATTAAAAGAATTTCGAAGATCCATATTTGAAACTGCACGCGCGCACGCACGAACGGGCCGACGATTCACCACGGAAAAACCCGAACATTTTCAAACATCTGGCGTTCCTTTATTTAACTTAATAAACAACAAACGTTTGTGCCAGCGCAGTAAGATAAGTACTAAAAAAAAACACACAAGTACTTCTAAAACCTCTGAAGATGGGATTTTATCCCGAAAATATTTACGAAACAGATAAATAAACATCATTTTCATCACCTATTCCATTGCATTGTCAATTGCCTTCTAATTTCTATTTTAAACACATACGTACAATGCTTCAAGCAAACTATAAAACCCATATATCACTACGCCTGAGCGAGGCTGAATTTGCCATAGTCAAACAATTAAAAGAATTTCGAAGATCCATATTTGAAACTGCACGCGCGCATCACCTATTCCATTGCATTAAAATGTAAAATAAATGATAGATAATACATTTTTGGGGGATTTTTGCATTATAAAATTCTGATGCTTTATAAAATTCATTAATTGTTAAATTAATACTAAAAATTTTATTAAAATCGGATAATTACCTGATTTTTGGTAATTATTTTTGCAATCGCGAATGTTACAGTAAAATTGTAAACAAACACTTAAAACCATCGAAAAAGAGACAGAATGGCGGATCGCGTCGAAATTGACCAAAACAAATCCCTTTAATTGTATTAAAAAATAAACTGCAATTGTAATGATATTTTTTGTTTTTTTAATGATGGTCATTATTTACTATTATCGATTTAGACAAAGTTTAACGTTAAATAATAGATTTAATTATTTCTAATTCGCTTTTAAAACTCGTAGAAGCTGATTTTTTGCCGTCCAATATATATATATATATATATATATATATATATATATATATATATATATAGGATGACCAAAAAAACCGGCCTAACTTTCAAAAAAGTCTGTTTTTTGGGGAGTCACCCTATATATTTACGGTCGAGATATTTCAAGGGTGCCGAATTTATTAACATAAAGAAATCAGGAATTATTACGCTTGTGGTCATCCATACTTTACAGGAGAAGCATGCGTTGCGTGTCTAGAATTACTGATAAAGAAATCGCGTATTTTGTGCCTCCCTAATTGTTACCTTGGAAAAGAGTTGCCGTTGTTGAAATAGAAGCGATCGTCACCTTGTTTACATTTGCGGAGATGTTTGCGATTTAAACTAAGGAAATTGCAGCGCTGGAACACCCCAGCCAGCAATCCAAAGTTGACCCTTGACCTTATAAAATGCAGATTGATTTTATGAGACAGTTTGGTTTTTCTTTCTATATGGACACACGCATAGAAACCCGCATACACAGGCGCACTCACATACATACATATGTATATTTATACATGCTCAATAATGTGTACATAGATCTAAGTGTTCACGCGTACACCAAGAGATAAACATCCGCACGCATACACACATACATATACATACGCACTATTTACCAACCCCTCCACAAGAGCAGGATGTGACACAAGGTCAATTTCTAAGCGGAGTTCAACTGGTTTTGAATTCAGAGTTTTCCTTTTCCTAGACTGGTTGCCTAACCAAGGTTAAAGAGCCCAGTCTGACCTACTATTTATCCATAGCTGGAGGAGAGTAGGATTCATACCTTTCCCAAGTGGTATTAGCGCAAAGTGAAATGCAATTATCACATCCAGGATTTGAACTCGTGGTGATGAGTCCATTTCCCATGACTTTAACCATCGCACCACGCGCTTCCTACATGCGTATATATAAGGATTCACATACTTCGTTCTAGAGAATTAGTGTACACATGTGTGTGCACACGGATGCCATCATCTCAGGACACCCCACTTTTTTCTTTGTATCACATTATTAAATATAATGATTATAATGACAACAAAATTATCCTGCATTTCGTCAATCATTATACAATAGCATAGTGGATAAAGGCGTCGGGTTAAGACAATTCTAAGTGACAGTTATCTCTAGACTGCAGTTTCAATCCTGGTCAGATGCAGCAGTAACATAGAATAATAATTAACACAGCTTAACACCTGTACCCCAGCTTTGCAGAATGGTACAGGATACCCCCTTGGATTAATAAAGGGTTGGGTTCAAAGTTCCGTGTGGCTCCCGATTACGACAAGAAGTTTCCCGATTACGAAAAGAAGCTTCCGAGTTTCCGACAAGAAATACCCGAAGAAGGCCAGGGCGCACATCGGCCGAAACGTTGTACACATAACAATAAAGATGTGAACAATAGTCCGAATAATCCAAATAATACTAATTATCAAGACTCATCTCAGAAAATTCTGAGAAATAATAGTGGACTAATTTACTAAACATCTCATGAATTATGTACTTATCTGTAGTTAGAATATTTAAATAAAATTCGTTAGATTTAAAATCGGAGGTGGAGAATTTTCCACACCCTTTGGGATTAGGATTGGCATGACGATGATCCTTCCGTACAGGCGTAAAGAATCAGGTCTTTTTTCCAAACGGGTCGTTGCTCTGGGTCGGCATCTCCCTCGCGGCGGAATCATGGGCTGGGTTTGTAAATAAAGCTTATCAAGAAAAAAAACAAGTCTTGTTAAGTAATTTAAAACAAAAGATGACAGGCCGAAGAAATCAACAAAGAAGATCAACCCCCAGCTGAAGAGAGTAAGCCCATTAGATCGACGGAAGAAAATTGAGCCAGAATAAGCAGTAAGCAGCGAGTCAACAAGCAAATGTAAAAGTAATGGATCTGCGGACTAGGTGGCCATACATCACACCATAATGGGACACCTCCTAATGAATACTTTGTCGGCGTCGGTGTGACCTAATGTCGGTATCAGTCAGACAGCGAGGGAGTCTATCCCCCTTTCACTAGCGCTAGACCAAGAAGATTGTTTTGACGTCTGAGGTGGAGAGCCACACCTACCATCAGCTTCCGACTTTACAGCACAGATCTCTGTGCTATTCATACGCTGAGTTGGCGAGGGCCGGTATCGAACTAAGAATCTTGCGATTCCTAGTCTAGTGCTCTACCGACTGAGCTAAACCGGCCTAATAGCTATTTAAAACTATCACCGATGAATTACAAGGACACGTTGCAAAGCTTCACAGAAAACAGGTGGGCCTGTGCAGGTGTTGAGTGGTACCCCAAGAGACCCCGGAAATGACCAATCGGAAGACCTACGCGACGATGGGAAGACAATTGGATTACCTGGCCAATAAAGGAAATAAGGAAAAAATATTATTATTGAAAACGGATTATCATTTTCACTCCTCTTTGAGTTTTTCACTGGAGTGAGTGACCACAAATCTCCTCAGGTCTCCAGGAAGCTTCTGAGTATCCTGGCAGCGGCTACCCGGCATCGCCTGGGTAGAGGGTTCTGTTTAAGTTAGTCCCGCAGATCCATTATTTCTAAATCGTGAGCTTAATCCTCGTGGGATGCCACATTTAAATCCCTATGTAAAAAAATCGACCTTGCATTGATCCAGCTACTCTGAAAGGAAATGTTAATGTCTACTATCTAAAATATTAAATAAAAAAATACATACTGTTATCATTTAAAAATTATTTTTTAATTGTCTTCACGAATATAAATCAAATCTCTATTACTTTTGCTCCAAAACCAAGCCCTGGTGATATTTAATGTGTATATATATTTACTCTGTCGTTAATTGTTTTATTTTCGTAGTTTCCTCCGGACATACATATACACACAACTGCCCTTTATATAGAAAATAGATTAAATAATATTAAGTGCTCAATTGGAGTCGTACCTAATTTTGAAAATTAATTAATTAATAATGAATTAGGCGGGAATACCTATTAAATGTATGGCTAAACAAATCGAGAAAAATCAATCTCTGTATGTACATTTCGGCCTATTAGGCCTCATCAGCAGAGCTATAGATCGGAAGACCGCCCTGTGCGTGATTTGAAACCGGACTGCCAAGCTGACAGGCCGATCCCATAACCCCTACACTAAACGAACTTCTTAGATTTATGATTTGTTTAAGTAGGTTCAATATACCTCTTCTAGTGACTTTTATTACACGACGATATGATAAGTTGTAAACAAGGTTTGTTTTAGAATGGCTTTTTGCCGACAAAGCTTGGCAGTCCGGTTTCAAATCACGCACAGGGCGGTCTTCCGATCTATAGCTCTGCTGATGAGGCCTAATAGGCCGAAATGTACATACAGAGATTGATTTTTCTCGATTTGTTTAGCCATACATTTAATAGGTATTCCGCCTAATTCATTATTAATTAATTATTTTTCAAAATTAGGTACGACTCCAATTGAGCACTTATTCTCCCAAAAATTGTCGGCAAAAAGCCATTCTAAAACAAATCTTGTTTATAAATAATATTAATACGTAAGACGCAAACCATTTTAAGTGTAATAGCTGAACATTCTGGCTTATTAAATCTACCTTAAACAGACTAGATTAAATTATTCAAATCAATGGTATATTTTCACTAGCCATTCGGATGAAGATATTAAGAAATTATCCAATATCTAAATATTTTACATGTATTCGATAATATAAATCAAATCTTCATTATTTTTGCTCAAAAACCAAGCCCCGGTGATAGTGAATGTATATATAGGAATGATTTTATTTTAAAAACAATTATCAGCAAATGTCAAGATATATAAATCGGTCGACAGTTAAAAGACAATTTTCGCAGAACTCAACATAACCGATTGAAAAGAAAACAAATATAAGGAGTTAGAGAGAGAGGAGAGAGAGAGAGAGAGAAAGAGAGAGGAGAGAGGGGGGGGAGGGAGGGAAAGGGGTAAAAAAGTGAAAGAGGGTTCGTATAAAGAAAAAGCAGAAGAAAAAAAAGAAAAAATACAAAAGAAAAAATTAGAGAAATATTACGAGAAAAGAAAGAGAGAATAGATAGGAATAATAGATAGAGAGAGAGAGAAGAGGACGAGAGAGAGAGAGAGCGGAGAGAGACGTAAAAAAGTAAAAAACAGGGTCGGGGTAAAAGAAAAACAAAAGAAGAAAAAATGTCTAAAGGAAAAAAAGAAAGAGAAATATAAAGAGAGGGAGAGAGAGGAGGAAGACGAGAGAGAGGGGAGAGAGAGACCAGAGACAGAGACAGAGTAAAAAGTGAAAGAGGGTCGTATAAAAGAAACAAGAAAGAAAAACAGAAAAAATACAATAGAAAACAAGAGACAGAGAAATATGAAAGAGGAGAGAGAGAGAGAGACAGAGACAGAGACAGAGACATTGGAATAATGCAATCTCTCTCAACACACAACGAGGAG
>CM042160.1:4156255-4186255 GCA_023376005.1 Doryteuthis pealeii
AGGGAGAGAGATACGAATACAAAGCTTAAATTTCGAACCAATTTTCATATCATATGGCGCTTCTGCATCTTTTTGTAAGACAATATAAAATAAGATATAAACACCATGCTAATAAACACCTATTTTCTGATTTACCATATTTCAAAATGTGCTTATCACTACTAGATAAAAAGCAAAATAAGAAATTGGACAATTTTTTTTATTTTTTAAATTGATTTTTTGATTTTGATTTTGTTCTTGTTTTACGGCATATCAACTGCAATGGGTCATTTAATGCCAACTACGTTTTTTAAATGAATTGGTGATAATGTTTAATTTTCTAAAGATTTTTTTTTTTGGACATATTTTTTGTGAATGGAACTTTTTGAATTGAAAAATACCGCATGGTGAATATCTAAGTTTGGCCTTTTTTTTACACCTGTCACCATCAAGGAAAAACAGCATAAATAAAGATAAGAATCAGGTAAAACAAAATGTTCATAGAACCCCTATTCCATTTCTTACAATGATAACCATGGTACCAGGAAGAATATTTAGTAGTATCTCTATGTTTTTCCTCACATACATAACTGATATATTGGTAGAATTTTAAATTCGAAGTGTCCTTCGTATAAAATATCATTATTAGGAAACTATCACTTTATACTATTTTACACTAAGGGGCCGGTCTAGCATAGTGGCGGGTAGAGCACTTGCCTAGGAACACACAGTTTCTGGGTTCGATATCGGTTCTCGCCAACTCAGCCGTAAGCAAGTACAGGGATCTCTGTACGGTAAAGTAAAGAGACTGATGGTATGTGTTGCGCTCCACCACAGACTCAAAAAACAATCTCCTTGTCTAGCGCTAGTAAAATGGGATAGACTCCCTCACTGTTGGCTGATAACGATATCACGCCACCAGTCGATTTTACACTAAAGGGTGAAAATAAATGTTGGTTAGATCTTTAGAAAACGCAAGGTTCCTAGTTCGATACCGGTCCTCGCCAACTCAGCGTTATGAGTAGCACAGGGATCTGTGTGGTAAAGTAAAGACCTGATGGTATGTGTTGCGCTCTACCACAGACTCAAAAACGATCTCCTTGGTCTAGCGCTAGTGAAAAGGGGATAGACTCCCACGCTGATTGGCTGATACCGACATTAGGCCGCCCCGACGACTTTACTTAGATTTTAATATCCTTAAAGGTCTGATGCTCTACCGACTGAGCTATGCGAACAGCCGAAAATAAATGTGTGTATGCATGTGTGTATATATATGTGTGCACGTGTATGTGCATATGTAAGTGCAAGTGATCGTGCATATGTATGAACGTGTGTGTGTGTGTGTTGCGTGCGTGCATGTGTATGTGTGTGTTAGAAATATCTGACGAAATGTGTGACAAAACACCTTAAACGCGTGTAAAATTGATTTTATTGAACAAAATATATCACTGAGAAATTCGTATGACTAATGAATAGAAAAAAAATCAATTAATAAAAGATGTTTTGTTTCCAATGTTTAGAACTGAATATTTTTGTCGTTTGACCTCTGGTGACATCAAATGACCTATCATGTCAACTTTGCATCGCCGATGTTGCAAGTGGACGTCTTGGAAGGCTCGAAAAGTCTTCGTGACAAAAATGACGTCAACAGACCTCGTTGTTTTAGCTTGAAAGTACCGCGGAAAATAAATTAGATTTTGAATAAAATAAATACTGCAATAGAATTTAAAAAAAACACTAAAATCATTTTGTAAGATTTCTAAGAAAGAGAATATTTGACCTTATTTAAATTCAAATTGACCTGATTCATGAGAAGCTACGGGATAGCTGCATCTGATACATAACATGCGAATCAATTGCATGCTGTCTAATAACTCACTTTATGCTCACAGAGGAGCAAACATATTTACCAATAAGGTAATTAAGATATTCATTCAATGGAAGAAAGTGACAGGTAGAATATAGTAAAAAACGGGTCAGTTTTTTTTTTCTTAATTTCAAATTACAACTAAATAGAACCAATTAAAGTGGTTTTTTTTAAACATTACACAATCTTGGTACTACAGAATATTTTCTTATGAATTTTGCGTCACTATACTAAATAGGATAAAAGCCTTTACCAAACAATCGTTGATTCACTCAGCTTTAGTATTATATATATATATATATATATATAATTATATATATATATATATATATATATACTTTGGGCGGTACCAAGTTTCTTGGTACAAGGTGATTCTAGGTGGGTCCTAATTCTCTACCAGTAGTTTGTTGTAGAGTTCAGGTTCTGTATGAGAGCTCAATGTTTAATTATTGTAAACAGAGCAACGGTATTTGGGAATAAAAAGGCCTTAAATACCATGGGTATCGTGGCCAGTAACCACGATACCCATGGTATTTAAGGCCTTTTATTCCCAATATATATATATATATATATATATATATATATATATATGGATGCGTGTTTGTGCGTGTGGGAATTGTGTGCGGGTGTAAATAAACAATGTTTTCATTCTTTTTTCTTTCCTTTTTTTTTAACAAGAAAGATAGCAAATACTATTCAGTAGAGCACGATAAAACATAAAAATGAACTGATATCTAATTTCCTAATATTGACTTCATGAGTTTCATATCTGTTATATCCCGAGATGTAGGAAATACAAAATGATAATTTAGTATTAGACCACACACATGCATACATACACACATACATACTAACATACATACATGGCAATAGCATAATCTTTACAGATCATTGCCGTCCCTCACAATCCCACAACTCCACCACCAGAACCCTTCCTTGCATGAGCCCTCAAATGACTCATCAAACCTGCTGCAGATCTACAAAGTTTGACGCAATATGACATTGAAAAAGACTTCTTCCCGTTGAATGAGATGATTCAGATGAATCAGATGAGTCAGATGATAAAATTTGATGCTTATGCACCACCATATGTCTCTTAAGACCAGAAGCCGACTTACAGACCTTGCCACATATAGCACAAGACACATTATTTACTCCTGGAATCTGCATGGATTGACCCAGGTGAGATTTCCTATGATTGACATAGCCAGCCCTCGAAAGCAAAACTCGACCACATGTCAGACACTTCCAACCCTCCATGTTCTCTCCAATATGACAGGTGTAACCCTTTCGAAGTTGACGCTTTAGGTTTTCATGCACGATTCTTTCACTCTCATAACTGGTACAGCCATCATCCACATGAACTCTCCAGTCAGTTCTCTTTAGTGCCAGCTTTTCCCAGTTGTCAGGACTTATTTTTATTTTTACAAGGTTGTTTTTTATTCCTTGTTAGGTTACATACATACATACACACATACATACAAACATACATTAGTTGGTTGGTTGGTTGGTAGACAGGTTAGCTTTTGCATACATACATATATACGAACAGAAGTTAAATGTGTAACACATTAAAGTACGATACATGGTTGGTTTTTGCATACATACACACATACATACATAGATACTGGAAGCGCGTGGTGTAATGGTTAAAGTCATGGGAAATGGAATCGTCGCCCAGAGTTCAAATCCTGGACATGGAAATTGCATTTTCACTTAGCGCTAATACCCTTGAGAAAGGTATAAATCCTACTCTCCCTCCAGCTATGGATAAATAGTAGGGCAGACTAGGCTATTTAACCTTGGTTAGGCAACCGGTCTAGAAGAAAGAAAACTCTGAATTCAAACCTGTTAAACTTCGCTTAATAAATTGACCTTGTGTCACATCCTGTTCGCATGGAGGGTTGGTAAATATATATACATACAAAGGTTGTTGGTTCTTTGGTTGGCTGGTTGGTTTGGAATATATATATATACATACATACTAACAAAAGATGATTGTGCAACACATTAAAATACGATGCCAATTTGGACCTAGGCCCAGTATGTATGCATGTTTCGTTTTTGCAGAAACACGTGTTGGCTGTTAACTCATGCACCAAACATGCATACATACTGGGCCCAGGTCCAAATTGGCATCGTATTTTAATGTGTTGCACAATCATCTTCTATTAGTATTTATGTATGTATATATGCCAAAACCAACCAGCCAACCAACCAACGAACTAATATATATATATATATATATATATATATATATATATATCAAGTAAGACCATTTCCTATTCTTTCTTTTGTTTTCTTTTTTTATTTGCGGTAAGTGTGCGAGTACATGGATGACTCTTCAGTCCTCTGAGACCCCCAGAAGGATTTACAACATTGTAAACATACTTGAGTGCCAGTAGCATTTGGCACTGTATCCTTGTGTCTTCTCAGATCACTCACCAGACCACCCCTGGAGATACATACATACGTACATACATACTAACAGAAGATAATTATACAACACATTTTATTTTAAAGACAATGTTATTTCATGTGAACATATAAAGATTATCTATGGTTCCATTATTATTATTATTATTATTATTATCTATTATTATTATTATTATATTATTACTAGCAAATATATGCACCCTCCGGGTGCAAGTATTTAAGTTTTAATGTAATGAAATATCGTATCAAATTAGAAACGCTAATGAAAATAAATAAGAATACAGATAAAAAGATTTGAAACAGAGGGAGTATAATAAAAGATTTGAAACAGAGGGAGTATAATAAAAAATGGAACAACTGAAACTTACTCTTCCATCACTCTCGTCTTTCATTGTTATTTTTTCTAATTTAAGTATTTAGTTAAAAGAGGAAGTAAAGAATAAAATGACAGTTATTTTATCTTGTTAATGGATTTCATTTAAGATTCATTGATGAGATTTTTGCTTATATTCATTAAAATAAAACCAAACAGTTAGAAATCAATAATACTAAGCACATATTTATTAAATTCGAATTTTTTAATATTAATAATGAAATTAGCTTTCCCGTTCACACTGTAAACCACTATTTTGTTGTATATATAAATATAATTGCATGTTGTCAGTATGTAGACATAGTTAACCGTATTAATAATTTAAGACAATTTTATTAATAATTGAGGTTTAGACAAAAATAAAATCATGGAGAATATGATGTCAATAACTAAGAGAATTGTGACTTGAGCAGGAATATAGTTTCGAACCTGGGTCCAATATGTATGTATCTATAGTTGGTTTTTGCATACATACACATATACACACTTACATATGCATATGTGTATGTATGTGTGTATATATATGTGTGCACGTGTGTGAGCATATGTAAGTGCATGTGAGCGTGCATATGTATGTGCGTGTGTGTGTGCTTGCATGTGTATGTGTGTGTTAGAAATATCTGACGAAATGGTGATGACAAGACACCTTAAATGTCTGTAAAATTGATTTTATTGAACAAAAATTGGTTGGTTTTTGCAATCCATACATTGGTACAAAGGTGATTCTAGCCGGTCCTATTCTCTACCAGTAGTTTGCTGTAGAGTTCAGGTTCCGTATGAGAACTCAATGCTTAATTTTTATAAGCAGAGCAAATTTATTTGTGAATAAAAAGGCCTTAAATACCATGGGTATCGTGATTATGGACCATTTCCACTCGTGGGTATCTGAGGCCCACCGAGCTTCGACTTTTAAGCAGTCTGAATAAAATAAAAACGTGGTCTGTCGAAGCTCGGTGGGCCTCAGATACCCACGAGTGGAAATGGTCCATAATCACGATACACATGGTATTTAAGGCCTTTTTATTCACAATATATATATATATATATATATATATATATATAATAGAGTAAGCTCTAATGATTCAGAGAATATCTACCTAGGATTCTCCTAATAGAGTCAGAATTATACTGATGATCCGTTAGGAGAAACCTAAGTAGATACTCACTGACTCATTCGGCTTACTCTATTATTTGTTAGCTCTACTTTTTGTATTGAGCACTTTAGTATATTTAACTTAGGCAACTCGCATAGTATTTTTTCCTTTGGCCATTTTTATTGTACCATCTGATTTTTTCGGGAGGTGCACATGATTTGGTCTTGTCTTTATTAAACGGTGCACATTCTCCCCTGATGATCCCAAGGATTTGTAAACATCATTTGTTTTTTCAATATATCAAATTCACACTGTCGGATTAATTTCCTTTTATTTCATATGTATATATATTCTCCAGGCAAAAGTTTGTATTGTGTAAATACAAACTATAAAGCCGGGAGTTTTTTTATACTGTCGGAATTTAGAAATAAAAAATCTAATATATATATATGTGTGTGTGTGTGTGTGTGTGTGTGTGTTCACATATATTTTCATTCTTAGATATATAAACATATCTTTATGATTGTAATAGTTACATGTGGGCCAAAGATCGAGTCTATGTGCAAGCCAGGATTTGGAATACTGATTTTCCCTGAGGGGTTGGTGCAGCAGAGACGAGCTCCTAATTGCACAGAATGTGTACTTACATGCAATCGTGCACTTTAACGTATCTCTTTTAACTCAACGTAAACTAGACACGTATTTAGTTTTTGGTGGATTGTGTTAAAGGCTTTCAAAGTCTCCTTTTCAGGCAAAACATCTTTTTTGTTTAAACAATGCAGAAATTAGAAATACTCAGTAGAGATTTCTTTTTAAAAAAAGTACAGATTTCAGTGAATTCCCAAGAAGGATATAATGGTACATATGATATAGAGTCCAAGCACTGTTGATAGATTCTATATTTTGGAACCTCTCTTAGAGAGAAACATTAATTGATAGAGAAGAGAGAGAGAGAAAGAAAGATAGGGAAATATACCTATATATATGTATAGTGAATGATTAAGTATGTGTGTGTGTGTGAAAGAGCGACGGTTAGAGAGAGAGAGAGAGAGGGGGGGGGGGAGGGAGAGAGAAAAAAGTGAAAGAATGTGTGAGAGAAAAAAACTGATGCAGAATATCGATTACACATTTATTGGTTAATGAGTGAAAAACAAAAAGATAGCAGATGGTTACTGGACGAGAGAGAGAGAGAGAGAGAGAGAGAGAGAAAGAGACGGCATAGTGAGATAGATAGAGTAAGAGAGAGAGAAGCATAACGAGATAAATTGATAGAGGGGGAGAGAGAAAGAGGAGAGAGAGAGAGGAGAGTTTTGTTTTTTTTTGTTTTTGTTGTTGTTTTTGTTGTTTTTTTGTTAGTTTAGCTACCGAAGAAGTATAAAAACATTTTTCTTTATTTAAAAAAAACTTTTTTCATTGCAGTATTGTTCGTCAATTAAAATTATGGTGAAGTAAGTAAAAGTAAAGTAAAGTCGTCGGGGCGGCCTAAAGTCGGTATCAGCCAGTCAGCGAACGAGTCTATCCCCTTTTCAATAGCGCAAGGACCAAGGAGATTGTTTTAGCATCTGAGGTGGAGCGCCACACCTACCATCAGCTCCTTACTTTACCGCACAGATACCTGTGCTACTCATACGCTGAGTTGGCGAGGACCGGTATCGAACTAGGAACCTTGTGGTTTGCTAGCCGAACGCTCTACCGACTGAGCTAACCCGGCCTCTTTTTGATATTACATAAAAACGGATTTTCTGTTATCCCCACAACTTCTCAACGCCTTAGCAATTAATAAAATTTTAAGAATCAGGTCCATTTAAATTTAAATTTCGTCAAGCTTCCCTTTCCTAGAAATCTTACAAAATGATTTTAATGATTAAAAAAAAATTATACGACCCTATTTTTCTTAAGTGGGGTTTAACAGGTTTGAATTCAGAGTTTTCATTCTCCTAGACGGGTTAACTAGCCATGGTTAAGAGCCCAGTCTGCCCTGCTATTTGCCCATAGCTGGAGGGAGAATTGTATTCATACCTTTCCCAAGGGTATTAGCATCCAGGAATTGAACTCGGGCTGACGAGTTAATTTCCTACGATTCTAAAAATTAGACCACGCGCCTCCAAAACAATTCTTATAGAAGAACAGTAGTGATATTATTTAACCTATAGGTGGGGGGATAAGTGGCTTCACACCTTTCCCAATTGTATTAGTCAGAAATTGAACCTAACTGGAGTTCGAACCCGCTTACTACATTGTAGCTGTCCAGAACGTTATCCACTACACTTTGTTGATTCCCTGGTTTGTTTAAATGGCATATCAACTCTCGTGGGTCATTAAAGGACAATTCTTTTGTATGTATTATAAGCGAATAGTTGGGAATATTTTGTTTATCAAGAAATCGCTAGTATACGAAATAAAAGTTTGTGGATAATTTTACTTCAGAGACATTTGTTTTGTAGCTGAATCTTATATTTTTCATATTTATGAATAATTTTTGAATCTCTCTCATAGACCTCATGTTATATAATTGATAGGTTGTCTATAAATCATGTACGGTGGTGTAGAAATTTAAAATAACGAGATGACTGAACTTTTTTTGGCCCCGGCTCTGGTTGGCAACAAGAAACAATCATAACGATATATTTCGTCCTAAACATTTTTATAATAAATATGAATATAAGTTTTAGTCAGCGTGCATATTAAAAACGAGTGTGCCCTGATGGTGAGACCAAGAATACACCAAATGTATTCACCCTAGCAGAAAAGAAAGAACCCCACTCTTCAAAGGGATCTTCAAGCTATGGGTGTTATGTAGAGCAGACTGGTTCTTTGGTAGACAACTAGACTAGCAGGAAAATTCTAAATTTAAACAGCTGAATTTTTTAAATATAATTGTTTTCCATCAAGCTATTTTGGGTTGCTAATAACTCTTCTGGTGTTTATGTTTAGACTTTTTTGTGATTTTGGAACAGGCCAAAAATTTGCTTTTTTTTGTCGCATCCTGTTATGATTTCGATCGTACATCAATACCTAGTGTGAGAACAGAAAGTTAGTTCAGAAGCCAGTTTCGACTGGAAGTTTTAAGGGACATACGCAAAATGGCGTTCTGTCACCGAGGCCATTTATCCGCGCGTGTTTATTTAACTTAGGTTGAATTGAGTACAGGCGTCTAAAAAGAAAACGAAGATCAATTTCTTGTGTTCGTTACTAAAAACTAACAGCGGCAACAATAAAAACCCAAGAAGACCCAGGAAATGACAAAAAGAAATCACAAGTAGAAAGAAAAGAGAAGCTAGCCCAGATCCCGAGATCCAGAATTGCGGATACAGTAGTAATAGCAGTAGCAGCAGAGCCAGATAAGAATAAGATATATATAAAGTCGCGTGGCATAATGGTTAGAGTCGTAGGAAATGGACTTGTCGACCCGAGGTCAAATCCTAGACAAGGCTGTGTGCATTTCACATAGCGATAATACCTTGGGAAAGGTATGAATCCATATATTCTCCCTCTAACTATGGGTAAAATAGTAGGGCAGATTGGGCTCTTTAACCTTGGGTAGGTAACCAGTCTAAAAAGTAGAAGGAAAACTCTGAATTTGAAAAAACCTGAAGTCAGTGATTGATTGAGTTTGTGGCATTCCTTGTGCACCGATTCTTTCCTATCGACTGTGCCAAAAATCGCAGATGGTCCAACAAAAGCCTTTACCACTATAAACACCGTGTAGTTATTTCACTGGATGAACCCTCGAAATCGATGAGAGAGTCCGTTTTTTCCATTTTACTATACAAAATAACTATACAATATACCTCTAATTTAGTGTATACTATGTAACAGTGGAAATTTCCAGTATTGCTGCTTTTCTCAGATAGGCTAACAGGTCTACATTGTGCTTACTTCTCTAGACCCTTGCTGCCTTCGCTCACTCTTTTCTTCTATTCGCCCCTTCTTTTATAATTACCAGTAATCAGCTGATTATTTTATTACGTCATAATTTTAATTGTTTGTTTTGTTTTGTTTTACGGCATATCAACCTCAGTGGGTCATTTAATGCCGATAAAGTTTTCAAATAAATCAATTCTTAATGGATAATACAATTTTTTATAAATACATTTTTCTATTTAACCCATAGATGGGACCCTAACAGGTACTACCACTCCGGGTCAGAGTGGACCAGGGAGCAATGGTGATGAAGGGGTGCTCCCCATTCTCCAAACCTCCAAAACTGGAACCTCACCATCAGATAGAGTTTAACGTTATTCCCAGGACATGTAGACCCTCAGCCACCGCTTTCTAGCACCCATATGATAAAAAGGGGTTGGGGCTTGCCATAAGGGCAATAGAGTTGAGAAAATCATATAGGTCATAATTTTAATTCAATTGTATATTGTTATTGTTGTACCGGCCGTTCCTACAGTGGAGAATATACACCGGTTCTCACTATAAATAGTGAGACACCGAGTGAACAGGTTATACTGTTACCGTTTAGCGGCAAGCTAGCCGTTCTTGTACCTTATTGTAAATACACTTGTCTCATTTTACCCTACCTCGACTTGATTTTTTTTTTACTGTTGAATTAACATCAAAACAGTTATATTGTATTATATAAGTACATTGGAATTTTAACCAAACAATCAGTGTTTTATTCTCCCGAAAATATCCAACCTGATATGTAACCCTGGAATTGTCCAGTATTTCCCTGCAGTTTTATATTACCTTTTCAAGGTCAAAGAATATGGCTGTCACATATTCTTTCTTCTAATAAATGCCCCCCCCCTTATAAAATGTTCTTGTTCAACCAAGCAATCCATAGTGTTATGTTGTATCGGAAGTCACATTGTACATCTGTTATTGATCTGTTTGATTCCAGATGCCAAGTTGCTTGTTCGTCATTCTCTCCATTGTGCTACACAGCGATTGGTCAATAGTTTCATGGTCTGAATTGTATTTTCTTGGTTTTGGAATTGGTATAACAATAGTCTGTCTCCACACATCCGGAAAAATCCCCGTTAATCCATATAGATCGTTGTATATCTTTAGCAAGAGATATAATGATGTTTAGGGGGTCATAATGAATTTCGTCCGGTCGTGTGGTTGTACTGTAAGAGGTTTTAATGGCATCATTTAATTCAGAGTGGGAGAGAGAAAGAGAGAGAGAGAGAGAAAAGGGAGAGGGAGAGAGAGAGTAGAGAGAGAAGGAGAGTAGAGAGAGGGTGAGAAAGGGAGAAAGGGAGAGGAGAAAGAGTGTGGGGGAGAGAAAGAAAGATATAGAGAGAAAGTGGGGAAAAAAGAAAGATAGAGCGAGGGAGAGAGAGAGACAGAAAGAGGAGAGAGAGAGAGGGGTGAGAGAGAGAAGAGAGAGAGAGAGAGAAAGAGAGAGAGAGAGAGAGAGAGTGGGGGAGAGAAAGATAGATAGATAGATCTAGGGAGAGAGAGAGTAGAAAGTAGAGAGAGCGTGTGAGAGAAAGAGAAAGAGAGAGAGTGGGGGAAAGAGAAAAGATAGATAGATAGATAGATAGATAGATTGAGCGAGGGAGAGAGAGAGAGAGTAGAGAGTAGAGAGAGAAAGAGAGAGAGAAGAGAGAGAGAGAGAGAGAGAGAGAGAGAAAGAGAGAGAGAAAGTGGGGGAGAGAAAGAAAGATAGATAGATAGAGCGAGAAAGAGAGAGACAGAGAGAGTAGAGAGTAGAGAGAGGGATGAGAGAGAGAAAGAGAGTGTGAAAAAAGAGAGGGAGAATGGGGGAGAGAAACAAAGATAGATAGATAGATAGAGCTAGGGAAAGAGAGAGTAGAAAGTAGAGAGAGGGGGTGAGAGAGAGAGAAATAAAGAGAGAGAAAGAGAGAGAGAGTGGGGGAGAGGGAGAAAGATAGATAGATAGATTGATAGATAGAGCGATAGAGAGAGAAAGAGAGGGTGAGAGAGAGAAAGAGAGAAAGAAAGAGAGAGTGGGAGAGAGAAAGAAAGAATGAGATAGATAGATAGATAGATCGAGAGAGACAGACAGTCAGAGAGAGTAGAGAGTAGAGAGAGGGATGAGAGAGAGATAAGGAGAGAGAGAGAGAGAGAGTGGGGGAGAGAGTGAATGGTTCATTATATTCTTCCAGCTGTTTGGTTTAAAGTTTAGCTTGTATTTCTCTGTATTTTCTTTTGTGGTTAAGAATTGTTATTTGCAGTTTTTATTAAAGAAACAAGCAAAGGAAAATATGCACCCTCCGGGCATAAGTATTTAAGTTTTGATATAATTATATATCATACTGAATTAGAAAGACTAATGAAATTAAATACAAACACAAAAATTACACTTGCCTTTACTTAATTCTTATCGAATTCTATATGAAATTATACATAGGATTGCTTTTAATACGTTTGAAAATAAAACGATAATATTAGAAATCAATAATACCAAGTAATTATTTATTAAAACAGTTTTGTTAAAACCAGTATGCAAATTACCAACACCATATACTATGTAAACTTTTATTTCTTATGTATATTACATTGCAGGATTTTCAACGTATAAATAACATGGACTGTTTTAAAACTAAATCTGCTAGACTTTAATAGATTAAGATTGAATACTGATTATTTGTAATAAATGACAATATAACGTAAATATCTAAGAGAATTGCGACGTCGTTGGTGACGTAGTTTCGGTTACAGACAAACAAACACTTAATCTCCATTATGATTTGTTTAGAATGTTTCAACCACTACGTTCGTTACGCCCTTTTTGTCCGTTGCTGTAGAATACACCGACTATACCTCCGCTAAGGATTAAAATACCCTCCCTCCAATGGGACCACCTGTTGACCGTCAGTGGCAACCCGTGATGCTTAAGGACTGAATCCTGGTGACTGAGCAGTCCCTAACATGCAACACTCTACTTTGACTCCTACTTATGCTAGACAGGCGGTCGGAGCGGTCCGCTCTGACCAATCAGCTGGTCACGTCAAACCCTAGCAGCTATTAAATTAATACGACCCAATTTCTCTTATAATTGCCGCTACTTTTTTGTCATAGATGTGCTAGAAGGAAGTGGCTGTGGTCTTGGTTTCCTGTGTATGATATTAAACTGCATCTAGTGATGAAGTTCTAGTTCTGGAGCACTGGGAAGTTTTGGAGTAACTCTTCATCGCAATTACTCGTTAGTCTATTCTATCACGACCCAATTTCTCTTATAACTAGCCGCTACTTTTTCGTCATAGATATGCTAGAAGGAGGTGGCTGTGGGTCTTAGTGTCCTGTGTATGATGTTAAACTGCATCTAGTGATGAAGTTCTAGTTCTGGAGTACTGGGAAGTTTTGGAGTAACTCTTCATCACAATTACTCCTTAGTCTATTCTATTACGACCCAATTTCTCTTATAACTAGCCGCTACTTTTTTGTCATAGATATGCTAGAAGGAAGTGGCTGTGGGTCTTAGTGTCCTGTGTATGATGTTAAACTGCATCTAGTGATGAAGTTCTAGTTCTAGAGTACTGGGAAGTTATAACTAGCCCGCTACTTTTTTGTCATAGATATGCTAGAAGGAGGTGGTTGTGGGTCTTACTTCTTAGTCTATTCTGAACCGGAGTGATAGTTTCTCTTAAGGTCCCATCTATGTGTTAAATAGATAAAAACTGAGTTTTCAAAAATGTGTTTAGAAAATTTGAATAGCCAACAAGAATAAATAAAACAAAAATGTTTTTTGGCATAAAAGGCTTGACATGTCCTGAAATCCAACCAAGCAACCAACCTTACATCTGCTGATGGATTATTTTTGGTATATAAACCGTGCTGCAATCTACCACATGAATTTATAGACTAAGCGAGGTCATGTGGTTTAAACCTCAGCCAATCAACAGCCCGAATACGTGGTTGGTTAACTACTTAATCGGCTGATGACAGATGTCGATTTGCACTCATTGACAAAAGACCTGCAAGACTCAGGAACACCAAGGAACAACCAAGGATTCTTCACTAAGGATCGCGCTCTGCTTAACACAAGGGATCTCCGCTGGACAGTGCTCTTGTTTGAAGCCTAAAGGATGGCTACTAAAATCGTAACATCTCCACATGGTTTCTCTGAATTTTTTAGATGAGTCTTAGATGAGTACTATAGTACTCGTCTTCATTGTTATCTGTACAACGTTTCGGCTGATGTGCCCTCCGGCCTTCTTCAGGTATTTCTTGTCGGACTCGGGAACCTTCTCGGACTCGGGAAACTTCTTTTCGATCGGGAATCTTCAATCCGGAATCTTCTCGTCGTAATCGGGAGCCATCACGGAACTTTGAACCTAACCCTTTATTAAGTCCACGGAATATTCTGTTCTCATTCCGCTAACCATAGCTGGGGTAGAGGCGTTAAGCTGTGTTAATTATTATTCCATGTTACAGCTTCCCCTGACCAGGATTGAACCTGCAGTCTAGAGATAACTGTCACTTAGAACTGTCTTAACCTAATTCCTTTATCCAGGAGAAGCAGATCCCTGAGTGCTATATTGTGAATGCGGGTTAAACTATGGATAGATTTTTTAAAATCATTTTTTCTTTTCAAATACTTCTTGGGGACGAATAATGGTGTGATCTAGGGTTGTCAGCAGTCGTAGCAATTCCGTGATGCGACCCAGCAGAGTGATCGGATCGGGCCTTTACAATAATTGTCCGTCTAGACCAGTTTGGCCAGAGTGAAATGCTGCAAGTCACGTGGCCACTCACACAACCTGGTCACGGCCTGTTTCGGGTACCAGAAAACGTGGTATAATGGTTGCAAAGATAGTTTATCAGTCTCTGTCAATGTTTGTCATATTCTAAACAGTCGCCCGAAACTCCTGGCCCTGTGCCAAACTAACTTGAGCTGAGTAATTGATTTTGACAATCTTTGTCTTATCTCTTTTTGGTTCGGCGACAGTTAATGCTTATTTGAATAAATATTTATAAACTCCGTTAATTCAATATTGATTTGACATTACGTAACTATCATATTCTTTGCGCATATATATATATATATATATATATATATATAAGATATGCCATAAAAGTATCGAGATTGAAGCTTGTATTTACCAAGATGGGAATAAAAAATAAATGTAACGTTATTTTTTTTTCAGAATATCAGGTGTGTCAAAAGTATAGAAAAGCTGATACTTTTTGATTCACCTTATATATATTATATATATATATATATATATAATAATATAATATATATTTATTTATAAGTACCAATACAAAGTGTCTTGACCAAGCAATGCGATCAGAGACGTACGTTTTGAACGCAATCTCCACTTTTTTTGCCTGTAAATTCCTTATTCGTTCTTTTTTGCTTTCTTATTCACCGTTCCTATTTGTCTCATTGACCCTTAAATGATTTTATTTTTTTGTTTATGTGTGTGTGTGTGTGTGTGTTGTGTGTGTGTGTGTGTGTGTGTATACTTTTGTTTGTAATAACCCACAATACTTCAAATGTACTCGATATACTAAGGACTCGAGCCAAATTATTATTATTAAAAAAGCTGTCTGATGATTGTGATAATTGTTGCATGTAACTTAAAGTATCATGAAATAGGTTTTTAAAGTAAACGCTTATAATTTGTTTTTAATAATAATAATAATAATAATAATAATAATAATAATAATAATAATATAAGGCAAAAATAGATAAGACGTAGCAGAATAGCAAGTGCAGAATGTGTGGCGACAGAGACGAAACGGTTAATCATATAATAAACGAATGCAGCAAACTAGCACAAAGAGATCACAAGACTGGGAAAGGTGATCCACTGGGAATTGTGCAAGAAATTCAATTTTCACCATACAACTAAATGGTATATGCACAAGCATGAACCTGTCCTGGAAAATGAGACGCATAATTTTCTGGGATTTCGAGATACAAACGGTTCACCTAATCCCGGCCAGGAGACCGGACCTAGTATTGATCGACAAGAAGAAGATAACCTGTCATCTCGTGGAATTTGCCGTCCCGGTCGACCACCGAGTGAAAGTGAAAAAAAAAAAATAGACAAATACTTGGACCTTGCTAGAGAACTGAGAAAACTGTAACATGAAGGTGAATGCCGTGCCAATTGTAATTGGTGCCCTTGGAACGGTCACCAAGGGTCTGGAAAAGAGTGTAAATGACTGGAAATCAGAGGAAGAATCGAGACCATCCAAATACAGCATTGTTAAGATCGCATAGAATTCTCAAAAGAGTCCTGGAGACCTGAGGAGACTTGTTGTCACTCAGTTTCCAGTGAACCCCCGGCTACGGCAGGTGCGAAAACCTCAATAATAATAATAATAATAATAATAATAATAATAATGGCTATCTCCTTCACCCTAAGTCTTGGATGAAGGCTCATAAGTGGAATAAATGAAAAATCTTTTCCAAGGAACCTCTCTCAAAATTAAAAAAATATAAAAAATAAAGGATAAAAATATTTTTTTTGAGAGAGAGGAGTTCCTAATGGAAATTTTTCCTCATTTATTATTAGACTCTTTTGGAGCATCAAATTAATATATATATATATATATATATATATATATATATATATATATATGTGTGTGTGTGTGTGTGTGTGTGTGTGTGTGTGTGTGTGTGTGCATATATATGCACATACACGCACACATATATACATATATGACCGAATTTAAATTTCATATATATATATATATATATATATATATATATTAATTCGGTTGGTTATCATGCATGCGTAATAATTGTAGAAACTATAAATAACATTTAGAGAAAATCATCATCGATTTCTGTGTATATTTTAAGATTTTCCGCTTTAATAGCAACACTTAAAACCTAAAAACAATAAATGTATATCACCTTACTATAAGAGAAAATTATAAAAGAAAACGAAAAAAAAAATCTTGAATGGGAACATTTAAGATTTGTGTAGCCCATTTGTGTCGGTAAATATATTTAACTTATTTCTTAAAAAAAACAAATTAATTCTTAGATGGGTCGTTCGATTTCCGATAAGGGGATAAAGTGAACGTATTCTGAGTCCCGAATGAGGAAATTCTATCCCTTGTTCTGATGCTTGTGTGTATATATCATTATTATTATTATTATTATTATTATTATTATTGGTTTTACACCTGCCGTAGCTGGTGGTTCACTGGAGGCTGAGTGACAACAAGTCTCCTGAGGTCTCCAGTACTCTTCTGAGTATTCTAGCAGATCCCAGCAGTGCCGTAGTTTGGATGGTTTCGATTCTTCTGATTTCCAATTCACCCAAATTCTTTTTCAGGGTTTTGGGGATAGTTCCAAGGGCACCAATTACAATTGGTACGACCTTCACCTTCATGTTCCACAGCTTCCTCAGTTCTCTGGCAAGGTCCAAGTATCTTTTCGTTTTCTTTCATTTTCACTCGGTAATCGGCTGGGACAGCAAAATCCACGAGATGGCAGGTTCTCTCTTGTCAATTAATACTAGATTATTATTATTATTATTATTATTATTATTATTTGCTCCTTTTGAGTTTTCACATCAGCATTAGCTGATGGTCTTTCACTGGAGTCTACTCAGGTCTCATGGACTCTTCTGAGTATTCTGGCAGATTGCAGCGGTGCAGTGTTCTGAATGGTTTCAATCCTTCCTCTGATTTCCAAACTTTCCAAGCCCTTTTCTAATCCTTTTGGGACTGTTCCAAGTGCACCAACTACAATTGGTATCACTTTCACTTTCATATTCCACAACTTTTTCAGTTCTCTGGCAAGGTCCAGATATTTGTCCATTTTTTCATTTTCCTTTAACTTCACTCTGTGATCTGCTGGCACTGCAAAATCCACCAGTTGACAAGTTCTGACTCTTTTGTTTATCAACACTAGGTCTGGTCTTCTTGCTGGGATAAGGTGATCCGTTTTTATTTCAAAGTCCCAGAGAATTTTATGCGTTTCGTTCTCAAGAATAGATTCTGGTTTATGCATATACCATTTTGTTGTATGGTCAAAATTTAATTTTTTGCATAATTCCCAGTGGATCACCTTCCCAACCCAGTCGTGTCTAGTTTTGTATTCTCGTTGTGCTAGTTTGCTACATTCGCAGAGTATATGGTTTACAGTCTCATCTGTATTACCACAAAGTCTACATTTATTATTATTATTATTATTATTATTATTATTATTATTGTTGTTGTTGTTGTTGTTTTTTAAACCTGCCGTAGCTGGTGGTTCACTGGATGCTGAGTGACAGCAAGTCTCCTCAGGTCTCCAGGACTCTTCTGAGTATTTTAGCCGATCCCGACAGTGCCGTAGTTTGGATGGTCTCGATTCTTCCTGATTTCCAGTTCACTCAAACTCTGTTTCGGGGCTTTGGGGATAGTTCCAAGGGCACCAATTACAATTGGTACGACCTTCACCTTCATGTTCCACAGCTTCCTCAGTTCTCTGGCAAGGTCCAGTATTTGTCCATCTTTTCGCTTTCTTTCATTTTCACTCGGTAATCGGCTGGGACAGCAAAATCCTATTCAAATCCTAAATTTTAAATATTAAGATATCAAGAAAATCTTCATTATTTTTGCTCTGGTGATAGTGAATGTGTATATATATATATATATATTTACCAACCCCTCCACCTGAGCAGGATGCGACACAAAGTCAATTTCTTAAGCAGAGTTTAACAGGTTTGAATTCAGAGTTTTCCTTCTCCTAGACTGGTTACCTAGCCATGGTTAAAGAGCCCAGTCTGCTCTGCTATTTACTCATAGCTGGAAGGAGAATTGGACCATATGACCTTTAGGCACACCTTTTGCAATCTCGATTCATAAGGACATTTTTTTCCATTTACATCGTCAAAATCCAGTTAATTGTTAACAGACGATTTTTAGAGATTTTTTTAATTATAAAACTAACCCCTAACCCTAACCCCTAATCCTAACCCTAACCCCTAACAAATAACCGGATTTTGATGGTGTAAATAAAAAAAATGTCCTTATGAATAGAGATCGCAAAAGGGTGCCTTAAGGTCATATGGTCCGTAGAATTGGATTCATACCTTTCCCAAGGGTATTAACGCTATGTGAAATGCAAACAGCTTCGTCCACGAATTGAACTCGGAACGACGAGTCCATTTCCTACGACTCTAACCATGCGCTATATAACACCTTCAGAAAGACCTCATTGACGGAATGGATTCTGTTTGCGATTGGAACTGCCACAAAAGTAAATGAATTGATTGACTAATTCATTGATTGACGGGTTCTTCGATTTGTGGTGTTAAAGAGATGAAAGAAATTCGAAAGTGTCGATGAATCGTTGAAGAATACTGACAACTCATATAGATGTTGATAATCCCATAGATATAGGCTTTTACAGAGACTGACAGCTTAATTGACACAGGATCATACGCTTGTGGGTGCGTAGACGCACATCTTATACATTATCTGTCAAGGATGACAATAGGTGCATCATTTTTTTTTTTGTTTTTTTTTGCTAATGCTAAACACCAGTTTCACCAACAGCTATCGTATCAGGCTCGTAACAATATATATATATATATATATATATAATATATATATATATATATATATCTTATTATAATGAAGATTGTGTGCTTTTCTGTCTGTAACCGAAACTAAATCACTACTCAAGTCACAATTACCTTTGTTATTGAGGTCAAATTGACAATGAATTTATTTTTATCTAAACCTCAATTATTAATAAAATTGTTTTACATTATTAATACTGTTAACCATATCTACATATTAACAACATGCGATTATATTTATATATACAACAAAATAGCGGTTTACAGTGTGAACGGGAAGGCTAATTTGCATATTAATATTAAAAAATCGAATTTAATAAATATGTGCTTAGTATTATTGATTTCTAACTGTTTGGTTTTATTTTAATGAATATAAGCAAAAATCTCTTCAATGATTCTTAAAAGAAATCCATTAACAAGAACAAATAACTGTAATTTTATTCTTTACTTACTCTTTTAACTAAATACTTAAATTAGAAAAAATAACAATGAAAGACGAGAGTGATGGAAGAGTAAATTTCAATTGTTCTATTTTTCGATTATACTCCCTCTGTTTCAAATCTTTTTATCTGCATTCTTATTTAGTTTCATTAGACTTTCTAATTTAATACGATATTTTATTACATTAAAACTTAAATACTTGCGCCCGGAGGTTGCATATATTTGCTAGTATATATATATTGAACAGGCTCACCGCTGCTTAATTTCGGTTTCTTGCGGAGACCGTTGCTTTCAACGTGACTTTACCGTAAGCTTAAGCATGACGGTCACCACCCACAGCCAATAGGTGGCCTTATTGTGTATTTGTGTGTGTGTGGGGGGGGGGTAGTCCTATCCGTCTGTTGAGGTGCAGTTGGCATATTTACAGCCCATATCCAACACACACACACACACACACACACACACATATATATATATATATATATATGTGTGTGTGTGTGTGTGTGTGTGTGTGCTTACGTGCACCCATGATGTTATTTGTCTGAGATTCAAGATAAGTATGCTCGTAACACATGGGTGGACGTGAGAGAGCACAATCTGGAATCGGACCATCCCTTCCTTAAAACAAATCAGGAGAAATGAACATAAACAGTTCAAATTCGAAGACGGTTCGCTGATGCCACTTTCCCTGCCTATTTTCGTATTACCACCTTCTTCATGAAACAAACAGATATATTTTATCTATAGATGGGAACCTAACATGTACTACCACCCTGGGTAAGAGTATATCTTCGTATAATGACAACGGATGAATGACACATCAACACTCCATTCCGACATGAAAGCAGTAACGTCACAAAATGAGTACAACAGTCCGAAAATTTTAGATAATAATAGTTATGAAGCCTTATCTGAAAAAAAAAATTCAGACAACTAATTAATAAAATGATCGATAATCTATAAGAGGAATGGATTTTATTTTTTAAAAACGTTTCCAGTCCAAATTTTGTTGATAATATTTTTATTTTTTTCGTTTGTGCACAACCATTTCTTTTTTGTTTTTGTTTTTTTCGTTTGTGCTTAATTAATTTGATGAAATTGTTTATTCCATCAAAGTGCAAGACATCGATTTTCCTGAAAGAAAATTCCCTGGAGAAGAAGATTCTGTTTTTAAAGCAAAGCAAATACAAAGACCTTACTTAGGAAATTAATAAAAAATTCCGAAAAGTAAAATGAAATATCACTTTTTTCCTTTTTATTTGCTAACTTATATTTTGATAAGAGAGTAGTGTAATGGTTACCGTCTCAGAAAATGGACAAGGCGAGGCTAGTTCAAATCCTGGATGTGGCTGTTTGCATTTTTCCAATAACGCTAATACCCTTAGGAAAGGTATGAATAAAACTGTTCTCCCTCCAGCTATGGATAAATATTAGGAAAGACAAAGCTCTTTAACCTAGGTTAGGCAACCAATCCGGAATGAAACTCTAAATTCAAGTAATTGACCTTGTGTCACATCCTGCTCGTGAAGAGAGGTTAGTATATATATATATATATATATATATATATATATATAGAGAGAGAGAGAGAGAGAGAGAGAGAGAGAAAGTGATATGAAAAAAAACACAGTTGTTGTTGAATATATTTTTTCCAGCTTTGCATCGCTTGCTAATATTGCCAATATTTTGATTTCATCAAAAGATATTCATCAGAGCATATTGATAGAAAGACAATATATAATATATAATATATATATATATATATATATATATACTAGGATGTCGCAGACCAGTAAGTTAGCAACTATCCCATGAGGAATCACCCTGCCATCACCTTATACGGGGGGAATCGCAAAGGCAGGGTCCTCAAAATATTTACAAATCACAGAAACGTTTATTGTTTATTACCAATTATGATTTATCAGATGAGACTTCTCCTACCGCTCGTCTAGCCTAACTAAGATCCAAGTAGAGTGTTGCATGTCATGGACAGCTCAGCTATTGGGATTCCGTCCTTACATATCAAGGGACAGCACCCAGGGCCAACAGGTGGTCCTATTGGGTATTTTATCCATCGACAAAGGTACAGTCGGCGTATTCTACAATCCCAGCCAAAAGGTTATCAATTATTTAAGATATTCAATATGTTATGGTGATCAAAATAATTATTTAAGCAGATATCTAATCTATTTAAGGAGATCAAATAATTGTTTAGGGGGACGTTTAATATTTATGTTGATCATGATAATTGACCCCAGCACCAAAACCTTAAATCAAAATTGAATAAACTGAACACAAGGGAAAATAGAGACTGTTCAGCCCACGGTGGTGTAGAAGTGTACGTGAATACTAAGAGAGGTGCTGGAGATATGAGAAGACTGCTCAATCCCCCAGACTTAAGCACCAGACATATGATGTGAATATACAAAGGAATGATAATAATGATAATCTCGTACTGAGAAAACTATGGGACATGAATGTCGTGCCCATAATAGTAATCTATACATATATAAAAGGGCAGTTGTGTATATGTGTATGTCCGGGGGAAACTTCGAAAATAAAACCATGTAACGACAAAGTAAATATATATATACATTCACTATCACCAGGGCTTGGTTTTTGAGAAAAAAATAATAAAGATTTGATTTATATTTGGGAATATATTTAAAAATTAAAATTTGTATAGTAACAGAAGGTAATTGAAATATGATGTTGATTGATTGAATTAATCGCCTTTTTTATATATTTTTTTTTTTTTTTGTAAATTGTAAATTATTGAATTAAAATTTCTTACCATATTGTTATATATTTATGTGGGGATTTCATGGGACATCCAGTGAGGATCTCACTTGTGATAAGTAATAACGGATCTACGAGACTAACTTAAAAAAGCCCTCTACCCAGGCGACGCCGGGTAGCCACTTCTTTTTACTATAAACTGTAATGAAATAGACATTCGTTATAGAATTGAGATTTCTCTGAATGTTTGAGATGAGGCTTGAAGATTAGTATCATTAGCGTTGTTCGGACTATTGTCCCCATCTTCATTGTTATTTGTACAACGTTTCGGCCGATATACCCTCCGGCCTTCTTCAGGTAATTCTTGTCGGACTCGGGAACCTTCTTTTCGAACTCGGGAATTTTCAAAGTTCCGTGATGGCTCCCGAATACGACAAGAAAATTCCCGAGTTCGAAAAGAAGGTTCCCGAGTCCGAGAAGGTTCCCGAGTCCGACAAGAAATACCTGAAGAAGGCCGGAGGGTATATCGGCCGAAACGTTGTACAAATAACAATGAAGATGGGGACAATAGTCCGAACAACGCTAATAATACTAGAATTGAGATTGTCTAAACATCTGAGATCAGATGTTTGGGATTTAACCTGTCTTTATACTTTAAATGAATTTTTAATGATGCACTTCGATGTTTTGAAATTTTTCTTACGATATAAACTTTTATAGTTATAAAATAATGGACGATTTTAGATATTTTTTCCTTTCTATTTATTTTGTTGACAGAAAGATTGTTTTGATTGAGAGAGAAAAAAAACGAGGGAAAATATTTTCTTCAACAGACGGATCAATTTCTTTTGTAGAAATATAATTATATTTTTAACAAAGCCAAAAAGATAATAAAATACTAAAAAAAAAAAAACAGTTTTAAAAGCTGAACCTTGTGAGATACACTTGAAAGAGAAACATGTATTTAATTTGTTTTATCTCACACACTCTAAATCTATGAATCCATCTATATATCTATATATCTATCTGATGTACAGATGTACACACACACAAACTATCTAAATAAGATGAACAAGACATATTGACACTGCTGGAGACACAAGAACGAACACATACGTGAATTTCTCCTTTGAATAACTAATAATAATCCTAAGTTATAAATTATAGCTTCAAGTAATTTAATACAAATAATTTACCCTTATATATTGAATATCATCGAATACAAATATCTTTTAAACATATCTATTTGACCTATAGATGGGACCCTAACAGTCACTACAGCTCCGGATAACATAGCACACTCCCCAGATCTCCAGAACTGGAGCCTGTGTTTTGCATTGAAAAACCGAATAACTACGCGAACTTCACATGTGGAGGTAGCATCAATCGGTGTTACATAATCTATGCGGTTGCATAAGATTATTGTCAATCCCCTGTAATTCTGAGGGGATGACCCCTTTCATACCATGGCCGGGTCCTTCTATTGAAAATTACAGAAGCCCGCCAAATATGTGAAGTCACGTGGGACCTTTTTTGAGTCAGGCAGGGCAGCGGCCATTTTATGCTCTGCCTAAAACTGGAACTCACGCGCGCTATGTTATGTCTGGGTTGGGGATTTACCGAATAAAGAACATT
Organism: Doryteuthis pealeii; assembly: GCA_023376005.1. NCBI lineage: Eukaryota > Metazoa > Mollusca > Cephalopoda > Myopsida > Loliginidae > Doryteuthis > Doryteuthis pealeii. The sequence goes on from CM042160.1 coordinate 4,180,277, forward strand.
AAAAGAAAATCGAAGTCTTGTGTTTACTAAAAACTAACAATGACACAGGGCTTCTGATAAGGAGAAATCCCTAACAGAAAACCAGACCCGAGATCCCCAAGAAAGTCCAGACCCAGACGCAAGATGTTAGAAGATTCCAGACCAAGATGATAGAAGAAGCAAAGCCAGCCAGAAGAATAGATGTCCAAGATATAGAAGCACGTAAGAAGTAAAGAAGTAAGAAAAGGGTATACAACATTATATCGATTTGGTACTGTGAAGACCTCAGTACGTAATATCGGGAGCTCCATCAGAAACGACTGCCAAGCCCAGATAGAGCATGACAAGGCGCGAACATGGAGGAACAACAAAAAGAACACTTGCTATAGCCACAGGAAGAGTTTCCCTGTGTCTGCAACGTTTGGGAGACATTTATTTTAGGATTAACCTCGAATTTTTAACAGAAAAAGTTTTAATGTTCCTCAATATCTAATTAGCATAAAACAAAACGCCAGCAAAAGCTCCTCGCCGTGTCTTTTCTTTCCGACCTAGTGTGCAAAACATATTCATCCATATATATATATTTACCAACCCTTCCGCACGAACAGGATGCAACACAAGGTCAATTTATTAAGCGGAGTTCAACAGGATTGAATTCAGAGTTTTCCTTCTCCTAGACCGGTTACCAAGCCAAGGTTATAGAACCCAGTCTGCGCTGCTATTTAACCATAGCTGGAGGGAAAATTGGATTCATACCTTTCCCAACGGTATTAGCGCTATGTGAAATTCAAACAGCTTCGTCCAGGAATTGAACTTGGATCGACGAGTCCATTTCCTATGACTCTAACCATTAGACCACGCGCCTCCTATTCATCCATCATATAAGTTAATAAACTCGTTGTTTTTGTTAATGCTGTGTTATCTCATTTCGATAAATTTCTCAACCCGTCACACTCCGACCAAGCTCTGCGGGTCAAAGGAACATAGCATGGGCGCAGAGGGCATTGAAAGAGCAGCTGGCCGGATTCACATGTGATAGTTACGGAAATAATTCATACTGTGACTGGCATAGAACCACAAGGCCATATGGCTAGGCTTAGGTGTGTAGTGTCGCTGTAACTGTTATTTATCTATTAATAAAGGAGAGTCGACCTCTTTTTGTCTGTAACCGAAACTATGTTGCTGCTTACGTCACTGTATTTTTTTTTTAATTCTAAGAAAAAATCAATCCATTGATACTTATAAACCTTTAGATGAATTTATATTTAAAATAGTTTTTCCTAAAATATATTAGGGGAAATATTGTTTTACTAGGTCAACTCCTTTCGTTTCATTTTTATGAAATCCGACCAAAATATATTTTACTCGTACGATTTTTAATTGTTTCTATAAAGATAAGAGTCTGAATAAATTCAGAAACTTTTAGAAACGTTTTGGAGGTCCTTACTGTCGTAAAACAAAACAAATATCTGAGTGGAATGGAGTGAATATGATGCTTTTTAAGTAATTTTTTTTATATCAAATGTTTCATCTTATTTATTTAATTTTTTCCACCTCGCTCAGGCAATATCTTTCAAAAGTTTATTTTTACACCGCCGAGAGGGTATTTTTTGCAAGTTTTTAAGCGTGAAGTTGGTTTATATGGAGAATCGTTTGCAGTGGTACAAACGCAATAAAAATATATTAGCTAGGTCTTTTGTGTTTTTTCACATTCTTCTATTTCGTCCAAATGCTGTTGTTAAAATATATCATTTAGAAAAAGTAATAATTCCAGCCAATAAATCCCAAATTTCAATTCTATCAATTTTTTTTCTTCATAATTTTTGTTTTTGAAACAAAAATCTTTTTACTTAAAAAAAAAAAAAAAAAGTTTCCTCCTGACATACATATACACACAACTGCCCTTTATATATGTATAGATAGATATAGACAACTCAATTCCGATTGCAGATAAAATGTTTTTATCATAACATAAGTATGAACAAATCAATTATCCCAATCCGTCCCTCAGGCAACACCTGCCCCTTGATTTAAAGGGCAGGTCTGGGTTTATTGCCCAATGCCTGAAGCGCCCCTTGAGGGGGAATGCCGATGGGATCAACGCATGTTTTGCAACGCATATGGTAAATACTTACCTTTAAGTATGAACAAATCAATTATCCCAATCCGTTCCCCCCTTGATTTAAAGGAGCAGGGCTGGGTTTATTGCCGAGTGCCTGAGAATTCTCAATAGACGAATGTCGAGGAGATCCACGCATTTTTTGTACGGCCATCGCATGAGCTTCGGTTTGTGCGCGACTTCCCACGTTAAAAATACCTTGTGTCACATCCTTACCTTGTGAGAGGTTGAGGTAAATACAGGTGTATTCCTAGCGAGACTAGGTTTATTACCCGATGCCTGAGGTGCCCCAAAATGGGGATGCCGAAGAGATACACGCATTTTTTACACTAACCATCACATGAGCTTCGGGTTGTGCGTAACTTTCTACGTTAAAAGACCTTGTGTCACATCCCTACCATTGTTACATAATCTATGCGGTTGCATAAGATTATTGTCAATCTCCTGTAATTCTGAGGGGATGACCCCTTTCATACCATGGCCGGGTCCTTCTATGGAAAATTACAGAAGCCCGCCAAATATGTGAAGTCACGTGGGACCTTTTTCAGAGTCCCCAGTTTGCAGTTGGACGTCAGGCAGAGCAGCGGCCATTTTATGCTCTGCCTAAAACTGGAACTCACGCGCGCTATGTTATGTCTGGGTTGGAGATTTACAAAATAAAGAACATTAAAAGAAAATCGAAGTCTTGTGTTTACTAAAAATTAACAATGACACGGGGCTTCTGATAAGGAGAAATCCCAAACAGAAAACCAGACCCGAGGTCCCCAAGAAAGTCCAGACCCAGACGCAAGATGTTAGAAGAATCCAGACCAAGATGATAGAAGATAGAACCAAAGCCGGCTAGAAGAATAGATGTCCAAGATATAGAAGCAAGTAAGAAGTAAAGAAGTAAGAAAGGGTATACAACATTATATCGATTTGGTACCGTGAAAACCTCAGTACGTAATATCGGGAGCTCCTTCAGAAACGACTGCCAAGTCCAGATAGAGCGTGGCAAGGCGCAAACATGGACAAACACAACAAAAAGAACAGTTGCCAATAGCAGCAGGAAGAGTTTCCCTGCATCCGCAACGTTTGGGAGACATTTATTTTAGGATTAACCTCGAATTTTTAACAGAAAAAGTTTTAATGTTCCTCAATATCTAATTAGCATAAAATAAAACGCAAGCAAAAGCTCCTCACCGTGTCTTTTCTTTCCGACCTAGTGTGAAAAACATATTCATCCATCTTTTTTTTTTTGGTCACCCTAATTTTCGGACCGTTTTTCAAGTTCAGCCCTTATCTCAAGATTTCTTTTAATCCTTTATTAACATTTTTTAAAAACTTTACAAATCTCTTTAATTCATTAGTGTCGTCTCGAATATATTCATTTCGACCGTTTATTAATGTGAAAACCTCAGTACGTAACACCATGTGGGAGTCTTAGAAAAATAGATATATTCAAAAATATTTTATCACACCCAGATAAAGGCATACCATTGGTCCATCAAGAAATTGATGGATGACGGTAAAATTTCACGAAAGGAAGGACTTGTAACACTACGCTCTCCTTGTCGGAATATGTCACGTTGCTTATGTTCTAGCACTCATTTCCGAATGGAGAGATGACGTGTTAAAACATTCGTTACTTTACGGCTTTTACTTCGAATGGAGTGATGGAGTGTGTAGATAAAGAAATATTTAAGTTTCTGACCGCCATCCTTGGCCAGTTGAAAAGGACTTAAAGTAAGTAAGTCCTGAGCTATAGAATTATTTGGTAAGTGAATAAGTCCTAAGTTATGGAATCCTACGTAGTGTCAAAGGTCCAGTGATATAATCCTATGTTCCGTCATCCACGAAGGTTCACAGCAATGTGCAGGTATGACCAGAACAGCCAGTATAAATAACAATATCAGCAGAAGAGTACTGCCAGTGGTTGGCCAATAGGTTGGTCGCATGGTTATCGGCGAGTCTATAAGTAGAAGTGGACATCTGGCATAATCAAAAAACGCCAACAGTACACTTATCTCAGTCGTCTGGTATTACATAAGGAGATCCTGTTTTTGGGGCTGCTGTTCAGTTCAGTGGCAATTCTATGATGCCTGGAGTCTGGAAACCAACTTGGGAGCGACTGAGGGATAAATTACCCCTGCCATTTGTAGTTTTTAGTAATAACACAAGGCTGCTTCATTTTACTCCTGAGGATTTTATTTCCCCCAAAATCACGACTGCCGGGAGCAAGAAATACACGTCTTGCTCCGTTAACGCATTCTCCCAGACTCAATTCATACTCTGATCTTTCACTCCTCCTTTCTCCCATTCGCCACGTCTCATTAGCTCGTCCTATCAATGTGTACATGCCGAATCTTCATTTAAACTTTTCTGTTCTCCTCGAACTCAAAATTCTTGCTTAAAAACTTTCCGTGCTAATTTACATATCAGGTTACTCTCATGGCTCCACGCCATCACCATTACGTAAAATCTTGCCTTAATTGAAAAAAAACAACCAATTTGGATTTTAAGACCGTTCTTCAGCAAATTTTCTTATTTTAGAGGCTAGACATTTTAAATATTGGTCCACAAAGAAATCCAAAAACAGAATACTTTAGACTTTGTTTTGAATCAAACAAAATATGTATATAAGTATAAAATGATAATTTCTATTAATTAGTAATCTATGTATCAATACTCGTCTTCCTTAATCTTCTGACCGTTATCATCTTGCAACACTCTCTGGTTAAAAATGAGACAGTCCAAATTGTGCCAGATGAAATGCAAAAATGTAAATCCTGATTATCTGGTGCTGCTTATATACCAAATTCTTATCTCTTATATGTGTCGTCATCTCAGTTAAGTAATAGACCATTCCGTTTTTATTATAAAGAAAGAAACGGAATAAAAAAAAGGACACGCTACACATAATATGGTAAGAAAGAAAAAAGAAAGAAAGAAAGAAAGAGGAAAGAAAGAAAGAGGGAAAGAAAGAAAGAAATAAAGAAAGAAAAAGAGTAGAGAAAAGATAGGTAGAGGGTGAACGTGGAAAGTGATAGCGCAAACCTGTTTCAATTGAATATAATGAAAAGATGAAAAGAAGGAAAGAAAGAAAAAAAAGAGGGAGAGAGAGAGAGAGAGTTAAATAAAGACTATTATACGTTTTACATATTGGACTATTTCGCAATAGCTCTTAAGTAAACATATCAAAAGTTGTAATAATTAAATTATCATACTGTGGTATATTCACATGTCCTACTAGTAAGAATAATTTCTTTAAGCCAAATGAACTCATTAAGTGAGAAAGATTTACTTTTTTTTTTTTTGAAATAGCAGTTTATTGTGACAATAAATTAATAAATAACATTGCTTTTGGGTAGTCTAGGACTTATCGTCGCTTGATTATTTTTTCTTTTCATTTTTTTTTCTTTTCAAATCGGAGCTGACAGTCTGAGCATCCAGATATAATCTTATTACATAGTCATTCACTTTCTAAAAATCTTTTAGCATATCATATCGGTACTTTTTAATCACACTTTGAATATACACGCACAGATATATATATATATATATATATATATATATATATATATATATATATATATATATATAATTTTTTTGACTTACACTTGTCAAGTTCATTTCTATAAGAAATATCGAATTTTATGCGATACATGCGTTGTAAGTGCCTTCAAGTAAAAATTTAATATATACTTTATTCAGCAACGTTTCTAAATAAATCCAAAATTCGCCGAAGGGCATACGGTCTGTTTGTTGTTATTATTCTCTCAATAACGCCCCCTTACCTATTATGGTAGAGGCGTGAGTATCATTTGACAAGCTTAATTTCGCTAGGATGGTCAGCTGTACTGTGGCCGAGGCGATAAAGTGTTTCACTAGGTTTCACTGTG
>CM042160.1:4191255-4196255 GCA_023376005.1 Doryteuthis pealeii
GCTTCGTCGTCGACTGCTGCTGCTGCTGCTGACTGACTCCCCTGCGCTCGACTCACTTGTTATTTTATGGGCATATTAGCCAAACATCCGGGCACGTCAGTCAAACCTTGCGTCCGTCCAGTTTCTACATCGCATCTGTTTTCGCATTCGAGAGGACGCGAGTTCGAACCCGGCAGGCAAGACAATGTCTTGCTCTTTTTCCTTTCTCGTTCTCCGTCATAGAATTCTATAATTGTAATCCGATTACCTTCAAAGTTTGCCTCTGAGATTTCTTGACGAACCAGTTAAAACATATTCCGACTGGGAAGAACTGCAATTATTTGGGAATCAAATGGGATATCAGTGGGGATAATTGGAAATCTTTGAAGGAACACACTTTCTATCACTGCCAACAGCTCATCGTGTCATACATAAAATGTAAACTATTTGAATTCCATTATTGTGTCACTGTAAAAACGCTGAACATCCGAATTCCTAAGAAACGTAATTGGTGTCCGATTCTTCGACATAAGCTTGTGAGTTGACCCACCATGTGGCTCCAGGTTTTTAGAAACTCATTAGAGTAATACACAATTGGGTTGGTTGCTTGGTTGGCTTTTTCGGCATATCAACCCTTGTTGAGTTATTTTATGCCAAATATATTTGGTTTTAGTTTGGTTTTGGGTTTTTTACGGCATATCAACCTCAGTGGGTCATTTAATGCCGATAACGTTTTGAAATAAATCAATTCTTAATGGATAATATAATTTTTTATAAATACATTTTCTTATTAAACCCGTAGATGGGACCCTAACAGGTACTACCACTCCGGGTCAGAGTGAACCAGGGAGCAATGGTGATGAAGGGGTACTACACATTCCCCAACTGGAACCTCACCATCAGATTGAGTTTAACGTCATTCCCAGAACATGAATATTATATATGTATTGATTTAATAATAATAATAATAATAATATATATATATATATATATATATATATATATTAGGGTTTTGTAATTTGCTTGAAGCATTGTGTTTATATTGGTTTGTTGGTTGGTTTTGAAGGCTATCACAATGCAAGTGTAAAGAAAAAAGAAGGTAACTGTGGTGTTGTTTGTTAACCTGTGATTTATTCTTTATTCTTAATATTTCGGGATAAAAATCCCTTCTACAGAAGATTACTAGAAGTGAAGTTGTTACTAGTGGCTGTTAATTTGTTCTGTGTCATGTCTTCCAATACATATATATATATATATATGTCATCCACAGACATGTTTCACGCATCTTCAGTATGGCTAAACACAAAAACTAACTACGACCAGAAGCGAATTCCGACTGACTGTCCGATCCGTTAACCTCTGGGCCATTGCCAGCTGCTGTTTAAGGAACGCTGTTTTAAATACATGTGTATATACTTTACGATCACCAGAGAGATCGAATCTGTAAACAGATGATCATTGCGTTATGCTAGCGGTGAAAGTTTATTAAAGTCGTTCCTAAAGAGCTCTACCGGATTACGGGAGCATATAATAAGTCATCCACAGACACGTGTTTCGGCGTTTCACGCCTCTTCAACAACTAACTCCGACCTGAAGCGAATCCCGATATATATATATATATATATATATATATATATATTATATATATATCGAGGATATGTGCTTAATTGAAGTCATACCTAATTTTGAAAATTAATTAGTTAATAATTAATGAATTTAGGTGGGCATATATGTTCAAATGTAAGGCTAAACAAATCGAGAAAATGTCAATCCCTGAATGTACGAGACCTAATAGGTCGAAATGTACATTCAGGGATTGACATTTTCTCGATTTGTTTAACCCTTTATTTAGTCCTTTATTTAGGTTTAGATTCAAAGTTCCGTCATGGCTCCCGATTACGACAAGAAAGTTCCCGAGTTCGAAAAGAAGGGTCCCAAGTCTGAGAAGGTTCCCGAGTCCGACAAGAAATACCTGAAGAAGGCCGGAGGGCATATCGGCCGAAATGTTGTACAAATAACAATGAAGATAGGGACAATAGTCCGAATAACGCAGATAATACTAATCATCAAGCCTCATCTCAAACATTCAGCGATATAACTTGCCTCCTATATATATATATATATATATATATATATATATATATATAAACTTGCTGATGAGACCTAATAGGTCGAAATGTACATTCAGGGATTGACATTTTCCCGATTTGTTTAGCCTTACATTTGAACATATATGCCCGCCTAAATTCATTAATTATTAACTAATTAATTTTCAAAAATTAGATAAGACTTCAATTAAGCACATATCCTCCAAAAAGTGTCGGCTAAAAGCCATATCAAATAAACACAGTGTTTATTTACGTACTCTCATATATATATATATATATATATATATATATGACTCTCGCTTAGAAAACCAAAAATATATAATTCTTTGGTTTCTGTAATTTGAGCTCGGCCGGAAATCGGATCTTGTTATCGTGAAGAAACCGAGAAAAAAAAATAGTCCGTGTAGGACACGGTAGGTTAAAATTGAAATAACTGAACAATCAGGAAGTAACCAAACTGCGGAGAAAATGTGGAAGATGAATGCGAGCGGAGGTGGGTAGGAGCAGTTCTGAAGAGATTATAAGAATTACGAATGCCGAGGAAGAATGGAAACTATCGCGACAGACCAAAGTATATCTGAAGACGTCTTGAATACTAAAGAGAATTATGAAGAATTGAGTACAGTTGTCGTCTCATAATGTCTATTTGGTGTGAATGGTGAAAAAAAAAAAGAATTGATTTCTAAGAGATCAAACATTGCTCAACGACTGTCAGATTTGAACGGAAATAGAAATAAGAAAGTCAAAAATAGCTTCAGAGTTTTTAAGCACATTCTGAAATAAGATTCAGGGGTTGATCGCGCGAAACAATTTCCTCCATTTAACTTTTTAAAACAAGATTCTACGACTGGTAAATGAATCTAAAAAGCAAATAAAATGAGAAAAGATATTTTCGTAATTGTCAGTTCAACTATATTGGTTGGTTGGTTGGTTGGTTGGTTGGTTGTATTTAACAGCATGTCAAATCTTGGGTTATTTTATGCCGAAGACGTTTTCTGTATTCAGTTATTTAGTTATTTAGTTGGATGGATAGTTGGTTGGTTGGATGGTTGGATTTTACGGCATGTCAACCCTTGGGTTATTTTATGCCGATGACTTTTTCTGTATTCAGTTATTTAGTTATTTAGTTGGATGGATAGTTGGTTGGTTAAGTGGTTGAATTTTAAGGCATGTCAACCCTTGGGTTATTTTATGCCGAAGACGTTTTCTGTATTCAGTTATTTAGTTGGATAGATAGTTGGTTGGCTGGTTGGTTGGTTGGATTTATGGCATGTCAACTTGGGTTATTTATGCCGAAGACGTTTTCTGTATTCAGTTATTTAGTTATTTAGTTGGATAGATAGTTGGTTGGTTGGCTGGTTGGTTAGATTTTATGGCATGTCAACCCTTGGGGTATTTTATGCCGAAGACGTTTTCTGTATTCAGTTATTTAGTTGGATGGATTGTTGGTTGGTTGGCTGGTTGGATTTACGGCATGTCAACCCTTGGGTTATTTTATGCCGAAGACGTTTTCTGTATTCAGTTATTTAGTTATTTATTTGGATGGATAGTTGGTTGGTTAGTTGGATTTTACGGCATGTAAACACTTGGGTTATTTTATGCCGAAGATGTTTTTATTTTATTTGTTCTTGTTCAGTATTCAAATTTTTTTATCTATCTAAAAAACAAAAAACATTTTTATTTATTTAACCCAAAGATGGAACCCTAACAGTTACTACTTCTCTGGGTCAGAATAAACCTGAGAGTACTGGAAAGTTTCACCCTAAATTATCTTCAGGGTTAATTGCAATGAATTAATCAATATATTGATTAATTACTGGCAATTGCAGATGTGAATAATGCAGTTATAACTGCATTATTCTATTGCAATTAACCCTGAAGATCCTCAATGATGAATCTTGTGTAAGTTATTTCTATATACACCTTCATACTAAATCCGCCCTACTAACGTATTGAGCACTTAATATTCGTTATAACACTGACTTATTCAGTTAATATTTGTATCGACCGTCAATATTGCGATTAACTCGATATTTTATTTCCCGGTAAGTCATCTTCTTAATCATGCATATATACTTACGAGGGGCGTTCAATAAGTAATGCCCCTGACCCACTTCCAGTTGTTTGATCTAGCTGAAATTTTGCATGTGCAATTATTCATATATCTTTAGATTAAGCGGCAAATTACAGCTCTTAACTAATTGTGGTTTCTGGTTTACAGGTGTTTGAACTGAGTCAAATGTGAAATGGAGCCTGTTGAGTGTCGACAACTCGCGTGTCGCCAGATCAGAAGCACAGGCGGGTGGCTATGAAATACTCCCCCATCTCTCTACTCTCATGACCTTGCACCCTCTGACTTTCACCTCTTCCCAGCCATGAAGTTGTTTTTGAAAGGAAAGCGTTTCCCAAATGATGCAGCCTTGATTTCTGAAGTCACGTCGTTGTTGGAGGATCAACTTGGGGTGTTCTACAAAAACGGTCTCCAGAGCTGCATCAAACGATGGGAGAAATGCGTAACTCTGGGTGGTTCCTATGTAGAAAAAGACTAATAACTGTGCCAAGTTTCGTTGCTCTACTGCTATGAGAAGTGGGTCAGGGGCATTACTTATTGACCCCCCCCCCTCGTACATAGATATATATGCCAAAAAACTACGAGGGAACGTTCAACTGATACATGATGTGAAGGAAGAGAACATTAAAACTAATCTTTTTTTTAAATTAAGTCTACAAAGCCATGTACCCTTAAAAATAATAATAATAATTTTTTTGAGAGAGGAGTCCCTGATGGAATGTTTTTTCTCACCTATTATTTGACTCTTTTGAAGCATCAAGTTAATAAAATTATTCTCTAAATTATTAGAGAAGATAAAATCAGTCACTTACTTATGTGATTTCTATTGAGAATGGATTTTA
>CM042160.1:4198755-4211947 GCA_023376005.1 Doryteuthis pealeii
CTTGTGTAGGTCTTTTTATTGAGAACTTATACACTTGTGTGAGTCATGAAACCCAAAGTATTTAAATTATATATATATATATATATTCATCAAAATGCTGCTACAACGTAGTAGCATTAGTAATTAATCCAAAAAGTGCTTAGTATATTCCATAGAGCATTTATAATTGTAGGAAAAGATTTTTCTCTCTACCACAGTTTCACTGCTGAAGGTACACCTTCTTCGGGAGAACTGAGGATAAAACTAGGACATGATATATATATATATATATATATATATGCTTAATTGGAGTCGTACCTAATTTTGAAAATTAATTAATTAATAATAAATTAGGCGGGAATACCTATTAAATGTATGGCTAAACAAATCGAGAAAAATCAATCTCTGTATGTACATTTCGGCCTATGTACATACAGAAATGTACATAGGCCGAAATGTACATACAGAGATTGATTTTTCTCGATTTGTTTAGCCATACATTTAATGGGTATTCCCGCCTAATTCATTATTAATTAATTAATTTTCAAAATTAGGTACGACTCCAATTAAGCACTTATTCTCCCAAAAATTATCGGCAAAAAGCCATTCCAAAACAAACCGTGTTTACAATATATATATATATATATATATGAAAAAAGTGAATGGAAGTGAATCCGACAGTATGAAATAAATATTTTAGAAAAAACAAACACATGATGTTAAAATTTGCTGACAGAAATCTGTTTCGACCCTTTATTGAAGTGGTCTTCATCAAGAGCAAGATATGTATGATAGAGAGACGGTATGAGTGGACCGTTATAAGACGAAAGTGGTACAGACGAAACGTTCAAGTTCATAGCCGGAAATTTTTTTTTTTTTTTTTTTAATTTTGAAAATGCATATTCTGTTTTGAAAATAAAATTGCTATGAAAATAAAGTTGCTATGAACTTGAACGTTTCCTGCAAGCATTAAGGAACACCAAGGAACAACCAAAGGATCATACCTAACATTAAGGGACACCAAGGAACAACCAAAGGATCATACTCAATATTAAGGTACACCAAGGAGCAACCAAAGATTTCTTCAATAAGGATAACGCTCTGTTTAACACAAGGGATCTCCGTTGGACAGTGCTCCTGCTTGAAGCCTAAGGATATCCACAAAAATCGTAACAAGATACAATAAGATAGACAAGGAATAGTGAGACATGCTACTAAGCCAGTCCAATATAAAGTTGTGCTCACTATATATATATTCTCACCACATGGGTGAAAGAGAGTGTGGAATATTCAATTACAACAATACCCATTACAGTACGAGCGCCTCGATGTACCGAACTGCAATCTTCGTGTTCACAGTTTTTTTCTTCTTCGTTTTACCCGGTTCATTGATAGTCTAGATATCTTGCCAGCTTTTCACTCTAAATTGGTGAATAAAACAATTTCCACTCCAACTTGTCGCAACTTGATAATAATAATCGCATGGCTTCTTTGTTCGCGTTCAATTAATTATCATATCTATTCTATAAGTATGATGTGATGCGACATAGAACTTAATGGTCGCTGAGGTGGAATAACAGTAATTTGGCGTGGTACCGAAGACAAAAAGCAATCGCCAGAAAAGAGAAACCATTCAAATTACACGAAGGAAACGGTAAGTATTTTGGAGAAGAGGACATGGGCACATAATAGCAGAGTTTCAGGAACTGTTAAAGAATTCTAATTTCGGTAATGACCATAGTTATAAAACATGGTAGGTAAAGAAACCACAATAAACAACGCAGTGAATGTACGGCGCGAAGATTCCTCACTCTAAAAGCGTTCTTTTGAAAGGTAACCAAAAATGTTTTGAAGCAAACAATAAAACAAATATTCGACGAACGCCATTATTGATTTTTTGTTCAGTCAACATTGGGTCTAAAAAGAAGTTGAGAAAAGTGTATTTCTCTTCGTCAAAAGAAAAGAAATAAAACCATAAATATTTCTATTCATTATACAAATAAGGGATATATCTATCTATCTATCTGTTATCATACTAAAGTTGAGCGAACCAACTTTTGTCTCCTCATGTCTTTGTTGCATAGCGCCTTCCTCACTGGTACTAGATAATTATAATGTTGCATACCTCTTCTTCTTCGCTTACTTGGACATCTATTCTTCTGCTGGCCGTCTTGATATGCTTCTGATCGTCTTTGGTATATCTTCATCTTGACTTGGTCTGGTCTAGCATCTTGAATCTGCTATCTTCTAAGGTCTGGACTTTCTTTGGGTACTTCGGGTCTGGTTTTCTGTTAGGGATTTCTCTGTATCAGAAGCCCTGTGTCATTGTTAGTTTTTAGATAATAAACACAAGACTTCGATTTACTTTTGATGTTACTTTATTCGGTAAATCCCCAACCCAGACATCTGCTAACTAACATAGCGCGCGTGAGTTCCAGTTTAAGCAGGACCTAAAATGGCCGACTTCTCTGCCTGACGTCTAACTGAAAACTTGTGACTCAAAAAGGTTCCATGTGACTTCACATATTTGGCGGGCTTCTGTAATTTTCCATGAAAGGACCCGGCCATGATATGAAAAGGGTCATCCCCTCAGAATTACAGGGGATTGACAATAATCTTATGCAACCGCATAGATTAAGTAACATCTTTTTTACAGTTTAGTTTGATGACACGAAAATTATACTAAATTATTCTTTACTTTTGGGATTGAGTTATGTTTAAAAAAAAGATATATAATATATATATATATATATATATATATATATAATATATAGAGAGAGAGAGAGAGAGAGAGAGAGAGAGGAGAACAAAACACATCTCCTGTTTAACAATTTTATTTTTTATCTTTTCGAGTTTTCTGGCCAACTTTTTAATGTTTGGGTGGAATTCGTGGATAGGTCCACCAAAGTTCAAGTCCTAAGTACTTTCGGCACTTCGAAGTGCCATCATCAGGGGTGATGTGTTCCAGTTTTTTTTTTTAAGTACTTGGACTTGAACTTTGGTGGACTTATCTACGAATTCCACCCAAATATTTAAAAAGTTGGCCAGAAAATTCCAAAAGATCAAAAATAAAATTGTTAAACAGGAGATGTGTCTTTTGTTTAATTCTACATGTATAAAGGAAAGAATGCTGCCAAAATACACACACACACACACACACAATATATATATATATATATTATATAGATAGATAGATATATAGATAGATAGATAGATAGATAGATAGATAGATAGATAGATAGATATAAAAACAAAAGTATAAAGGAGTTATATACAATTAAATGACGCCACCAGCAAATTCGGCGAACAAGGCGTGCGGAACACTGGATAGCTGTTTCATCTTATCAGGTCTCATCAGCAATATATATCGTGACCCCACCCACCCACACACACCAACAGTGACCACAGAATGCAGAACCGAGACTCTACTCCTTTGCCAGCAGCCCACTTCACTCGCGAAGCCTGCCAAATCGACAAGCTTCGTGTGAGACGTGGGTTTGTCTCTGTCGGAAAGAGATCACAGTATACACATGCTGATGCGACCTAATAGATCGAAACAGTAATTCAATGTTCCGCACGTCGCACGCGCTTTTCGCCGAATTTGCTGTTCGTTGTCATTTAATATAAATAAATAAATAAATATATATATATATATATATATATATATATATATATATATGTATGTATGTATGTATATAAGTAAAAGTATCCAACTGACTGGTATGTAAGGGAAAATTCTATTTGGGATTGTCAATATCTCCTATACATACACAATGCTTACTAATGTCGATGCAAACTTATAAATTTATACAAGGATTTTTTACAAATCTGTTAGACACCTCAATGTATAGCAACTATTAAATTGATTATATACAGTCAATATTTATACTTTCAAAGAAAGAAAAACTTAACGAACCGTCATTTGGCTATTATAATATATATATATATATTATATATATATATATATATATATATATATATATATATATATATATATATATATATATATATATATATATATATATATATATAGTTGCTCCTTTTGAGTTTTCACATCAGCATTAGCTGATGGTCTTTCACTGGAGTCTGAGTGACAGCAAGTTTCCTCAGGTCTCCAGGACTCTTCTGAGTATTCTGGCAGATTGCAGCAGTGCAGTGTTCTGGATGGTTTCAACCCTTCCTCTGATTTCCAAACTTTCCAAACCCTTTTCTAATCCTTTTGGGACTGTTCCAAGTGCACCAACTACAATTGGTATCCCTTTGACTTTCATATTCCATAACTTTTTCAGTTCTCTGGCAAGGTCCTGGTATTTGTCCATTTTTTTTTTATCTTCCTTTAGCTTCGCCCTGTGATCTGCTGGAACTGCAAAATCCACCAGTTGATAAGTTCTTTCTTTTTTGTTTATCAACACGAGGTCTGGTCTTCTTGCTGAGATAAGTTGATCCGTTTTTATTTCAAAGTGCCAGAGAATTTTTTGTATTTCATTCTCAAGAACAGATTCTGGTTTATGCATATACCATTTTGTTGTGCGGTCAAAATTAAATTTTTTGCATAATTCCCAGTGGATCACCTTCCCAACCCAGTCATGTCTAGTTTTGTATTCTCGTTGTGCTAGTTTGCTATTATTATTATTATTATTATTATTATTATTATTATTATTATTATTGTTATTATTATCTGGTCGAAATAAATTCTAATTGCCAAATGACGGTTTGTTAAGATTTTCTTCTTTAAAAGCTCACACACACACACACACACACACACACGCGCGCATATATATATATATATTATATATATATATATATATATATAATCTTTAGAACAAATACATACATGAAACAAATAAATATTTGGTAGAAACCATTCTATTATGTAAACTGCCGGTTTAACTGTCGGTAGAGCATCCACCAAGGGATCACAAGTTCCCGGTTCGATAACAACCCTTGCCAACATATGATTAGCATATGAATCTCTGTGGTAAAGGAATTGAGGGTAAGTGTAGCGCTCCATCTCAGACGCAAAAACAATCTCCTTGGACTATCTCTAGTGAAAATGCGATAGACTTCCTCACCGGCTTATACCGAGTTTAGGCCAACACGATGACTAATAATATGTATTTTTATATATATATTTATATATATAATTATATATATATTATATATTATATATATTATATATATATATATATATATATATATATTCCTCCTAGTACAATAGTCAAGGTGCCGAGTTCAAATGCTATGAGGTTCTTTCTGAGTATTACTACGTGGATATGTCCCTGAGAGGCACGTATCCATTTGCTCTCTCCCAGCTATGATTAAATAGTAGGACAGACTGATTTCATTAGACTTGGAAAGGAAACCGGTGTAGAAAGACAAATTCTGAACTCAATGCCTTGTTGGGGGTAAAAATATAATTCTCCCTTTTTACATTGAAAGGGGGAGGCTTTCCCATCTCACATGTCGGTTTTGGTCACGTTACAAAGTGAACCCTAAAATCTCCCATACTTGGCATCAGGGGTTATTTAAGTGTTCAAATTACAGCCAATCCTTCGAATTAAGCTCTTCTTTTAAAATCAATGCATTTTATGCATCGAAATCTATCAATAAAGCCGATTAAATCCACATCTAATATTTCAACGAAATTCGAAAAATTTTCAACACTATAATAGGTGATTAAAGTGCTCATATCTCCGCCAATTCTTAGAAATGATCGCTTTGTTTGGCGTCAATGAATTCCATGCATCGAAATCTACCAGAAAAACTAAAGATATCACAACTTTGAATACTTTCAAAAATAGACAACTTCTTCTGGACATGATTTTGGAAGCGGAAGACATTGTCTTTTCGCTTCTTCACCAATTTTTGTTCTTATACTTCCTGAAAAATAGTTAATGGTTTCCTTTCTTCATGTAAACTATCAACAATATTTGATTTATCGATAATTCATCGAGAAAACGAAATATTAGTGGAAAAAAAACATTAAAAAACTATCAAATTACAATCTAAATTTTTGAAAAATCAACAAAAAAAACCCTCATTTTATGTCCGTGTTTTTGCAATAAATGTATGCAGTATAATTAAATGTTATATCTTATTTCTATGGAGATTGTGTGTTTTTCTGTCTGTACCCGAAAGTATGTCACTACTCAAGTCATAATTCCCTTTGTTACTTACGTCACATTCTACATGAAATTATTTTTAAACCTCGATTATTAATAAAATTGTTTTACATTATTAATACTGTTGGCCATATTCACAGGTATTTGCCTCTCATCCCACTTATGAGGGCGTGACACAAGGACATTTTTATGTGGGTCCACCCAAAACCCAAGGCCCATGGGTGGTAGGTGGAAACACTGCATCGATCTCGTTGGCATTCTCCCTCAAGGGAGCGGTGTCGGGCGCTCGGCGATAAACTCCTTTAAATCAAGGGGGCAGGTATTGCGTAGGGGGATAGCCCCCTGGGATCGACGCTATTAACTTGTAAAGATCCAGGGCCGAAGCAACTGAATCCTCGGCGTTGGCCATATCCACAGGTATTTTGCCTATACCCCACTTGTATGGGCTGGGCACAATGCCTCGTTTTAACGTGGGGCCACTCACAAGCGAAGCTCATGGGTGGGAAGACAAAAAATTGCGTCGATCCCTTCGGCATTCCCCGTCAAGGGGCGCCTCAGGCGCGGGGCAATAAACCCAGCATCCCCTTTTAATCGGGGCAATATGGCCTGGGAGGATAGCCCCCTGGGATCGACGCTATTAAAACTTGTAAAGATCCAGTGCCGAAGCCACTGACCGGGCGACCGGCCTTGCCATAATCCACATATTGATATGATGTAATTGTATTTATATATACAACAAAATAGCGGTTTATATTGTGAACGGGAAGGCTTATTTGCATATTGATATTAACATTTTTATTCTAATAAATATGTGTTTGGTATTATGGATTTCTAATTGTTTAGTTTTATCTTAATGAATATGTACATAAATCTGGGGAATAAATCTTACAAGAAATCCATTAACAAGAAGAAATAACTGTAATTTTGTTCTTTACTTCCTATTTTAACTAAATAGTTCGATAAGACCGTCGTGAGACAGGTTAGTTTTATCCTACCGATCGGCACATGTGTTACGTCGGGCGTGGCCACGGCTATCCCGTCCAATACGAGAGGAACCGCGGGATCGAAGCAACGGTTCGCGTGCTCGCTCGAACGAGCGGCGGTGCCAAGCTGCCTCCGCGCGATAACGGTTGAAAGCCTGTAAGCCGGAACCGCGACCGGTGTCGCCACGGTATTACGAAAGGTGTTTTCTTTTCGTTCCGCTGGAGCCTGCCATAGCAATTAAAAACTTGAGTGATGAAAGAGTAAGTTTCAGTTGTTCTATTTTTTTTATTTTACTCCACTCTGTTTCAAATCTTTTTATCTGCATTCTTATTTAGTTTCATTAGCCTTTGACTCCACAAAAATTATTTTCACCTTCAGGGGTTTATAAGAACCGCTTTGAAAAACCCTGATATGAAAATTTATGAACAAGTCAACAATATTTTCTATCAAATAATAGAATTTTAAAAATATTTACAAATCAGTTTAATGTTAAAAGTGAAAAGAAACTCCTAATGCTAAAAGAGGAATTGATTCTATGAAAAAATATAGTTTATTGTGGCCGGAGGATACAGAGATTGAACTCGCAACATCCAGATTGTGAATGGTGACTCGTGCTGGTGTGAAGATTGTGTCAAAGATGCAAGTTGTGGTTTTTGTTACGTGATGTCAGGAACGGTGTTTGTCTACCAACCAGCGACATCTCTCATTTGACATCTGAATTAGGGGCATGTAACTCTTCATTAACTCTTTCGAAATATTCCATGATATGGGCTTATAACTATTGTCCTGTATCTTTCTCGTGGGTAGCGATTATTGGGCTCGCTCTTTTCCTCGTGTTTTACTGGATCATTAACCTTGAGATTTACCCACTGTTGGTTGGTTGGTTGGTTTTTACGGCATGTCAATCCTCGGGTTATTTTATGCCGAAGACGTTTTCTGTATTCAGTTATTTAGTTATTTAGTTGGATGGATAGTTGTCAAGATGCAAGTTGTAGTTTTTGTTACGTGATGTCAGGAACGGTGTTTGTCTACCAACCAGCGACATCTCTCATTTGACATCTGAATTAAGGGCATGTAACTCTTCATTAACTCTTTCGAAATATTCCATGATATGGGCTTATAACTATTGTCCTGTATCTTTCTCGTGGGTAGCGATTGTTGTGTTCGCTTTTTTCCTCGTGTTTTACTGGATCATTAACCTTGAGATTTACCCACTGTTGGCTCGCAGTAACTGCTATGGACTTGGATCCTTGACTGCATGGATAAGCAACCTCATCATCACTGCGTCTTTCCTATCTTTCAGTGGGGTCATTTATAATTACCGTCAGTCTAGTAAAATACACAGTGTCTACAAAAGAAATGGACATTTTCAAAATTTATTTAAAAATTATTTTAAAATATTTTATTACATTAAAACTTAAATACTACGGAGGGTACATATATTTGCTAGTTGTATCAATTGACTTGTTTGTTTTTTTCTCTACCGAATATTCAGTGTGAGGTCTTTTGGCATAATCTAATTCATTGTGAGAGTATGTGTGTTAGCTACGAGTTAGCACACCGCTAATTCTCATAACCTGACTGATCCTGTGCAAAGCTTTCGCCACTACCAACAAGTCACGTGTGTTGGTCATTTTCTAAGCTTTGACTTAGTTTATTGCTATAGGTGATATACCCTATAGACTAACGGAATGCGCCGACGGTTACTATAAGTAACAGGGACAATTATGGCTTGAGAGTAAGCCAATGCGAGTCAGCTCATAACTCTATTGTCGGGCGTAATTCCCACTTCTCTGTACTGTAATTGTCTACTCTTTTGTTAATACATTTTCCTACATTTGTTACCCGTCGTTTTGTTCTTATTTGACCCCTTAAAACCCCACAACATTTATGATCCTCATCAAATACGCTGTTACTCTGAAGAGGTCAATAGGTTTAGGGTTAAGCCTTGTAGAGATAAAGACCACTATGTTGATACAAATATATAATGAAAAAGGAAAATAAGAAAAGACAGCCTTTAACAATAACAAGAGTTTTATATATATTTACCAACTCCCCCGCACGAGCAGGATACGACACAAGGTCAATTTCTTAAGCGGAGTTCAGGTTTGAATTCAGAGTTTTCCTTCTCCTAGACTGGTTACCTAGCCATTGTTAAAGAACCAGTCTGCCCTGCTATTTACCCATAGCTGGAGGGAGAGTAGGATTCATACCTTTCCCAAGGGTATTAGCGCTAAGCAAAATGCAATTACCACGTCCAGGATTTGAACTCGGGGCGACGAGTCGATTTCCCATGACAAGAGTTTTATAAAGGCATAAGTAAAAGTTTTAAAAAGTAAAGTCGTCGGGGCGGACTAATATCTGTATCAGCCAGACATTTTCTTAAGATCCATTATTACTGAATCGTGAGTTGAATCCTCGTGGGATGCCCCATTTAAATCCCTATGTAAAAAAAAAAAATTGACCATGCATTGATCCAGCTATTCTGAAAAAAATGTTAATGTCTACTATCTAAAATATTAAATGAAAAAAAATTCCATGCTGTTATCATCTAAATCTTTTTTTTAATTATCGTCACGAATATAAATCAAATCTCTATTATTCTTGCTCAAAACAAGCCATAGTGATATTTAATGTGTATATATATTTGCTTTGTCGTTAATTGTTTTATTTTCGAATTTTCCTCCGGACATACATATACACTTTATATATGTATAGATAGATATAGACAACTCAATTCCGATTGCAGATAAAATGTTTTTATCATAACATAAGTATGAACAAATCAATTATCCCAATCCGTCCCTCGGGCAACACCTGCCCCTTGATCTGAAGGGACAGGTCTGGGTTTATTGCCCAGTGCTTGAAGCGCCCCTTATGGGGGAATGCCGATGGGATCAACGCATGTTTTGCAACGCATGGGTAAATACTTACCTTTAAGTATGAACAAATCAATTATCCCAATCCGCACCCCCCCCTTGATTTAAAGGAGCAGGGCTGGGTTTATTGCCCAGTGCCTGAGACTTCTCAATAGAGGAATGTCGAGGAGATCCACGCATTTTTTGTACGGCCATCGTATGAGCTTCGGTTTGTGCGTGACTTCCATGTTAAAAATACCTTGTGTCACATCCTTACCTTGTGGCAGGTTGAGGTAAATACACGTGTATTCCTAGCGAGACTAGGTTTATTACCCGATGCCTGAGGTGCCCCAAAATGGGAATGCCGAAGAGATACACGCATTTTTTTCACACACTCCACCCACGCGTAATTTACGAGTTTCTAAAATTCGTAATGCAGTTGCACAATTATATTTTTCTATGTTATCCGAGTTCTTTTTTTTGGGTGACCATTCGGCTCGAAAATTTATGCAAATTAAATTTTGTCAGCCTACAATTTTATGTAATATGACTGCTGTTTATATATTCTATACTTTTTGAATAGCCTTTATACAAATTATTATTGTTCGGATATTTTTTTTAATTCTCCGTATTGCTTCTTTGTCAATTGGCACAAAAAAAACACTCCTCCTTTAATTTCCAAATATTCTTTTGCCAAATCATCAATAGTTCCGTGTTTGTGTGTTTTTCTATCAAGCCAGACATTCAAATCACATTTATACAACTTTTTTTGTCCTTAATTATTTCGGCTCAGCTCGGACTTTTTGTCATTTTGACATTTTTCTATCCGACTTTTGTCAATTTTCCAAGATGGCTGCCATCATACATTTCCCTTTCATTCTTGATTTTTTTTTTTTTTTTTTTTTAGAATTTTCGATATTCTTAAACAATTCTGTTAGGCTTTTTCTCAGTGTCTCCCCCTCCCTCTCTCTCTCTCTCTCTCTCTCTCTCTCTCTCTCTTATATATATATATATATATATATATATATATATATATATATATATAATAATGTTCTGGTTCCAACGGGAGAAAATTTAATATTCTATAAAAAAGAAGGTCCGCAAAATGTATTATGTTTTCAGAAAAAATGTTTAATTCTTTTTATCTTACATACGCGACACGTGTTTCTGATCTGTTGTCTTCTACAGGCATTGAGTTATTAATTTGGCAGAATATGTCCAATATTTGATAGGTTGTGTGTGTTTCTGCAATTTCTCTGTTATATATATATTATGGTATTTGTGGAAAAAGGTGACTTACCGGAGCAAATTAACTATACACACGTGCAAATTAACTATACACAGGTGCAATCAACTGTAATTAATCAATATCTTGATTAATCCAGTGGATTTAACCCTGAAGATTCTTATGGTGAAACTTGAGTAGGTTATTACCGTGTACCATTAATCATAATATATAATATATATATATATATATATATATATATATATATATATATATATATATATATATATACTTAATAAGTTATGAAAACCGACTATTATATATTTTTTCTCTATAAAAGAGACCAGCTTCGTCAGATAGCCATCACAAAATAGAGAAAGGAAAATTGTCATTTACTATGAACTCTTCTTCATCTATAAACAGATAAGCAAATTTTTTTTTAAATAAATATCATTATATTATTATATTTATATCATTATTTCTTATATCATTTTTTAAAATTTTTTTATATTTCATAATTTTATTTTCATTTATTTATCTATTTATTTCTATTTTTGCATTTTTTAATGAGGAAGAGTTCACAGCAACTGAAAATTTTATTTTCTCCATTGCGTGATGGCTATCAGACGAAACTGGTCTCTTGTATAGAGGTACCAGCTGAAATAAATTTATAATAGCCAAATGATGGTCTGTTGAGAATTCTCACTTATTGAAAGTGTAAATATTGCTCTGTATGGAATTAATTATCATATATTGAGCTCTCCAGGGGACTTGTAAGTATTATCATATATATCTATGGGAGTGAATCTGCTTTGAGGATATACAAAGGATAAAGAAGGTCGCAAATAGAATCGTTCTCATCTTTTCTGCTCTGTTGGATATATATATATATATATATATATATATATATATATATATATATATATATATATATATATATGGGTTAAATAATAGGGCAGACTGGGCCCTTCAGCCTTGGGTAGGTAACCAGTCTAGGAGAGGGATAACTCTGAATTCAAAATTCCTGAGGTCGGTCGTTGATTGGGTTTGTGGCAACCCTTGATGCACCAATTCTTTCCTATCGACTGCAAAAAGTGTGGATGGTCCAACACAAGCCTTCACCACTATAGACAAATCCCGGTGTGGGTGTTCATTGTGTGTGTGAACCTCATGCGTCGAAAATCGATGAGAGAGTCCATATCTCTCTCTCTCTCTCTATATATATATATATATATATATATTATAGAGAGAGAGAGAGAGAGAGAGAGTATATATATTAGAGAAAGTATATATATATAATATATATTTATATATATACTTGTGCGAATTAATTCAACACTTTAGTTTCCTTTCTTTTAATATACGGTCAGTTTTTTTACCTACTGGAGTGACAGGGTGTAATCGATTTCTATTTTTCTTCACATTAGGTAGTTTTCGGAATGTGTTGAAATTTTTGGTCTTGAAAAATATTGTGATTGCATCAGATTTTTATCACGACCAGACTCTATTGTCTGGAATGTCCATTAGTGGTCTTACGGCGCTTGTCTGCGATTGGAAGTGTATGAAATGAGAGATCGTGGATATTGTAGAAATAACGGAATTATTTGTCTTGTTTTTGTTTTAATTAACTTGCACAAGGTGATATATATATATATATATATATATATATATATATGAACATTTTTTTTAAAATAATGGATACTTTTTTTTCTGTTTTCTTTTAATTTTTCTATCATTTTTTTAATATTACAACTGTAGCGATTGTCCGCCCCTGTTTGGATGGAGATGAGTCTAACAGGGTTATCTTCCCTATCTGCCAGTTTTTCTTCCATAGGTGGCTGCTGTATTTAAACAGCACCCCCGTAAATTCCATCTCTTTCTCTCGGTCCGGCATCCACGGCACATGGGTTACGCGCTTAGTGCCTCTAACTCTTAATTGGCGGGTGGCCTTCCCCCTCAAGCGCTATCAGTAAGTGACTTATTTCTACATGTAACTCTTATCGCCTTCTTTAGGACTTGGTCTT
>CM042160.1:4212047-4244547 GCA_023376005.1 Doryteuthis pealeii
ACATATATATATATATTGTGTGTGTTGTGTGGGTGTGTGTGTGTGCCTTATTGAAGTCACTACCCTAATTTTTGAAATTAATTATTATTAATTATTGATTCCCGCCCAATTTCTTAATTATTAATTCACTTAATTTTCCAAAAATGATGTATGACTTCAATTAGGCACATATGTTTCCCACATATATATATATAATATATATATATAATTATATATATATATATGTGTGTGTGTGTGTGTGTGTGTGGTGTGTGTGTGCTGTGTTCATTTATTTAATTTTACGTCCTTTTCCTTTATTTTTTTTTTTCGGACCATGTTTCTTTAAGCAGCCTTTTTGAATCTCGATTAAGAAAGGGCATGTTTTTCATTTACACCGTCAATTCCGTTGTTTGTTAAGGGGTTGAGTTAGGGTTTAAGGGGTTAGGGTTAGTTTTATATTTAAAAAAAAATAAAATCTAAAAATAGCCTGCCTAAAACAACCGGATATTGACGGTGTAAATGAAAAACATGTCCTTTCTTAATCGAGATCAAAAAGGGTGCTTAAAGGTAAAATAAAGAACGTACAAAATTAAATGTCATGTGGTCCATTTCTTCTTAGAAAGGTAATTATATCCGTGTGATAATTTCTCTACCAAAATGAACGACCAATAAATAATTCAAAACGAAAGATTAAGAGAAGTGCCAACAGGAAAAATCTGCGAGTGATTTTCTCTAGATAATTTGCGTGTTTATCCCTGTAGTATACACTATAGGTATGGATAGATATTACGCCAATAGTTCACGTAGAACCGGATTTTCAGCTGGTGTGCATGTAGTGGGTGCCAACATCCAGTGAACCTGGTGACCGTATGTGTAACCACGTGATCCCTAGTGATAGATAATAAAAGAGAAGAATCGCCCCCTAAAACACCTAAATAGGAATACGCCTATCTTATAAACACACAACACACACACACACTTATATATTATATATATATAATATATATTACATATATAGTACTTTTAATATATATTATACATATTATTTATAAATATGTACACGATTGTGTTTGGATATGGCTTTTTGTACCGACAATTTTGGGAGAATAAGTGCTTTATATATATATATATGTATATATATATAGTATTATAAGATTTTTGGAAGTTTGTTTTTAGAAGGCATTGTTGATATTATATATTATTCTTATTCTCTTGGCTTTAGGAATGTAGGCACGTGTACAGAGCTTGCTATAGTGTCACAAGATTTCGATAATATAGAAAATACCATAGACAAGTGAATTTGGCAAACGATTATGGCGATGGCTAGAACTTTCGTACAGTGATCGTACAGTATACATCGTTGATGAGACTTAATAAAGTTGAAACAGACTGTACGATGGTTTATTAACATCGCATAATCGTTTGCCAAATTCACATGTAATGGTTATTTTCTATAATTATCGAATTTTATACGATATACGCATTGTAATTGCCTTTTCAAGCAAAATATAAATATAATATAATATATATATATATATATTATATATATATAATAGAGAGAGAGGAGAGAGAGAGAGAGAGAAAGAGAGAGAGAGAGAGGGGGGGGAGATAATAGTCAATAAGATAGTTATATATAAACACAATGGGATAGTTAGTACATTCATTCATTCATTCATTTTAAAAACATTCAAAAAGATGGTTTATATATATATATATATATATATATTATATATTAGAATAGATAGATAGATAGATAGAAAAAGAAAATGTAATAGATAGATAGATAGATAGATAGATAGATTACAGAAATACTAAAATAGCTATAGATTAACACAATGTGACAGATAGATAGATAGATTCAAGATCAGCCAATAAGATATCGAAATATGAACACAATGAGATGGATAGATTAATAGGTTACAGAAATACTCACTAAAATAGCAATACATAAACACAATGTGTTTGATAGATAGATAGATAGATAGATAGATAGATTACAAAAACTGAATTATCTTTACATAAACGCACTGCTATATATATATATATATATATTTATAAGTAAAGTAAAGTCATCGGGGCGTTTTTTTGTGTTTTTCTGTCTGTAACCGAAACTATATTCCTGCTCAAATCACAATTCTCTTAGTTATTGACATCACATTCTCCATGATTTTATTTTTATCTAAATCTACATTATTAATACTGTTAACTATGTCTACATACTAACAACATGCAATTATATTTATATATACAACAAAATAGCGGTTACAGTATGAACGGGAAAGCTAATTTGCATTTAATATTAAAAAAATCGAATTTAATAAATATGTGCTTAGTATTATTGATTTCTAACTGTTTGGTTTTTTTTAATGATATAGCCAAAATCTCTTCAATGAATCTTAAATGAAATCCATTAACAAGAAAATAACTGTCATTTAATTCTTTACTTCCTCTTTTAACTAAATACTTAAATTAGAAAAAATAACAATGAAACGAGAGTGATGGAAGAGTAAGTTTCAGTTGTTTCCATTTTTTATTATACTCCCTCTTTTAATCTTTTAAATACTCCGACTGTTTCAAATCTTTTTATCTGTATTTCTTAATTTAGTTTCATTAGCCTTTCTAATTTAAAGAATATTATTACATTAAAACTTAAATACTTGCACCCGAAGGGTGCATATATTTGCTAGTATATATATATATATATATATATTATATATATAGAGAGAGAGAGAGAGAGACAGAGAGAGAGACAGCAGAGAGACAGAGACAGAAAGAAAGAAAGAAAGAAAGAAAGAAGTTGATAGATTAAAACACACACAATTAGATAGATATGTGAATACAATGAGATAGATAGATTCGCCTTAACCGGGCGTGCATTTACGTGTGGATTTTTCCTTATTCAATTAAGATGATTTTTGAAGCGAATAGATACTCCATATCGATCATTTACATCAATTGGTTGGCGAAAAGAAAATTGTTTCAAAATAAAACGCGCGAAGAAGAACATGGCTCCAAATGAAATTTAAGCTAAGAGGCAGGAAAAAAAAAATGGCGTTTTACAGTTATTAACTCTCTTACGTTAAATAGGAACGGTTTATGCTCTACGCGTTCACACATAAATGCTCACGCTTACAATTACACGTATACGTGTACGCATGCGTGTTGCGGTGTGCGTATGTTAGTATTATTATTGTTGTTGTGGTTTTTTTGTTTTTTTTTAAATAGTTAAATTCACAGCTGTGTGAAATAATAGATTGCAATCATTTCAACAGCTTAAATATGATATCACAGCAGACACCCTCCGGGCGATGTAAAAATAGATTTTTTGAAACATATTGCCTGAGGGGTGGGAGTAAAAAATTCAATGTCAGCGAGTTTGTACCCTAAGTAAGTAAAATCATCAAATTCATTAAAGGATTTTTTTAAAAATAAAACAATTTGAAATGTAAACTTTAAATATGTATTAAAATAAAACAAACTATATATAGATATATAATACTAGTCATGTATTTATTAAAACTTGTTTAAAAAAAACAATGAGGACTGTCTAATGTTGCATGTTCAAATTTTCAGTGTATTTATTCTATGTTATGACGATTTTGGGTAATGTGACGTAAGCAGTGATGTAGTTTTTGTTACAGATAAAAACCGGAAGCGAATCTCCATTATTAATAGATAGAAGATTAACTCTCTTGCGTTAAATAGGAACGGTTTATGCTCTACGCGTTCACACATAAATGATCACGCATACAATTACACGTATACGTGTACGCATGTGTACGCTTGGACGTGTTGCGGTGTGCGTATGTTAGTATTATTGTTGTTGTTTTTTAATATTTAAATTCACAGCTGTGTGAAATAATAGATTGCAATCATTTCAACAGCTTAAATATGATATCACAGCAGACACCCTCCGGGCGATGTAAAAATAGATTTTTTGAAACATATTGCCTCGGGGGGTGGGAGTAAAAAATTCAATGTCAGCGAGTTTGTATCCTAAGTAAGTAAAATCATCAAATTCATTAAAGGATTAAAAAATAAAACAATTTCAAATGTAAACTTTAAATATGTATTAAAATAAAACAAACTATATATAATACCAGTGATGTATTTATTAAAACTTGTTTTAAAAAAACAATGAGGACTGTCTAATGTTGCATGTTCAAATTTTGAGTGTATTCATTCTACGTTATGAGGGTTTTGGGTAATGTGACGTAAGCAGTGACGTAGTTTTTGTTACAGACAAAAACCGGAAGCGAATCTCCATTATTAATAGAAGATTAACTCTCTTGCGTTAAATAGGAAGGGTTTATGCTCTACGCATTCACACATAAATGCTCACGCATACAATTACACGTATACGTGTACGCATGTGTACGCTTGCACGTGATGCGGTGTGGCGTATGTTAGTATTATTGTTGTTGTTGTTATTTTTTCAAATAGTTAAATTCACAGCTGTGTGAAATAATAGATTGCAATCATTTCAACGGCCTAAAGATGATATCACAGCAGAGCGAGGATGATTTATAGCAAGTCGTAAACTGTAAATTAAAAATTGTCATCATCAAAGTGTACAAAATACACACATACATAGGATGTGTTTCTGGTGTAACGGTTATGGCGACATAGTTATCGTTATAGGAAATAGACACGGCGACATGGTATGGCGACGGTCTAAGAGAAGGAAAACATATGTATACACATATATATATATATACACACACATGGAAACGCGTGGTGTAATGGTTAAAGCCATGGGAAATGGACTCATCGCCGAGAGTTCAATTCCTGGATGTGGTAATTGCATTTCACTAAGCGCTAATACCCTTGGGAAAGGTATGAATCCTACTCTCCCTCCAGCTATGGATAAATAAATAGCAGGGCAGACTGGGCTCTTTAACCTTGTTTAGGCAACCGGTCTAGGAGAAGGAAAACTCTGAATTCAAACCTGCTGAACTCCGCTTAGGAATGTTGAGGTGTTGGTAAATATACACACACACACACACACACACACATACCATATATATATATATATATATATATATATATATATATATATATAAATACTAGAAGTGGCTACCCGGCGTCGCCTGGGTAGAGGGGGGATTTTTAAGTTAGTCTCGCACATCCATTATTATATTGGGAATTGGATCCCCGCTGGATGCCCCATTAAATTCCCTACGTAAAAAAGACCTTGCATTGATCCAGTCACTCTGAAAATAGAAATTTATGTCTACAATATTAAATGGAAAAAATCCATGTTGTGATCATTTAAATTTTATTTTTTAGATATTTCCATGAATTTAAATCAAATCTCTATTAATTTTGCTCAAAAACCAAGCCCTGGTGATATTGAATGTGTATATATATATTTACTTTGTCGTTAATTGTTTTATATTCGAAGTTTCCCCCGGAGATAGAGATTCACACAACTGCCCTATATACGTGTATAGATATACATACACAAATATATATACAAATATATATACATGTTATATATATATATATATAATATAATATAATATATATATATTTAGATAGATAGATAGATAGATAGATAGATATGTATGGCAGACGCGGGGTTTAATGGGTATCCTCATAGGAATGGTCTCGGTGAACCAAGTTCAGATTCTGGACGAGGCTGTTTTCATTTCACTTAGTACTAATAACATTGAGAAAGTTATGAATCCAGATTAGATCCAGTTTAACGTCATACCCTGGACACTAAGACCCTCAGCCACCGCCTTATAGCAGTATATATAACGGTTTGAAAGTTTGCCATAAGAACAATATGGTTGGGACAATCATATAGGTGCTAGGGTTTAATATGACCAGCCGATTGACCAGAGTGGGCCTCTCAGACCGCCCGTTTATCTTAAGTAAGGGCCAAAGTAGAGTGTTGCATGTTATGGATTGCTCAGTTACCAGGCTTCCGTCCTTAAGCATCACTAGTTGCCACTCATGGCCAACAGGTGGACTCATTGGTGGGGATTTTATGCCTCTGCAGAGGTGCCGTCGGTGTATTCTTCGGTTTCAGCCGACAAGGTAATCAGGTAAGTGCCTGTTCAAGTACTTAACTGTGCGACCACTTAGTAACAGCAGGTATTGCATTTAATATGAGGTGAACGTGCTCAGCTAAGCAAAGCTTGGTAAACAACAAAAGTAAATTGAGATAGATAAATGCATTACCGGATAAACGTGTTGGTTCGTTAATTGTCATAGTCGCTAATGCGTGCAATTATGTTTCAAATATCCCTATCTAATAGTCAGCATTTGCACTTAATTATTAAGAGACGATGGAGTAGTGTCTATTTTTTTCGTTGACCTACGTAGCCTGGGCGGTTTGGTATGGAGCATGAGATGTTGCCCAGGCAGCAAATCCCTCCTCTCTACATTGCCACTGTGATGGAAAGGAAAGCTAAGAAGCCAATGCAGTTTGGCAGCGACAATGTCACAGGAGTAGCTGGGTAACAATAGAGTTCAGCATCACACCACCTGAGGGACTCCGGCACCGAATTTGTTTTCGGAGTTTAGTTTTACGGTATAACAAGAAATGCACCTGGAAGCTGCACCTAACCATATCGTCAGTGATGTGATCCGTGGTTCATTAGATGTTTCTGGCCGGACGTGTAAGTAAAATTGATTAAAATATCCTATATTATCCATTCTATACTTTCTTTCCTTTATTTCTTTTTTCAACATATATATATATATATATATATATATATTTGCCTATGTAGTTGGCAATAGGAAACACTGTTTACAATTGAACCTTTTTCGTTATAATATAAACGGTATATATATTATATATATATATATATATATATATATATATATATATATATAAAAGGGCAACTGTAAACAGTTCTTCCTATTATCAATTCCATTAGCAAAGTTCATCTTATTTAGTGACTGATCTTCGTGGATAAATACGTTGGTGGGATTAATGACTGGATGGAATCTATTACACATTGTGGAAGTGTTTACGGATACGGAATTAAAATTATTACCAAAAACAATGATCATCGGTGCTGATTAATAATGGCAGAAAAAATAAATTGTCTCTTAAATGAATTTTAAATCCCATAGGATTATATATTTTTGTACGCCATATTGAAAAATGGATCTAATATCAATATTTCCGGGACAAGTAATTAAGCAACTAAAAATGTGATCGAATCTCAGAAAATTAGTCGGAAACAAAACAGAATATTATTTCTCTTCATTTTTTAGATGACGCTTGATGATTAGTATTATTTGTATTATTCGGACTATTGTCTTCATCTTCAATGGTATCTGTACAACGTTTTGGCCGATGTGGCCTCCGGCCTTCTTCGAGAATTTCTGGTCGGACTCAGGAACGATTATGCGATGCTAGAACATCGTACAGTCTGTTTCAACTTTATTAAATCTCATCAGCGGGGACTTAATAAAGTTGAAACTGACTGTACGATGTTCTAGCATCGCATAATTGTTTGCCAAATTCACTTGTCATGGTTATTTTCTATAATTATCGAATTTTATACGATATACGCATTGTAATTGCCTTCAAGCAAAAATATAAATTATATATATATATATATATATAAACGCGTGCCCACACACGCGCACATAGATAGATAGATAGATAGATACATAGATAGATATGAAACAATGATAGATTGAACAGTGTTAGTTAAATAGATAGAAACAGATTGAGATTATTTGGTGGATATTTAAAAACGCACGAACGCGCACACATAGATTTTTAACTTTTCCATACTAGTTCCAACCAAGAATTGAACCCTGACCCCTCGCCGGTCAATCACGCCTCCACACCTAACATGCGTTGCATGTGTCAATTGTCAATTTCTTGGGAAAAGCTTAACAAGTTTTCCTTCTCCTGCACTGGTTACCTAACCAAGGTAAAAGAGCCCAGTCTGCCCTACTATTTACCCATAGCTGGGGAAGAATAGTTGGATGCATACATTTCCCAAAGATATAAGTGCTATGTGAAATGAAAACAGCCTCGTCCATTCTTGGAACTCGTTTCATCGTGACCATTACCTGCGGCGATAACCATTAGACCACGCGCCTCCAAATTCGATCCAAACCTGTTTACCCATAGCTAGGGGAGAATAGTTGGATTCATACCTTTCCCAAGGGTATTAGCGCTATGTGAAATGAAAACAACCTCGTCGTGACCATTTCCTACGACGATAACCATTATACCACGCGCCTCCAAATTCGATACATATACGAATACACATGGAAACGCGTGGTGTAATGGTTAACATCATGGGAAATGGACTCGTCGCCACGAGTTCAAATCCTGGACGCGGTAACTGCATTTTCACTTAGCGCTAATACCCTTGGGAAAGGTATGAATTCTACTCTCCCTCCAGCTATGGGTAAATAGTAGGGCAGACCGTGCTCTTTAACCTTGGTTAGGCAACCGGTCTAGGAGAAGGAAAACTCTGAATTCAAACCTGCTGAACTCCACTTAAGAAATTGACCTTGTGTCGCATCCTGCTCGTGCGGAGGGGTTGGTAAATATATATATACGAATACACTCGTGAACAAAATAAATGGGCCAAGCAAGTATTATACATTTTATTGTACAAAAAACTAAATTAAACAAAATTCAATTGAACAAAAAACAAAAACGAGTCTCATATACACAGAACCAGACATTTACTTTAATAAATGCTTAGTATGGAATCGTTTTCCCCTTTGATTTCTTTAAAAGATTAATCCTTTTAACCATGCTCTCAACCAACTTGGAACACTGTGAAGAGGGGATGCTATTCCATTCATTTTGCAGAGCTTCCCACAGTTTTTCTTTGTTCGAAAAAGTTCTTCCAGCCAATGCACGAGATATTATGGCCCAAATATTCTCGATTGGGTTTAAATCGGGGCTTTGGCCAGGCCAAAACATCACATCAATTGAATTATCGGCAAGCCATTTCTTAGTGACTTTAACGGTGTGTACAGGTGCATTATCTCGTTGAAAAATAATGTTATGGGATACTCGCAGCTTCTGGATACTTGGAAACAGTCCTGTTTCTAATATTCGTGTTCCTTTGCATTGATTGACGCCTCACATCTAAGTTCCCGAACCCCTGCGGCATTAAAAGTTCCCCATACCATTATCCCTCCATTCCCGTGTTTCACTGTCGTTTTTATGCAACTTGGCGATAATCTTTCTCCGGATC
This sequence comes from Doryteuthis pealeii, assembly GCA_023376005.1. Taxonomy (NCBI): domain Eukaryota; kingdom Metazoa; phylum Mollusca; class Cephalopoda; order Myopsida; family Loliginidae; genus Doryteuthis; species Doryteuthis pealeii. Next base: position 4,221,221 of record CM042160.1, read on the forward strand.
TTCGAATGCAGCGTTCGGGAACATCACTAAAAAGACAAAATCTTGATTCATCGGACCAGAAAACATTCCTAAACCATTCTATATCTTTCTTGCCATAACACGAGACAAATGTCTTTCTATCATTGATGTTCTTCTTAGATAATAATGGCTTCTTTGCGCACCTTTTTGAAGAAAATCTCATTTCCTTCAATTGTTTCGATATTGTCATTCTAGAAATGGAATTTCCATCTGCTGTTTTGAATTGTTTGCTATGGTCAACATAAGTTTTCTTTCGGTCTTTCAAAACAGTCATTTTAAGTCTGTGGTCGTCCTTCACAGTGGATGCTCTAGGGCGACCAGATCCAGATTTCCTTTTTACTGAAGCTTCGATTTCGAACCTTAGACCAACTCGCTTCACAGCAGAGAGAGATGTTGTCACATTTTCTTTTTTCAAAATATCGAAAATCTGCTTGTAAGTCATATTAGACTGCCTTAATCCTGCAATTCGGTTTTTCATATACTCGCCCAGATGCGGTCTTACCTTTTTAGGACTCATATTTACCACTAAATTATTATATACTATAATATTAATGATCTTATATTAATGATTAAGGAATTTGCAGTTTAATTTCAGTAAATTCCTGAAAAATATCAAAACATCTATTTTCTTCCTTCTTTCAATCTTGGCCCATTTTTTTCTGTTCACGAGTGTACACATGGTATTTTATTTCATTATTTTCAAAATATTAATATCAGGTTACTTACGCTTTGCATGACGTTCGTTTTCTAAAATGAAATACGCCATTTTTCGCTGTAAATATAATTAGCATTTCTTAATATCTTTAAATCAATCTATCTTATATTTGCATAAATGCATTGCCTTGAAAGCCACGAGGCAAACTTTTCGCGTTTTTATTCATTTATTAGTGATTCTGAATTAGGGATCGGCTACAAAGATTTTCTCCCTGCGGGAAATCACTGGCAAAAAAGTTTCAGAAATTAAATAAGCAATGAAGAATACGTTTAATTGTTTGTTGATAGAATGAACAGAGATGCGTGAGAAGCTCATGTGTCGATTGGAATGCAAGGGAAACTATATGGGAATCATTTTTGTCAAGGATTTTACACAACAAAAGTGCGTATATGAGATATATATATATATATATATATATATATATATATATATATATATTATATATTGCATAGTGTAATCTTTACAGATCACTGCCATCCACCACAACGCAAAAATACTCAAATAATTTGTAATGTATTTCTATTGTAAAATCATTTGCAATGCATTTCTATAGAAAAATAATTTCTAATTCATTTCTATAGTAAAATGATTTCTAATGCGTTTCTATAATAAAATAATTTCTAATGCATTCCTATAGTATAAATATTTCCAATGCATTTCTATAGAAAAATAATTTCTAATGCATTTCTATAATAAAATAATTTCTAATACATTCCTATAGTATAAATATTTCCAATGCATTTCTATAGAAAAATAATTTCTAATGCATTTCTATAATAAAATAATTTCTAATGTATTCCTATAGTATACATTTTTCCAATGCATTTCTATAGTAAAATATTTTGTAATGCATTTCTATAGTAAAATAGTTTCTAATGCATTCTTATAGTAAAAATATTTCCAATGCATTTCTATATTAAAAATATTTCCAATGCATTTCTATAGAATACATACATACATATATACTATATACATATATACATGCATATGAAAACAATAAGACATATATTAACTGTGTGAATTAAATAGATAGAAACAGATTGGGATTATTAGATAGATATTTAAAAACGCACGCACATAGATAGATAGATAGATAGATAGATAGGAATACAATAAATACGTATGAACCGTGTGGGTTAAATATATAGAAATAGATTAAAATTAAATGGATAGCACAGTAGCACAGTAGCACAGTAATCTCTTCGGTAAATTAAGGAGCTCATGGTAGGTGTGGCGCTCCACCTCAAATGCAGATAGAGGGATAGATGAATAGATAAGAGCCGATTTAGCTCAGTCGGTAGAGCGTCCGGCTAGGAACCGCAAGGCTGCTGGTTCGAAAACCGGCCCTCGCCAACTCAGCGTATGAGTAGCACAGGGATCTGTGCGATAAAATGAGGAGCTGATGGTAGGTATGGCACTCTGGACATATGTTTTGACCTATTAGGTCACATCAACAAAGTATACCAGGATACCCCCCACCCACCCACGCGACAGCGACCACAGAATGCAGAGCCGAGATTCTACTCCTAAGCAACCAGACCACGTCACTCACGGAGCTCGCAAAACCGACAAGTCAACTTTGTGTGTGACGTAGGCTGGTCTCTGTTGGAGACAGATCATGGTATACACTGCTAATGCGACCTAATGGGTCGAAACAGCTATCTAGTGTTCCGCTCGTTTGCCAAATTTGCTGGTCGTGGTCATTTGATATATATATATATATATATATATATATATGTTTTTTTTATGTTGAAGTTGGGCGTTATTATGAAGCATTTAAAGATAAATGTAGGAACTCGATGTTATGGAGCACTGGATTCACTTATTTTTTATTATTTGTTATCATAAATTTTCGGGATCGTTAGATTCCCCTTTTCAGATGAATGTCGCTCCTGTTCAACGGATCCTTTGTCTTTGTTGTTATTGATAGCGGCAGCGTCTGTAAAATATTTGTAATAACGGAGTATTCCGATATCGGCGTTCAGTCCCCTCACGTGAGTTCGTAGTTTGTATGGACATTGGATACCGTCTAGAGGACTTTCTAAGGTCGATGGTGACAGAGTCACACATTGATGATGAGGATTATAATGAAGGATAGTTTTCGGGATAAAATTTCTAATATTTATCCACGCAAATATTGATTTCTTTCTGGGCGAAACTATTCTTAGATTGTTGAGTTTCATTTAATTAAATTAAACCGATATAGCATCAACTAAACTATTATCAAAGACTAAAATATAAAAGATAATCCCATGATCAATAATCTCGAAGTTTCCAATTGATTTATCGAGGTAAAAAAAAACGCCCCCCCCCCCAAAGCAACATGAAAAACTTTTAATAAATTTAGAAATTGTTTTAATTTTATTCATGAATTAAGAACTAGAATGTCTGGTTGGTTGGCTGGTTGGTTTTTACGGCGTGTCAACCCTTGAGTTATTTAATGCCGAAGACATTTTTTGCTGTAGTCATTCTTGTGTATTCAATTTTTAACTTATTTTTTAAACTCATTTGTTATCTATTTAACCAATAATTGCCACTTTTTCATAATTTGGATTATTTGAATTGATCGGACTATTGTCCTCATCTATATTTTTTTATCTCCGGCCTTCTCCATGTATTTCTTGTCGGACTCGGGAGCCTTCTTTTTGAACTCGGGAACCTTCTTGTCACACTTGGGAGCATTAACGTAACTTCGAACCGAACCCTTGATTCAATCCACGGATGTAGACTGTTCTCATTCTGTTAATCATGACCGGGTAGAATTGTTAAGCTGTGTTAATTATTCTATGTCACTGTCGCCCTTGGCCAGAATTGAACCTGCAGCCCAGAGACAACTGCCACTTAGAACTGTGTTAACTCAACACATATATTCATTGCGCCATGTGTCCAAAAGCCCTGTTTCATTTTTGGGGAACCACTGTAGCTCGTTAACCATTACACCACGAAACATAATTGATATTTTATACACTTTGTAAAAATACATAAATATCTTATTAATATAATATTAATATGATATTAAAAATATTTATATTGTCTTTAATAAAATATAATTAATATTCTATACACTTTGCCGAAGTAAAAATACATAAATATCTTATTATAATGGAGATTGTGTGCTTGTCTATCTGTAACCGAAACTAAATCACTACTCAAGTCACAATTCCCTTAGTTATTGATGTCATGTTCACCATGAATTTATTTTTTATTTAAACGTGAATTAGTGATAAAATTGTTATACCTAATTAATAGTGTTGGATTACTCTACATACTTATAACATGCAAGTATATTTATATATTCAACAAAATAGCAGTTTACAGTGTGAACGAGAAGGCTAATTTGCATATTGATATTAAGAATTTGATTTTAATAAATACATGCTTAGTATTATTGATTTCTATTTGTTTGGTTTTCTCTTAACGAACCTGAGCAAAAATCTCGGGGATAAATCTTAAAAGAAATCCCTAAACAAGACGAAAGAACTGTAATTTTATTAAATATTTCATAATCTAACTAAATAGATGAATTAGGAAAAATGAAAGACGGGAGTGATGGAAAATGATGGAAGAGTTAGATTTAAAGCTGTTCTATTTTTCGATTATACCCCCTCAGTTTATCATTTTCTAAATAGTTTCTAATTTGATACAATATTTTATTACATCAAAACCTAAATACTTGCACCCGAAGAAAACGCCTAGGCACGCCCTTAGTGCACACAATACTAGTTTTATTAATATAATATTAAAATATTTATATTGTCTTTAATAAAATATAATTAATATTTTATACCGAAGTAAAAATACATAAATATTTTATTAATATAATATTAATATAATATTAAAAATATTTATATTGTCTTTAATAAAATATAATTAATATTTTATACACTTTGCCGAAGTAAAAATGTGAATGCGTCCTCTTGTGTGCACTAAGGGCGTGCCTAGGCGTTCGTCTTTATTTTACAGACATTCTAAATGCATCAATTATCGTTTAGATTTTCTTGCGAATTCAATACTTGACCATGAATTTCACTCAACGAGACACGGATTTTAGAAAAGACTCTGAAAAAATATGATACAAAATGAAGGAGGGAGACAGAACGACTCAATTTCTGTCAAATCTTCTTTTTTTTTTTAAACTCTGAAAATAATCAAACTTAAATTGCAGCATTGAATTTCTGATTTGGGAAGTGCATGATTTGAATGATTAAGTTCAATTTATTAAAATTTGGTGGCACGGGGGGGGGGGGATCGATTAGTGTTTTCTAAGGTTGAAAACAGTCTTAATTTTCCAATAAAAATGAAAACCTGTCACCGGTTAAATATTCATTATAGGCGATGTGAGTAGTCTAACGATCAGTGACACGAAGGGTTCAAACCCCAGAGAGGGTAGCTTATATTCGCTTTACACTAATCATTTCTGAAAATGTACGAGTAGTGATCAAAAAGTATCGATACTCAATATTTCAATTTTTATTATAGGCGATATTGCACGGAGAACGGAATCAGCGAAGTGGGTTCAAGCTCCAGTGAGGGGAGGTTATGTTCACGTTACACTAATAATTTCTGAAAATGTACGAAGAGTGTTCAAAAAGTATCGATACTCAATATTTCAATTTTTATTATAGGCGATATTGCACGGAGAACGGAATCAGCGAAATGGGTTCAAACTCCAGTGAGGACAGCTTATGTTCACTTTACACTAATAATTTCTGAAAATGTACGAGTAGTGATCAAAAAGTATCGATACTCAATATTTCAATTTCTATTATAGTCTAACGGCCAATGGTACGAAGAATAGTTTCAGCTAAGGGGGTTCAAACTACGAGGACAGTCACTTTACACTAATGACAACGGAAAATGTACGAGATCGAATCAAAAAGTATCGAGACTGAGTAGTTTAATTTCCAATATAGACGATATGAGTAGCCTAACGATCAATGGCACAGAGAACGGAATCAGCGAAGCGAGTTCAAACTCCATCGAGGGCAGCTTATCTTCACTTCAGACAGTGTAATCAAAAAGTATTTAGGCTGAATTTTTCCATTTTTTTTTGTTCTTATCTTAAAATTTATAATTCAAAATTTAAATGAAGACAGTCTTCCCTACTAATTGACCCATAGTTAGGGGGAGGGATAATTAAATTCAAACAAGGGCGAACTCATAAGTGACGTCCTTCTGTGGAAGCTAGCACATGGGCACGCCAGTGTGGGCCGGCCAGCAAAGACGTACACTGATCAGCTTTGTGCGGATACTGGATGCTGCGTAGAGGACCTCCCGAGAACAATGGGTGATAGGGACGACTGGTGAGAGATTGGCATGGATATCGTGCTAATAGCGCGACATGATGATGATTATGATGATGATGATGTTGATGATGATGGATAAAAGGGACGTATAGCCAAGATTTGACACAAACCGCAAGCATGTGACAACTCGTGAAGATCGAACACAATACTCAGAAGTATTGGATCTGCAAAACTCGATTCCTATTTATTACACTGGGTATTTCATGTGGTGTAATGGTTAGCAAGCTACACAAACAGACCATTACTAATGAGTTAGAGTCTCACTGAGTGCCACAAAAAACCCAAACTAATTAACTATCCATTACATTGCAATGAAGTTTGTAAAACTTACTAAGCTTGCTTGACAAGTACACCGATCTCAGACATCTTCCGCCAGTCGACTGAGGCTGTAGAATACGCCGACAGCACCTCTGCAGAGGGGTAAGAGCCCCCTCCAATAGGGCCATCTGTTGACCATGGCGTTTCGGTCCCTGAAATGCTACACTTTGCTTTGACCCTTACTCGGGATAGACAGGCGATCGGAGAAGTCCTCTCCGATCACGTCACATCAATCCCTAATACCTATATGATTGTCCCGACCATATTGCTGATATTGCAAACTCCCTAATACTTTTTTAATCATATATGAGCTAGAAAGCGGTGGCTGAGGGTCCTTGTTATGACTTTAAACTGCCTCTGGTGCTGAGGTTCCAATTCTGGAAGCCTGGAGAATGTGGAGTACCCTTTCATCATCATTACCCTCAGGTACACTGACCCGGAGCGGCAGTAACTGTTATTACAAAATATACTGAGTTAGAGGTCCACGGGGATATTCTAATGGTACATTTCACAATTCTACTTCAAAACAATTGTTATTACTGGGAATTATATTTCTACAGTAATCTACACCATATTAAAATACTAAAAGAACAAATATTCACATAGCAATTGTGGCCCTATGCCAGTCACGGTACTTGGTGAAATGATTTAGTTATGTGACTATTACAGACCAAGTTGCCTCGATTCCAATTTTTCGAATCAAATGAAATCAGAGTTTATAAGTTAACAGCAAGACAGATTGAGCCCCTTAGTCTTTAGAAAGAGCAGTTCATGGCTACGGTTAGGGTCCTATCTATGAGTTCAATAGATAAAAAACGTGTTTAAAAATATGCCTAACAAGAATTAATAAACAAAAACGTCTTCGGTGTATGGTTTAAAGTGATAAAACTTGCAGATAAAACTCCGACAAGGGTTGATAGACAAAACATTTAATATGGTACAGCACATGGATAAACAGGGTACATAATACATAGAGGTGTACATAAACATACATACAAAAGTAGAGATAATGATGCATTCATGAATGGAAAAACATAAACATAAAAACCACAGACATGAGACTAGGAATAGTCCATGCTGTGTGAATCACTTACAGTAATGTAAGGGGGGCCAAAGCCCCAACAAGAAGGGGTAGACCAGAGTCTAACTCATAGTGGTGTCTCGTGGGTCGAGCAACCGGAAAAAGAGGAAGAGACGTTCAAACCAGCCGCTTAAATATAAACGGCCCCTAGCGGGAACCAGCGAACTAAACGGGCATGAAATAACCCAAACTGCCATAAAAACCAGCCAACCAACCAACCATCAGATATCATACGGTGTTTGCTGTTTCTGAGTGTTAACTATGTACTGGGCAAATTCATCGTTGCTTCACTTCGGTGATCTAGGGGGAACCGGTTCTTTTCTCTTGACTTGATACTGATACCTTATATCGTTAAACGAGGCATTTATTAAACAAAGGAACGTTCATTCGTTATCAAAATCAAAACCTATCATCAAATAAAAAGAAGACCATTATTACTGGAATCCGAAGACTCCACATTCTTCAGATCTACGAAATATTTTCTTCTTTGTATGGTATTAGTTATAGATTCTGCCACGGGACATATCTGATTGGTGCCAATTTTAGCGCGATTTCTTGCATATGGCGTCCATCAAAGCTTGGCCGTGCTGAAATAATCGGGTGTATTCCTATAATCAAATCTAACCGATTTTCACTCTCAAATGTCTTGCTAAACTTTAATTCGAGTAAGCAAGTTAATCGTTTGATTTCTCATTAGGAATCTGCTAAAGTTATTTTTCTATTTTGGAAAATAGCAGTTGGTTGGCTGGTTGGCTGGTTGGTTTTAAGACATGTAAACACTGGTTCGATTATTCAGTAAAGGATGAGTTGAAAAGATGAGATCTGGTCATCTTTCAACCAATGACATTATTTTGACTTTAATTTCTTTAATCTTTTTGTTGTTGTTGTTGTTTTTGTTTTTTCACAATGCTCAGGTGGTTCTTATATTCTACAACCATTAAATAAGCAGCATAGATGAAAAATTTGGTGTAGAAAATAAAAAAAAGCCTTTGTTATTGAGATTTTAACTTGCATCGTTTATCTTTGGAAGCCTGTTTGATTGGGACAATATTTTACTGATTAGGCAAATAAATGTTAAAAAAATAACCAGCAGGCATCATTTAAATTTAATTAGAGCAACAATCTTTATTTTCTCAATTATCACTTCACTTCAGTTTTGTTTACATGGAGTAACAAATTTCTTAAATGAAGAATTGTCATTATTCCTTTTTTTTTAACTTTAAATTACACTTCATAATATTGTATAACATTGAAATTTTGACGGGTTTTTTATTCATTTTTGCAAGAAATTTTATGGTTTAAAGTAACTGATAACAATAATAAACTGATTACAATTTTGTAAGCAATTTTATGGTTTAAAGTAACTGATAACAATAATAAACTGATTACAATTTTGTAAGCAATTGTATGGTTTAAAGTAACTGATAACAATAATAACTTCAAGTAACTATCTATAATATTTTTTCTGAATTATTTGAGATGAGTCTTGATTATTAGTATTATCTGCGTTATTCGGACTATTGTCCACATATTCATTGTTATCCGAAACGTTGTACAGATAACAATGAAGATGAGGACAATAGTCCGAATAACGCAGATAATACCAACTATTCATAATAGAAAAATTTGCTCACAGGTCTTATCTATTTCTATCTAACTGCCCCTATTGAATATTCACTGGGCATCTGGGTGGTAAAGGTGATTCACTGGGAATTGTGGAAGAAATTCATTTTTTACCATACAACTAAATGGTATATGCACAAACCTGAATCTGTCCTGGAGATGCACAAAATTTTCTGGGATTTTGAGATACAAACGGATCACCTAATCCCGGACAGGAGACCAGATTGAATGCCGATTAACAAGGAGAAGGGAATGTGTCATCCCGTGGATTTTGCCGTCCCGGCCGATCACCGATTGAAAGTGAAAAAAAGCGAAAAGATAAACAAATAGAGAAATAAGAAAACTTTGGAACATGAAAGTTAAGTTTGTGCCAATTGTAATTGGTGCCCTTGGAAGGGTCCCCAAGGGTCTGGAAAAGAGTCTGGATGAACTGGGAATAAGAGGAAGATTGGCAACCACCCAGACTACTGTTGGATTTTGTGATATAAGGCATCAGGCAAATGGTCACTTCTACTTATAGACTCGCCTATAAACACGTGACCTGAGAAGGCATTTCTATTGTCCAATCACTGGCACTGCTGCTGCTGCTTATGCTGTATTAATAGAGACCATATTCTGAGCTTATGTCATTGATACTTGGATTATCTCGGACGAAGGACTTACAAGGAATACGTTAACACTGGATTCTTACTGGCTTGCTTACTTACTTATTACATCTGGAACGAAGTATGGCTGCTAGATACTCAACAACTACAACATTATTAAGATCGGCTAGAATATTCAAAAGAGTCCTGCATATCTTATGAGACTTGCTCTCACTCAGCCTCCAGTGACACAACCACCAGCTACGGCGGATGTGAAAAACTCACAGGGGTGAAATAATAATAATAATAATAATAATAATAATAATAATAATAATAATGGGCCCTCACTACGCCAACACCTAACAAAAAACATAAGAATGTTATTAAAGCATGCACACTAGCCAACTGCCCAATAAGAGATCCTTAATATATGTCATAAAACTTACACCATGTATCGTTTAACTTGCTCCAAATGCCTTAATTTCTATATAGGAAGTACAATCAGACCTCTAAACATTAGAATTAAAGAACATATCCACACACGTGCATCCTCATTCCATAAACATTTAATCAAATACAAAAATAAGGACAATAGTTTTTTTCCGTTAAGATAGAGACAATAATACGCAACATTGGTAATCTCAGAATTAGAGAAAGTTTATTAATAGCTAAATTAGGTCCTCATATAAACAATAGGTTAGAATTAAACACAGAATATATAATTAATTAAAATACACATTCTATATATACACACATATATATATACATAAAACAAATAAATAAAAATATATAAATACATAAATTCATAAATAGATGAAAAGAATAAAATTGAAATTGATTGAACAACGGCTATCACGCGTGGCGTTATAAAAAGAACCCCATGAGAGGCGTGTTTATAACATAAAAAAAAATAACCACAAAAAACGCGTCCATTTCTGAAAACCGTCTCTAATGATAAAGTTACTTTGAAATCGATAAGACTAAACATCTTTTATTTTTATTTTATACGCATTGTAATTGCGTTCCTATAATTAGTATATAATAACATACTTAACAATGCTTCTAGCAAATTACCAAATAATAATAATAATAATAATAATAATAATAGTAATAATGATAATAATAAACAGTCCCAAAACGTTTGGAAAACAGAAAAAGGAATTGGGAATCAGAGAACGATTTGAGACCATCCAAACAACAGTATTATTAAGATCGGTGAGAATACTCAGAAGAGTCCTGGAGACCTGAGAATATATACTGTCAGTCAGATTATTAGCAGTATTAGTAGTAATAATATTAGTATCATTGTTAGTTTTTCACACTAGTGTCAGTGGGTGGTCAGTGAAAGACTACCATGTGAAAAACTAACAATAATACTAATACTATAACTAGAATAATACTAATACTATTACTACTAGTTCTACTAACAATTATACTAATACTACTACTAATACAATTTCTACTAGTACTACTACTTCTACTACTACTACTACTAATAATATTATAATAATAATAATAATAATCTGGACGTGGTTAAGAAAAGGAAACCTTAAAAGAAAAACTGAATCACTAATAATTGCTGCACAGAATAATACCATAAGGACAAACTATATCAAAGCAAAAATTGATAAGACCCAACAAAATAGTAAGTGTAGATTATGCGGTAATAGAGACGAGACTGTAAAACATGTACTATGCGAATGTAGCAAACTAGCACAACGAGAATACAAAACTAGACACCACTGGGTTGGGAAGGTGATCCACTGGGAATTATGCAAAAAAATTAAATTTGACCATACAACAAAATGGTATATGCATAAACCAGAATCTGTTCTTGAGAACAAAACGCATAAAGTTCTCTGGTACTTTGAAATAAAAACGGATCACCTTATCCCAGCAAGAAGACCAGACCTAGTGTTGATTAACAAAAAAGAAAGAACTTGTCAACTGGTGGATTTTGTAGTTCCAGCAGATCACAGGGTGAAGCTAAAGGAAAATGAAAAAAATAGACAAATACCTGGACCTTGCCAGAGAACTGAAAAAGTTATGGAATATGAAAGTGAAAGTGATACCAATTGTAGTTGGTGCACTTGGAACGGTCCCAAAAGGATTGGAAAAGGGTTTGGAAAGTCTGGAAATCAGAGGAAGAGTTGATACCACCCAGAACACTGCACTGCTGCAATCTGTCAGAATACTCAGAAGAGTCCTGGAGATCCGAGGAGACTTGCTGTCACTCAGACTCCAGTGAAAGACCATCAGCTAACACTGATGTGAAAACTCAAAAGGAGTAAATAATAAACTCGTTACCTTACCAATGCTAAATAACCCAATCTACCCTATTTACCTATAGTAGGTGGATTCATACCTTTCCCATTAATATTGGCGCGAGGTAAATCGCCAATAGCGTCGTCGGGATTTGAACTCGAGTCGCCAATTCCATTTCTTACGACTATGACTGTTATAGTAAGTGATCTTTGCAAAAAATGGAGGTAGGTAGGTAGATAGGGGGGGGGGTGGAACGGACGAATAAATGAACGAATGAACTCGTCCAAGTCTATCAACAAGGGAAAAGTTTTTTAATAAAAAACGTCACACATTTTTCCACGTGATTTCGAATTTGGGACTTTTATTTTATTTTATTTTATTTATTTTTTTATTTTTTTCATTTTCAGCGTTTTAATCGATAGACAGGTTAACCTTCTGACCCGATATAAGATTGAAAGGCGTGTCACTAACTATCCAATAGAAGTACGAGGAACAATCATTGTTAGCTTTCAAGAACAAATGTCAACTAAATCAATCATTGCAAATCTCTGGGGTCCCCTCCCTCTTTCATTATCTTCCTTTCTTTCTCTTGTCTACCTTCTCTATCTCACAATCATTCTGTCTCTCTTCTAATTTCTCTCTTTCGCTATCATTCTCTCTCTTCTAATTTCTCTCTTTCGCTATCATTCTATCTCTTCTACCTTCTCTATTTCACTATCATTCTCTTTCTCTTCTACATTCTTTATTTCACTATCATTCTATCTCAATTCTATCTTCTCTCTTTCGCTGTCATTCTTTCTCTTCTACCTTCTCTATTTCACTATCATTCTCTCTCTCTCTTCTACCTTCTCTCTTTCACTGTCATTTTCTCTCTTCTACATTCTCTCTTTAAGTATCATTTTCTCTCTTCTACCTTATCTATTTCACTATCATTCTTTCTCTCTTCTACCTTCTCTCTTACACTATCATTCTTTCTTTTCTACCTTCTTTACTTTACTATCATTCACTCTCTCTTCTACCTTCTCTCTTACACTATCATTCTCCCTCTTTTACCTTCTCTATTTCAGTCATTCTATCTCTCTTCTACCTTCTCTCTTTCACTGTCATTCTTTCTCTTCTACATTCTCTCTTTCACTGTCATTCTCGCTCTTCTACTTTCTCTCTTTCACTATCATTCTCTCCTTTGTACCTTCTCTCTTTCACTATCATTCTACCTCTCTTTTACCTTCTCTATTTCAGTCATTCTATCTCTCTTTTACCTTCTCTCTTTCACTGTCATTCTCTCTCTTCTACATTCTCTCAGTATAGAATTACAAATTGAAATTATGTAAATTGAACAAAATAAAATTAAACTTTCATAAACTAAAATTTCATAAACTTCGTGAATTTTTAAATATATTAATTTGTCTCTTCAGCCTTCTCTCTTTCACTGTCATTCTATCTCTCTCTTACCTTCCCTCTTTCACTATCATTCTCTCTCTTCTACCTTCTCTCTTTCACTATCATTCTCTCTCTTCTACCTTCCCTCTTTCACTGCCATTCTCTCTCTTCTACCTTCTCTATTTCTATCATTCTATCTCTCTTCTACCTTCTCTCTTTCGCTGTTATTCTTTCTCTTCTACCTTCTTTCTTTCACTATCATTCTCTCTCTTCAGCCTCTCTCTTTCACTATCATTCTCTCTCTTCTACCTTTCTCTTTCACTGTCATTCTCTCTCTTCTACCTTCTCTCTTCCACTGTCATTCTCTCTCTCTCTTCTCTCTTCTCTCTTTCACTACCATTCTCTTCTACCTTCTCTCTTTTCACTCTCTCTCTCTCTTCTCTCTTCTCTCTCTTTCTACCTTCTCTCTTTCACTGTCATTCTCTCTCTTCTACCTTCTCTCTTTCACTGTCATTCTCTCTCTTCTACTTTCACTCTTCTTTCTCTTTCACTCTCTCTTCTACCTTCTCTCTTTCACTGTCATTCTCTCTCTTCTACCTTCTCTCTTTCACATCATTCTCTCTCTTCTACCTTCTCTCTTCATTCTCTCTCTTCTACCTTCTCTCTTTCACTGTCATTCTCTCTCTTCTACCTTCTCTCTTTCACTGTCATTCTCTCTCTTCTACCTTCTCTTTTTCACTGTCATTCTCTCTCTTCTACCTTCTCTCTTTCACTGTCATTCTCTCTCTCTTTTCTTTCACTATCATCCCCCTCTCTCTCTCTCTCTCTCTCTCTCTCTCTCTCTCTCTCTCTCTCTCTCTCTCTCTCTTCAACTCCTCTCTTTCACTGTCATTCCTTCTCTTCAATCTCTTTTCTTTCACTACTATTATTTCTTTCGACTATCTCTCTCTCTCTCTCTCTCTCTCTCTCTCTCTCTCTCTCTCTCTCTCTCTCTCTCTCTCTCTCTTCGGCAGTTCTAATCATATAGAAATTCTGCCTGCGTAAGGTTTTTAAAATTATGTAAATTCATGTAAATTTATCAAACACTTGCTGGAACCATAGAAATTCATGGGCGAAAAAAATCTAGAAGAGCTATTTAAGCAAGAAAGAATGATTTGCTACAGGTCAAATATTGTGTTCAACTCCGATGGAATTGCCCTGTGATAACTTCACATATCCTTAGTAAAATAAATTATTGTATATTGGTTTGCTGAAGATCTGATGAGCTCCGAGGACTCGAGGATATCATTGTATATATCAGTGGTTCCCAAACTTTTTTGTATGGCGACACATCAATGAGCTGATTAAAACTTTCGTGGCACACCCATAAAAGGAATACATTCTATAGATTCAAATAATACGCAAGTTCAATTTCATCGCTGGAATTTTTGTTGGTTAAATAGGATTGTTGTGATGTTAATCCAACAGTAAAAAAGAAGTCAAGTCGAGGTAGGGTAAAATAAGACAAGTGTATTTACAATAATCGTACAGGAACGGCTAGCTTGCCGTTAACGGTAACAGTACAACCTTTTCACTCGGTGTCTCACTATTTATAGTGAGAACCGGTGTATATTCTCCACTGTAGGAACGGCCGGTACAACAAGGATTTTACCAAGTTTAGATAGTTTTAATAAAAGTGAATGCAGTGTTACAACACTAGACACTACTGTGTTGGTGTGAATTCAACCTATAGGACCTATTTCATGCACTAAGATAGGCTCTACTGGAACAGTGAGTAACGTCTTGCATTGAAATTCTGCGTACAGATATGGTCTTCGGTTCTAATCCTCACCGAAACATTTTTAATATCGCCCTACATCGTTACAGTGAAGTTTTTCTTACTATATTGCGTAGTCCGGAAGTGTTATCATTATTAAACCAAGTACTTTCGGTTCTTTTCTGAACCATTATCAAGACTGTTTATTACATTTCAAATTGTTTTATTTTTTAATCCTTTAATGAATTTGTCTAAACCAGTGGTTCCTAAACTTTTTTGTATGGCGACACACCAATGAGCTGTTTTCAAATTTTTCGCGTACACCCATAAAGGAATACATTCTATGGATCCTAGAATGAAAGAATACGAAAACTATTTATTATTCATAGTTATTTATTTCTATTACATTGGCAAAATTGGTATTTTCAATGCAACTCCATGTTTTAACTCGAAAATACAAAAACTTTTTAGTACAGCTAACTTCATTTCAAATAATGCGCAAGTATAATTTCGTCGCTGGAATTTTTTGTTGATCTCTCTCTTTGTACAGATAACAATGAAGATGAGGACAATAGTCCGAATAACGCAGATAACACCAACTATTCATAATAAGAAAAAAGCTTTGCTCACAGGTCTTATCACTTCTATCTAATACTAATAATTTGCAAACAATTATCTGCTGTCAAGTAACTGCTCCTATTCAATATTCACTGGGAATCTGGGTGTAAAAGGTGATTCACTGGGAATTGTGGAAGAAATTCATTTTTACCATACAACTAAATGGTATATGCACAAACCTGAATCTGTCCTGGAGAATGAGATGCACACAATTTTTGGGATTTTGAGATACAGACGGATCATCTAATCCCGGACAGGAGACCAGAATTGAATGCCGATAACAAGGAGAAGGAACGTGTCATCCCGTGGATTTTGCCGTCCCGGCCGATCACCGATTGAAAGTGAAAAAAGCGAAAAGATAAACAAATAGAGAAATAAGAAAACTTTGGAACCTGAAAGTTAAGTTTGTGCCAATTGTAATTGGTGCCCTTGAACGGTCCCCAAGTGTCTGGAAAAGATCTGGATGAACTGGGGAAAGGAGGAAGAATGGCAACCACCCATACTACAACATTATTAAGATCGGCTAGAATATCAAAAGAGTCCTGCATATCTTATGAGACTTGCTCTCACTCAGCCTCCAATGACACGACCACCAGCACGGCGATGTGAAAAACTCACAATAAATAATAATAATAATAATGGGCCCTCACTACGCCAACACCTAAACAAAAACATAAGAATGTTATTAAAGCATGCACACTAGCCAGCTGCCAATAAGATCCTATATATGTTCACAAACTTACATTATTTATCGTTTAACATGCTCCAAATGCCTTAATTTCTATATAGGAAGTACAATCAGACCTCTACACATTAGAATTAAAAGAACATATCCACACACGTGCATCCTCATTACACAAACATTAATCAAATACAAAAATAAGGACAATAGTTTTTTCCGTTAAGATGAGACAATAATACGCAACATTGGTAATCTCAGAATTAGAGAAAGTTTATTAATAGCCAAATTAGGTCCTCGTATAAACAATAGTTAGAATTAAACACAGAATACNAATCACAGATAGATAATTAATTAAAATACACATTCTATATATACACATATATATACATAAAACAAATAAATAAAAATATATAAATACATAAATTCATAAATAGATGAAAAGAATAAAATTGAAATTGATTGAACAACGGCTACCACGCGTGGCGTTATAAAAAGAACCCCAGGAGAGGCGTGTTTATAACATAAAAAAATAACCACAAAAAACGCGTCCATTTCTGAAAACCGTCTCTGTTACTTTGAAATCGATAAGACTAAACATCTTTTATTTTTATTTTATACGCATTGTAATTGCTTTCCTATCATTAGTAAATGTAGACTTTGCGGTAATAGAGATGAGACTGTAAACCATATACTTTGCGAATGTAGCAAACTAGCACATCGAGAATACAAAACTAGACACGACTGGGTTGGGAAGGTGATCCACTGGGAATTATACAAAAAATTAAATTTTGACCATACAACAAAATGGTATATGCATAAATCTGTTCTTGAGAACGAAACGCATAAAATTCTCTGGTACTTTGAAATAAAAACGGATCACCTTATTCCAGCAAGAAGACCAGACCTAGTGTTGATTAACAAAAAAGAAAGAACTTGTCAACTGCCGGATTTTGTAGTGGCAGCAGATCACAGGGTGAAGCTAAAAGAAAATTAAAAAAATGGACAAATACTTGGACCTTGCCAGAGAACTGAAAAAGTTATGGAATATGAAAGTGAAAGTTATACCAATTGTAGTTGGTGCACTTGGAACGGTCCCAAAAGGATTAGAAAAGGGTTTGGAAAGTCTGGAAATAAGAGAAAGAGTTGATACCATCCAGAACACTGCACTGCTGCAATCTGCCAGAATACTCAGAAGAGTCCTGGAGACCTGAGGAGACTTGCTGTCACTCAGACTCCAGTGAAAGACCATCAGCTAACACTGATGTGAAAACTCAAAAGGAGTAAATAATAAACTCGTTACCTTACCAATGCTAAATAACCCAATCTACCCTATTTACCTATAGTAGGTGGATTCATACCTTTCCCATTAATATTGGCGCGAAGTAAATCGCAAATAGCATCGTCGGGATTTGAACTTGAGTCGCCGATTCCATTTCTTACGACTATGACTGTTATAGTAAGTGACCTTTGACAAAAATGGAGGTAGGTAGGTAGGTAGGTAGGGGTGGTGGAACGGACGAATGAACGAACGAATGAACTTGTCTAAGGGGAAAAGTTTTTAATAAAAAACGTCACACATTTTCCCACGTGATTTCGAATTTGGGACTTTTATTTTATTTATTCTATTTTTTTTATTTTTTTATTTTTTTTCATTTTCGGCGTTTTAATCGATAGACGGGTTAACCTTCTGACCCGATATAAGATTGAAAGGCGTGTCACTAACTATCCAATAGAAGTGCGAGGAACAATCATTGTTAGCTTTCAAGAACGAACGTCAACTAAATCAATCATTGTAAATCTCTGGGGCCCCCTCCCTCTTTCATTCTCTTCCTTTCTTTCTCTCGACTACCTTCTATTTCACTATTATTCTATCTCTTTTACCTTCTCTCTTTCACTATCATTCTCTCTCTTCTATCTTCTCTCTTTCACTGTCATTTTCTCTCTTTTACCTTCTCTATTTTCAGTCATTCTATCTTTCTACCTTCTCTATTTCACTATCATCTTCTCTCTCTCTCTCTCTCTCTCTCTCTCTCTCTCTCTCTCTCTCTCTCTCTCTCTCTCTCTCTACACTATCTCTTTTCACTCATTCTATCTCTCTTTTACCTTCTCTCTTTCACTATCATTCTATCTCTCTTATACCTTCTCTCTTTCGCTGTCATTCTTTTTCTTCTACCTTCTCTATTTCACTATCATTCTCTTCTCTCTACCTTCTCTCTTTCACTGTCATTCTCTCTTTCTACCTTCTCTTTTCACTATCATTCACCTTCTCTCTTTCACTTCATTCTCTCTCTTTTACTTTTCTCTTCACTATCATTCTCTCTCTTTCTCTTCTGTCATTCTCTCTTCTACTCTCTCTTTCACTATCATTCTTCTCTCTTCTACCTTCTCTCTTTCACTGTCATTCTCTCTCTTCTACCTTCTCTCTTTCACTGTCATTCTCTCTCTTCTACTTCTCTCTTTCACTGTCATTTTCTCTCTTCTACCTTCTCTTTCCTGTCATTCTCTCTCTTCTACCTTCTCTCTTTCACTGTCATTTTCTCTCTTACCTTCTCTCTTCACTTCATTCTCTCTCTTCTACCTTCTCTCTTTCACTGTCTTCTCTCTCTTTCTCTACTTCTCTCTTGTCATTCTCTCTCTCTCCTCTTCTCCTCTTCTCTTCTCTCTCACTGTCATTCTCTCTCTTCTACCTTCTCTCTTTCACTGTCATTCTCACTCTTCTACCTTCTCTATTCACTACAATTCTCCCTCTTTACCTTCTCTATTTCACTATCATTCTCTCTCTTTTACATTCTCTCTTTCATTATCATTCTATCTCTCTTCTACCTTCTCTCTTTCACTATCATTTTCTCTCTTCTACATTCTCTCTTTAAGTATCATTCTCTCTCTTCTACCTTCTTTATTTCACTATCATTCTATCTCTATTCTATCTTCCCTCTTTCGCTGTCATTCTTTCTCTTCTATCTTCTCTCTTTCACTGTCATTTTCTCTCTTCTACCTTCTCTCTTTCACTGTAGAAACATTCTCTCAATATAGAATTACAAATTGAACTTATGTAAATTGAATAAAATTAAATTAAACTTTCATAAACTAAAATTTCATAAACTTCGTAAATTTGTTTAATATATTAATTTGTCTCTTCTACCTTCTCTCTTTCACTGTCATTCACTCTCTTCTACCTTCTCTCTTTCACTATCATTCTCTCTCTTCTACCTTCTCTATTTCACGATCATTCTCTCTCTTCCACCTTCTCTATTTCACGATCATTCTTTCTCTTCAACCCCCTCTCTTTCACTATCATTCTCTCTCTTCTACATTCTCTATTTCACTATCATTCTATCTCTTAAACCTTCTCTCTTTCACTATCATTCTCTCTCTTCAACCTTCTCTCTTCGACTCTCTCTCTCTCTCTCTCTCTCTCTCTCTCTCTCTCTCTCTCTCTTCTCTCTCTCTCTCTCTCGGCAGTTCTAATCATATAGAAATTCTGCCTGCGTAAGGTTTTTAAAATTATGTAAATTTATGTAAATTTATCAAACACTTGCTGGAACCATAGAAATTCATGGGCGAAAAAAATCTAGAAGAGCTATTTAAGCAAGAAAGAATGATTTGCTACAGGTCAAACAATGTGTTCAACTCCGATGGAATTGCCCTGTGATAACTTCACATATCCTTAGTAAAATAAATTATTGTATATTGGTTTGCTGAAGATCTGATGAGCTCCGAGGACTCGAGGATATCATTGTATATATCAGTGGTTCCCAAACTTTTTTGTATGGCGACACACCAATGAGCTGTTTAAAATTTTCGCGGCACACCCATAAAAGGAATACATTCCATAGATTCAAATAATGCGCAAGTTCAATTTCATCGCTGGAATTTTTGTTGGTTAAATAGGATTGTTGTGATGTTAATCCAACAGTAAAAAAGAAGTCAAGTCGAGGTAGGGTAAAATAAGACAAGTGTATTTACAATAATGGTACAGGAACGGCTAGCTTGCCGTTAACGGTAACAGTACAACCTTTTCACTCGGTGTCTCACTATTTATAGTGAGAACCGGTGTATATTCTCCACTGTAGGAACGGCCGGTACAACAAGGATTTTACCAAGTTTAGATAGTTTTAATAAAAGTGAATGTAGTATTACAACACTAGACACTACTGTGTTGGTGTGGATTCAACCTATAGGACCTATTTCATGCACTAAGATAGACTCTACTGGAACAGTGAGTAACGTCTTGCATTGAAATTCTGCGTACAGATATGGTCTTCGGTTCTAATCCTCACCGAAACATTTTTGATATCGCCCTACATCGTTATAGTGAAGTTTTTCCTACTATATTGCAGTTTCTCCTACATCAATATATATGATATATAGGCCAGACTTTTTTTAAATAATATTTTCGTTTATACCTTAAATACTGAATACTTTCCCGCGACACACCTACTGACATCACGCGACACACCGGTGTGTCGCGACACATAGATTTGGAACCACTAGTATATATATTATTAATATTATTTTAATTACTAGCAAAATGATGCACCCTCCGGGTACAAGTATTTAAGTTTTGATACCATTAAATACTATATTGAATTAGAAATACTAATGAAATTAAATAAGAACGCAAAAAAACTTAGACTTACTTTTACTCTATTCTAATTCTAAATATAAGATTTTACAGAGGATTGCTTTTACTGCGTTGGAGAATGAAACAATAATAACAGAAATTAATAACACCAAGTAATTATTTATTAAACACGGTTTTATTAAAACCAGTATGCAAATTATTCACACCATATACCATGCAAACATTTATTTTTTAATGATAAATAATACACATTGCAATATTTAAAGCACGTTAAGGATATGGGCTGTTTTGAGGGAAATCTATATCACCTTGACCTTAATAGAGACATTGATAATAAATAAGATGATAATTAAGATTAAATACGTATTATTTAATAACAGTTGAGAATACAAATTAAATAACTAAGGGAAGTATGACGTTGGTGGTGACTTAGTTTCGGTTACAGACTCTGCGAGACTAGCTGGCTAACCATTACACCAGGATGGGGAGCCCTTCTTTACCTAGTACGTTCGCCACGGTTAGGATGTGGCACTAGGCTACAAATATGGGGCATCCAGCGAGGATTGAACTCGCTATTCAGTGAAATGGATCTGCTAGACAGAACTGGAGTAGCAAGGAAGAATTTATAAATGACGTTCTCCTATCGACTCCTACCAATGGACACACCAGTGTAGGCTGCCCTGAAAAAAATCTACCTCAGCTTTGTACAAATAATGCCACCTACGACCAATAGGTGGACCACATTGAGGGTTAGGGTGTTATTTTAATATAAACAATTGTATCTATCTCTGTGTCATCGGACTGAGGTGAAATAAGTGTGAACTTCAAGGTCACCCTTTTGATGTGACAGCC
Organism: Doryteuthis pealeii; assembly: GCA_023376005.1. Classification (NCBI taxonomy): domain Eukaryota; kingdom Metazoa; phylum Mollusca; class Cephalopoda; order Myopsida; family Loliginidae; genus Doryteuthis; species Doryteuthis pealeii. The sequence continues at coordinate 4,243,004 of CM042160.1, forward strand.
ATGTCAAATCTCTTAATATTAACACTGCAATCTTTCCTGTATATATAAACAATATGCAAAGCCAAAAATGTACTTGATATTTTTTGTATTTTGCACCTAAACAAACCCAATGACACTGTAACGTAGGTGCAAAGTTATACATACTTTGGATACAAATAACTCCGACAAAGGTTAATAGACAAACATTTAATAACACAGCACAACAAAAACAAAAAATTTATAGACAAGCATGACAAACAAAAAAAAATGTGTCCATAACAGTCGGAGAGAAAAGAAATAATTTCTTTGAGGGGGTCACCGTTTTTTCTTTTTTTAAAAAAGTTCGTGTTGAAAGTCCCAAGTACTTTTACGACCATTTTTATGGTTGACTTGGGCAAAAAGGGTAAGTGTTCATATCACTTCGGGATGTCACCAGTTGTAAAGAGGGTGCAAAGTTATACATACTTTGGATACAAATAACTCCGACAAAGGTTAATAGACAAACATTTAATACATACAGCACATGGATAACAGTAGAATACAACGTTCATAATAAAGAGTACATATAAAAAGGGGTACACAAATCAAGATAAGACACATTCATGAATGATACAGATATAACATAAAAGAGTACAGACATGAGACTAGCGATAGTCCATGCTGTAAAGAACTTACAGTAATGTAAGGGGGCGGAGCCCCACGAGAGGGTTTAGATAGAATCTACCCCATGTGGCTCGTAGTTGGTGAAACCGGCAAAGAGAGAGCGAAAGTGTTTGAAACCGGCGCTTAAAATACTGGTGCCCTAGCGGGCATCATCAAACTAAAAGGGGCAGACAACTCCACCAGGCGAATACAAACAAACGCTACAACACTAACACAAAAAAGTATTCTACACTTTCCCTTTTTCGTTAAAAATTAGTTGACGCCAACAAAAGAAGCCATCCTGTTACAGTAGGCTGCTTTGAAAAAAATCCACCTCAGCTTTGTGCAAATAATGCCACCCACGACCAATAGGTGGACCACTTGAGGGTTAAGGTGTTATCACTCTGAAGGTGCAGTCAGCGTGTTCTATAATCCCAGCCGAGAGGGCGGAAATTATTCTGAACATAATCTTTAGTTTATATTAAAATAGATTCAATTAATTATGTTTCAATGATAACGACAGCTTTAATTCTGATTCTAATTGATTTTGCTCTTTGATATTTTCTTTCATCTTTAATATTTCTCTTTATGGTCACTTTTCTCTTCCGTATCTCTCCTCCGCATTAGTAATTATCCTCTTTCCTAGCTGACATCGTATACTGTTATATACGGGAGCCATCAAGGAACACAGAACATTTATGTTTATAAAATTATAAGATTATACCTTTATTTCCTCGATTGTGGATACACTGACAGTCATTAGCAGAGGTTGCATATACACAGAGCCTTTGAAGCGCGTGGTGTAATGGTTAAAGTCATTGGAAATGGACTCGTCGCCCCGAGTTCAAGTCCTGGACGTGGTAATTGCATTTCACTTAGCGCTAATACCCTTGGGAAAGGTATGAATCCTACTCTCACTCCAG
>CM042160.1:4249547-4269547 GCA_023376005.1 Doryteuthis pealeii
GAGTATTCTTTGGTATGAACTTTCTTTAGGGAGAGAGAGGGACTTTTTATGAAAGATATTAGAGAGAGATTTGACTTACTTGGAGACTTTCTGCCATGTCCGCCGGCTTCTACCGATTGTGCTTCTAGCTAAGGCTGATTTCGTTAAAATAAAAGGAATTACAAAAGACAAGACATCCATTTTGCGACTTGATCAAGTAATTATTTATTTTAACTTCATCTATGTTCACTGCACGGGGAAGATCAGGGCCTCAGCCCGTCTTCACCCGTCGACGACCAGACTCTAAACTCTTTACTAACTTCTAACTATCACCTCTCACTCTTCCTTTCTCCCCTTCGCCACGTCAACATTCCAATCATCCAATCAAATCTATCCACGCCTATTCGCTGAATCAGCATTTAAACTTTTCCGCTGGTCATAAATTGTTCCGAACAAATCATCAATCCAACACAATTGTTATACATCATAACCATAGTGTTACAATACCTGTTGTTGCTTAAATGGCCCCCCTCTAAGTATTGAACAGGCTCATTTCTTCTTAACTTTGGAGATCTAGCGAGAACCGGTGCTTTCAACGTGACTTGAACGTTAGCTCAGTTTTAAAGTTTTACAGCTCTTAAATGGGGAACTCGCAAAGTCAAGACCCCAGTGTATTAAATATCTGGGCAAACTTCTATATATTGATATTCTTGTTCCTTAACCTTCCGACCGTTATCATCTTGCAACACTCTCTGATTAAAAGGAGACCGTTCAAATAATCCAAAATGAAATGCGAAAATGTAAATCTTGATTATCTAGCGTCTCTTATCCGCCGAATTCTTATTTCTAATGAGTATCGTCACCTCAGCTAAATGATGGACCATTCCGTTTTTATTATAGAAAGAAAGGAATAAGAAAAAAAAAGGTCATGCTACACAGAAAAAATATAATAATAAAGAAAGAAAGAGAGTAGGGGAAATATATAGAGAGGTGGTGAGCGCGCGGAAGTGATAACGCTAATCTGTTTCAATCGAACATAATGAACAGATGAAAAGATGAAATTATATGAAACAGGAATGATAAATGCAAGGGCAGGTTATTGGAAAATTAACAAAGGATTTATTAAAACACAGAGTAGAAAATACTTTCTACTCGCAGACGACATTAACCAGTCACTGAGAACGCTTAACGTTCCAAACATTTGAATGTAAACAAAACAAATAGAGAGAAATAAGAAATTACAGTTATTCGCCCATTTCATTCATAAAGGAGGAGAAGAAAGAGAGAGAAAAAAGGAGAGGAAAAGGAAATAAGAAGAGAAATTGTAACCACAAAAATAAAAACATAAGCACGTCATTTCTGAAAATAAACTCTGATGATGAAGCTCATGCTTCGAAATCGATAAGACAAAAATAACACCTTTTTGTTTTTATTTTTCATACGCATTGTACTGACCTTCAAAATATTAATATATTATAACTCTATTTTAGTTCAAATCTATTTAGGTGTACCTAACAGGGTTACATCGAGATTGTTATACTTTTTATACATTGAACTATTTAGCAATAGCTCTTAATATGATGATTGAATTATCACGCTGTGGTAGGTCCTACTTGCTCTATATTTAATTTCTTTGTTGGTGTCTTTTCTTGAATTAAAAAGAAATTCTAAGACTTTTACGGAATCTTTAATCAACCAATTAAAATGATCGTTACAATAAAGACCCAATTATTTTTATGGTGCTAACTGAAGTGCCGCCATTTAGTTCCTGATGCACAGCTGCATCATTTGATAAGTGCACAAAACGAACGTCGTAGGATGAATAAGCAAATGCGTTGCGAAAAAGCTCAGTGAAAAGCTAATTGGTTTGCAACAAATAGTTTGTCAGCATATCAGACAGATTCTCTCCGCCCTGTCGGCTGAGGCGTTAGAATGCACCGACTGCACCTCTGCAGAGGGGTAAGACTCCCCCAATGGGGCCACCTGTTGGCCGTGGGTGGCGACCCGTGATGCTTAAGGATAGAGCCCAGGTGGATGAGCAGTTCATGACATGCAATACTCCACTATGGCCTTATCTTGGGCTAGACGGGCGGTCGGAGAGGCCCCCTCTGATCAATCGGCTGGTCATGTCAAGCCCTAGCATCTATATGATTTTCCCAACCCTATTGCCCTTATGGCAAGCCCTAGCCCCTTTTTATCATATGGGTGCTAGAAGGCGGTGGCTACGGGTCTACATGTCCTGGGAATGTCGTTAAACTCTATCTGATGGTGAGGTTCCAGTTTTGGAGGTTTGGGGAATGTGGAGCACCCCTTCATCACCATTGCTCCCTGGTCCACTCTGACCCGGAGTGGTAGTACCTGTTAGGGTCCCATTTATGAGTTAAATAGAAAAATGTATTTATAAAAAAATTGTATTATCCATTAAGAATTGATTTATTTCAAAACTTTATCGGCATTAAATAATCCACTGATGTTGATATGCCGTAAAACCAAACAAACCAAACAAACCAAAAACAGATTCTCTAAAACTAATATCATCACCCGGGTTAGCTAATTAGAATTAGAATCCACTAGAAGTGGCTACTCGGCAGCGCCTGCGTAGAGGGGGGGGGGTTATAAAAAGTTAGTCTCGCAGATCCATTATTACTTATCGCGAGTGAGATCCTGGCATATCAATATTGTTTTACGGCATATCAATCTCAGTGGGTCATTTAATACCGACAGAGTTTGGAAATAAATTAATTCTTAATGGATAATGCAATTTTTTTAAATAAATACATTTTTCTATTTAACCCATAGATGGGACCCTAACAGGTACTACCACTCCGGGCCACAGTGGACCAGGGAGCAATGGTGATGAAGGGGAGCTCCACACTCCCCAAACCTCCAAAACTGGAACCTCACCATCAGATACAGTTTAACGTCATTCCCAGGACATGTAGACGTTCAGTCACCACCTTCTAGCACCCATATGATAAAAAAGGGTTGGAGCTTGCCATAAGAGTTGGGGCACTCATATAGGCGCTAGGGCTTGACGTGACCAGCCGATTGATCGGAGTGTTGCAGGTCATGGACTGCTCATCCACCAAGACTCCGTTCTTAAGTATCACGGGCCGCCACCCATGGCTAACAGGTGGTCCCATTTGGGGGAGTCTTACCCCTCTGCAGAGGTGCAGTCGTGGCAAGAGGAGAAATGCGACAATAAAAGGGTTAATTAGATAAATCACACATGGATTCTTTTTTTCTTTTTATCTTTATTAATTTCCGGCATTCACAAAATGATCAGTGAGACTAGTTTGCTAACCCTTAAGCTACAACGAGGTTTTATAATCAATTTTAAGTTTAATTTTTAATCTTAAGAAATAAATATAAGTGTACAAAAACATTTATATAATATTTATGATAATTTATAACGTTTTTGAAACCAATTATTTATGATAATTTATTATAATTTCATAACAAAATTTATAAATTTTATTTATATAATTTATGAGTATAAAAAGGTGAAATGAAAACATCACACAATGCCGTTAAAGAGAAAACAATTTATAATATAATCATAGCTGATATTGATCAATATTTCGATTTTACAAAAATCATCATCAGAGCTCATTTACTCCGTGGTGTTTGGGTCGGAGAAAACATTTATAAAAAAAATTAATTTTTAATTTTTAATTTTAATTTTTAATTTTTAATTTTAAGTTTAATTGGGTTTTTTTTAACCGTAAGTTTTTAGCGCTATAATTTATTATAATTTCATCATAATAAATTTATAAATTTTATTTATATAATTATATAACATTTATATATAACATTTATAAAAAGATGTTTCATTTTTAATTTTTAATTTTTAATTTTTAATTTTAATTTTTAATTTTTAATTTCAATTTTAATTTTAATTTTAAGTTTAATTGTTTTTTTTTACCGTAAGTTTTTAGCGCTATAATTTATTATAATTTCATCATAATAAATTTATAAATTTTATTTATATAATTTATATAACATTTATATATAACATTTATAAAAAGATGTTTAATTTTTAATTTTAATTTTTAATTTTTAATTTAATTTCAATTTTTAATTTTTAATCTTAAGTTTAATTGTTTTTAGCGCTATCATTTTTTTATCGCTGAAGAATTACTAAAAAAATCACTAAATATCCTTCCGTCCGTACTCTAACGTTTCACTATTTTAACCACTGCTCGATGTTAATCAATCATTCATGAATTCAGGATGCTCAACCACCAGGATTCCGTCCTTAAGCATCACGGTTTGCCACCCACGGCCAACAAGTGTCACCTTTGGGTATTTTACACCTCTGTAGAGATGGTGTCGTTGTATTCAACAACCCACAGCCGACAGGGCGCATGAATAGGTTGGAATCCAATAGCTTTCACTCAATTGCAAACATTCTATCACAAAGGAAGAATTTCCCGCTGTGTGGTTGCTTGTCTTGAAAGTTCTTGAAGAAAAGGTTGTCGAAGAAAGTTGAAAATGTTAAGAGGTGCTCCATATCCGAAAAGGAAAAAAAAAAAAAAAAACAGACACGTGGTTACAAAAAAAAATCCCACTCACATTTATTTCTGCTTTTATCTCCTTCAGAACGATAGAAAGAGTAGGTATTAACAAAAACCGTTTGCCACTGGCACAAGGTCGAAAGCATGGAGCATCCATCGAGTTTCGAGGTTCGAGTTTCGAGCTTGCTATTCCGTAGTAATGAATCTTGAGACTAGCTAGCTAACCATTATATCACGACGGGACGCCAAACCGATAGGAAGATTAGGTTGGATGGTTGCTTGCTTGTTTAGTTGAATTTTAACGGCATCTCAACCTGTCTGGGGTTATTTTATGCCGAATACTTTTTGTTTTATTCATTCTTGTTAAGTATTCAACTTTTTTGCTTGGTTACTTGCTTGCTTGTTTGGTTGAATCTTAACGGCATCTCAAGTCGTCTGGGGTTATTTCATGCCGAAGACTTATTTGTTTATTCATTCTTGTTAAGTATTCAATTTTTAAACTCATTTTTATCTATTTAACCCTTAGATGGGACACTAACAAATACTACCGCTCTCGATTAGAGTGGACCTGGGAGTAATGGCGATCAAGGAGTACACCACACTCCCCCCAGAGCTGCAGAATTGGAACCTCGCAAATAGATGTAGTTTAACGGCATAACCATACACCACGATAGGAAAAGTACTAAAACACGTTTTTGTTATTCTATTAATAGTGGAAGTCTAGATAGTGACCCACACTCCCGATAGGTTCGGCGGTTACTAATTAGAACCGGTAATTATGAACTTTTGTTTAGTAAAATTAGGGTGTCCCAGAAAAAACAGAACCCAAAAATTGTGTAATAAAGCTGTTAATTTTAACTAGGGGGGTTTAAGCTTAGGGTTTAGGATTAGGGTTGGGGTTGGGGTTAAGGGTTGGTGTTGGGGTTAGGGTTAGGGTTAGGGTTTTGGTCACCCAAAAAACTAAAGATAAACTAATATTGTTATTTTTTTTGTAAATAAAACTTAAAACGAAAGACATGTTTATTTATTTTCCATGTGCCTCTACGGATAGTTAATATTAAAAAGTATTTATTAAAAAAAAAAGATTTTGCTAGGGTTAGGGGTTAGGGTTAGGAGTTGGGGTTAGGGTTAGGGGTTTATTGTTAGGGGTTAGGGTTAGCTGTTATTATTATAACGTTATAATATACTTTTTATAGTTTTAACTATCCCCGTGTTAAACGTGTCTAACCTTAAAAGTTTTATAATTAAAAAATAATTGCTATTGAATTAACAACAACATGAAATAAGTAAAAAAGTGTCTTTAATATAAAAACGTGCCTTTCGTTTACAGTTTGATATATAGTAAGGTCACATGAGTATTAGGAGGAGAGTCCATCGTCTAAGTACTCCAAGTGAGTTCTGCATAGAGTAATATGTGTGTTCTTAAATAGTGGTTTAGAACCACTGCCACTGTTGAGGTACGGGAGAGATGGGTCATTCCATTATATCAATAATTTTTTTTAATGCGTCTAAAAATCGTCTGTTAACAAACAACCGGATTTTATGGGAGAAAAGCAAAACATTTTCCTATTGAATCTAGGTCTCACCTGGGGTGCTGAATGGTGTCTTGGTCCGGAAAGTTGAATATCTAAAGGTTGAAAGTGAGGTCCTTTAAGTCTTAACAGAATAAGCCAAATGTATCCTCTGCAGAAGGAGTGGATCTTCCATCCACCCCAAAAAGTATTACTGGGTGTTACACTAAACTACACCTGGCGGTGACGTTTCAGTTCTGGTGCTCCGGGGAGTGGGAGTTCAGACTTTCATTGTCATTTACTTACAGATCCACTCTAATCCGGAGTGGTAGTACCTTTTAAAGTGATATATATATATATATATATATATATATATATATAATAAGGATATCTACTGAGTCAGACGAACCTACTATTAGTTTCGCATAAAGCTCTTCAGGGCTAAAATCTGAGTCAGATTTTAGCCCTGAAGAGCTTTATGCGAAACTAATAGTAGGTTCGTCTGACTCAGTAGATATCCTTATTACTTGGCTCTACTTAGGTATCGAGCACTTTTTACAAATTAGCTTCTCCTAGCGGTTATATGAATATATATTATCTTATATACATATATATACATATAAATTGTTTTTTCTTTTGGCCAAATACTATACTAATAGATTATTTTTTGTTGGTACGAATATCTTGGTCTTTTCTTTTTTTCAAAAATTTTTTTCTTCCTGGTTGATGTTTGGTAGTATATTTTTACAATCAAACTCTCTGCCGGGTTTTTTCTCTCCGCAAGGATCTACCAACACGCTTGGTATATTAAATTATATATATATATATATATATATATATATATATATAATATATAGAGAAGAGAGAGAGAGAGAGAGAGAGAGAGAGAGACGGTTTAGCTCAGTCTGTAGAGAGTTAGATTAGAGATTAGATACCGACACTCTCCAACTCAGCATATGAGTAGCATCTCTGCGGTAAAGTGAGGAGCTGGTGGTAGATGCGGCGCTCCACCTCAGACGCCAAAACCAATCTCCTTGGTCTAGTGCTAGGAAAGAGGGGATAGACTCCCTCGCTGTCTGGATGATGACGTCTTTACTTTATATATATATCGCTGAAGAGACTTAATAAAGTCGAAACAGTCTGTACGGTGTTCTGCATAGCGAGCCATCCTTTGCGGGATTCACTTGTCAAGATTATTTTCTATAATTATCGAATTTTATACGATACATGCATTATAATTGCCTTCAAGCAAAAATATAAATAATAATTTATTCAACAATGCTTCTATAAACAAACAAACATCCAAAAATCTTATATATATATATATATATATATATATATATATATATATATACTAGCAAAAGAACGAAACGGCCTTCGGGTGGTGTATAAATTATTTTTTGAAAGATATTGTCAGAGGAGGTAGGAATTAAAAAGTTCAATGTCAGAGGGCTTGTATCATAAAAGTCATCGGGGTGATCTAAAGTCGGTATCAGCCAGACAGACTAGCGCTAGACCATTGGTATTGTCTTAGTTGGAGCGCCACACATACCATCAGCTCCTCACTTTACTGCACAGATCCCTGTGCTACTCATACGCTGAGTTGGCGAGAGCGAGTATCGAACCCGGAATCTAGTAGTCCTAGTCCGACGCTCTACCAACTGAACTTAGTTCAGTCAACTTTAAATAAAATGTTTCGTGCATCTATTGAGTATCAAAGAGTTAAATGGGTCTGTTTAAAAATTATATTTATTCAACAGGAATACTTAATATATATATATATATATATATATATATATATATATATATAATATATATATATATGAAAAATAAATAAAGGAAAGAAAATGTTGAATAGATAAAAAATGATATTTAAATATATTGCCCTGAGGACGGCCGTTCTTCTGTATACTTAAAAAAAAATTATATATATTTTTCTATTATTTTTATCTTATTTGATTTTGTATTTAAAATAATAATAAATTGAATACATTGTGTACAGGGACATCCTTTAGGCCGAAACACGTGTGGTCACTTAATTAAACAATTTTTATCCATTCAACATTTTCCTTCCTTTATTTATCTTTTTTTTAACATATTGTCGGATTCACTTCCATTTTTCATCTTTTATATATATATATATATATATATATATATATATATATATATATATATATATGAGGTTTAAGTAAAACAAACAAATGTGTTTATTTTTATGTGGCTTTAAGCTGACAATCTTTGGAGGATATTTGCTTAATTGAAGTCATACCTAATTTTGAAAATTAATTAGTCAATAATTAATGAATTTAGGCGGGCATATATGTTCAAATGTAAGGCTAAACGAATCGAGAAAATGTCAATCCCTGAATGTACATTTCGACCTATTATATATATATATATATATATATATATATATATATATATATATATATATATATATTAGAAAAAAACATCACCCTTTAGATTACTTATTGAGCTCTGGGTAAATAATTGTGATCAGGAAGAAAGCGAGTTTGAAAAACGAATTTGATTTTTAATAATAAATACAACCGGAGAATAAAAATACATTAAAATCATTTTCTTAAAAGTTTGAAATTAAGTCAAAAAACTGACCCGTCTTATATATAAGCCAGTCGTTAGCTGCTGAAAATTAACATACAAATAAAGTGGGAATTTCAATCAACCGTTCACGCTCCCCAATCTCTCTCTTTAAGCACACAGAGAAAACTGACATATATAAAGAGTAGTTAATCAAGATATATAGAGAGACGGAGAAAGTGACAGGCAGAATGTGGGGTAAGAGACGGTGAGTTTTTGACTTAATTAGAAATTAGGACTAATTAGAAGCAAATTATATTTTTCATATATAACTTAATCTCAAAACTAAGGAATATTTTGGGATGTATTTAATGTGGGGTAAGAGACGGGTGAGTTTTTGACTTAATTGGAAATTTAATTAGAAGCAAATTATATTTTTCATATATAACTTAATCTCAAAACTAAGGAATATTTTGGGATGTATTTAATGTGGGGTAAGAGACGGGTGAGTTTTTGACTTAATTGGAAATTAGGACTAATTAGAAGCAAATTATATTTTTCATATATAATTTAATCCCAAAACTAAGGAATATTTTGGGATGTATTTAGTGTCATTAAACTAAATACTATAGGAATACAGAAACCGATGTTTGAGAGAAACTCATGCCTAAACTATGACAATGAGCCACCATTTTAATCAATTGAACTATACTTGATCATTGGGTCATTACAATTGAGCAAAGGAAACAGCTGCTACGATATCGATCACTGGTCTAATCAATCAAGTTCTTTTCAGGACAACACGAAATTCAATTTCGATAAAATTGCCACTTTTGTTAAGAAAAAAAAATACTTATTCTCTCATTTGAAAGATGTTTAGAGGAATTCGTGAAAATTGAATCATACGTGAACAGAACGAAGACGCAATTCCAATTCGTGTTCCAATTGTTTAATAAAAGCTTTTTCTTTTTTTTCTTTTTTTTTTTTCGAATTACTTTCCTATTCACGAAACTATAGAACATTCAACTGGTTCTGAATTTTTTTTCTATAACCTGTTGAGTGTCTTTTTTTTTTCTTTTTTTTTTTTTCATTGGTTGATCAATTTATGACTAGCAGGACCTGTGGATATACCACAGTATAATAACTTGATTATTACAATGTTTGAGATGTTCACTTAAGAGCTATTACGGAAGAGTTCAACATGTAAATTGTCTAGGAAACATTGATTATTACAATGTTTGAGATGTTTACTTAAGAGCTATTACGGAATAGTTCAACATGTAAATTGTCTAGGAAACGTTGATTATTACAATGTTTGAGATGTTTACTTAAGAGCTATTACGGAAGAGTTCAACATGTAAATTGTCTAGGAAACGTTGATTATTACAATGTTTGAGACGTTTACTTAAGAGCTATTACGGAATAGTTCAACATGTAAATTGTCTAGGAAACATTGATTATTACAATGTTTGAGATGTTTACTTAAGAGCTATTACGGAAGAGTTCAACATGTAAATTGTCTAGGAAACATTGATTATTACAATGTTTGAGATGTTTACTTAAGAGCTATTACGGAATAGTTCAACATGTAAATTGTCTAGGAAACATTGATTATTACAATGTTTGAGATGTTTACTTAAGAGCTATTACGGAATAGTTCAACATGTAAATTGTCTAGGAAACGTTGATTATTACAATGTTTGAGATGTTTACTTAAGAGCTATTACGGAATAGTTCAACATGTAAATTGTCTAGGAAACATTGATTATTACAATGTTTGAGATGTTTACTTAAGAGCTATTACGGAAGAGTTCAACATGTAAATTGTCTAGGAAATATTGATATCAGATCCATTCTTCAATAAGTCATACAAAAAATATATAATCCTCTGGAATTTCTCTGAATGTTTGAATAGCGGGATGAGAACAGGATACCCCGTGGAATAAATAAAAGGTTAGGTTCAAAATTCCGTGATGGCTCCCGAATACGACAAGAAAGTTCCCGAGTTCGAAAAGAAGGTTCCCGAGTCCGAGAAGGTTCCCGAGTCCGACAAGAAATACCTGAAGAAGGCCAGAGGGCATATCGGCCGAAACGTTGTACAAATAACAATGAAGATGGGAACAATAGTCCAAATAACGCAGATAATCCTTTGGAATTTATATTTCATTTATATTTCATTTTCATACTTTTTATATATTTTTATATTTTCTATACATTAATATTTTTATACATTTTATACATATATTATTTATACATATATTATATTATATTTTTATACATATATCATATTATTTATTATTATATTATATCATACTAGAAGCAGCTACTCTGCGTCGCCTGGGTAGAGTTTTTTCTTAAGTTAGTCTCGCAGATCCATTATTATTTATCACTGAATGCCCAATAAAATCCCCACATAAATATATAACAATATAGTAAGAAATTTTAATTCAATAATTTGTAATTAAAAAAAAAAACAATACCAATGAGGCGATTAATTCAATCAATTACATTTCAATTACCTTCTGTTACTATACAAATTTTAATTTTTAAATATCTTCCCAAATATAAATCAAATCTTCATTATTTTTGCTCAAAAACCAAGTCCTGGTGATAGTGAATATATATATGTATATATATATATATATATATATATATATATATATATATTTACTTTGTCGTTAATTGTTTTATTTTCGAAGTGTTCCCCGTAATTATCGGCAAAAAGCCATTCTAAACAAACCTTGTTTACAACTTACCACATCGTCGTGTAATAAAAGTCACTAGAAGAGGAATGTTAACCTACTCTAAACAAATCATAAAAATCTAAGAAGTTCGTTTGGTGTTGGGGTTATGAGATCGGCCTGTCAGCTTGGCAGTCCGGTTTCAAATCACGCACAGGGCGGTCTTCCGATCTATAGCTCTGCTGATGAGGCCTAATAGGCCGAAATGTACATACAGAGATTGATTTTTCTCGATTTTTTTAGCCATACATTTAATAGGTATTCCCGCCTAATTCATTATTAATTAATTAATTTTCAAAATTAGGTACGACTCCAATTAAACATATATATATATATATATATATATATATATATATTATTAATGGAGATTCGCTTCAGGTTTATGTCTGTAACAATAATTATGTCACTGCTTACCCCAAATCGTCATAACATAGAATAAATACACACAAGTAAATCTTCATTATTTTTGCACAAAAACTAAGCCTTGGTGATAGTGAATGTATATGTACATTTACTTCGTCGTTAATTGTTTTATTTATGTATAGATTATACATATATTTACATATATTTTTATACATTTATATTCTTTATACATTTTTATATTTTTTATATATTCTTATATTTCATTTTTCTGTCATTATCATCCAGCACTTTTTATATGATTATTTTATCTAGCAGCATCTGTGGATATACCACAGCATGTTAATCTAATTATTATAACGTTTGATATGTTTACTTAAGATCTATTGCAAAATAGTTCAATATGTAAAAAGTATAATAATCTTGATTTAACTCTGTCTCACTTTTTCTCTATCTTTACCCGACTATATATATATATATATATATATATATATATATATATATATATATATTTATATATATATATATATATTTAATATACCAAGCGTGTTGGTAAATCCTCGCGGTGAGAAAAAAAACAGCAAATAGTTTGATTGTAAAGATATACTACCAAACATCAAACGGGGAGAAAAATTTTTTTGGAAAAAAGAAAAGACCAAGATAGTCGTACCAACAAAAAGTAATCTATTGGTACAGTATTTGGCCAAAATAAAAAACAATTTATATGTATATATATGTATATAAGATATATATATATATTCATATAACCGCTAGGAGAAAGCTAATAAGTAAAAAGTTCTCAATACCTAAGTAGAGCAAATAATAAGGGACCGGGTTAGCTCAGTCGGTAGAGCGTTCGGCTAGAAACCAGAAGGTTCCTAGTTCGATACCGGTCCCCGCCAACTCAGCGTATGAGTAGCACAGGGATCTGTGCGGTAAAGTAAGGAGCTGATGGTAGGTGTGGTGCTCCACCTCAGATGCTAAAAACAATCTCCTTGGTCTAGCACTATTGAAAAGGGGATAGACTCCCTCGCTGACTGATTGATACCGACTTTAGGCCGCCCCGTCGACTTTACTTTTTACTATATATATATATATATATATATATATATATATATATTCAATGGTAATATTATGGATTTACACTCATAACTTGAAGTTTCATGGTAATGCAACCATCAGATGAGTCCAATGGTTGAGATCTTAAAAACCAGTTATGAAATGGTTCAGATTTTAAAAACCAGTAATTTTTTAGTGTTTATATAAACGTGAAGCGTTTTCACGCGATGGAAAATATGAAGCTAAATATATATATATATATATATATATATATATATATATATATATATATATATATATATATATGTGTGTGTGTGTGTGTGTGTGTGTTTGTGTATCAGATTCTTCAGATGTGTCAATGGACTGAAAAATCACCTCCGAGCTCAAGGTCTCTCGGGTGCTTGAAAATGAGAAAAAGAAACACACCGGAAATAGTCTTGCGCATGTGCATACTGACAGCCATCAACTGAGCAATCCACTGTTCATGACGTTCCTCGGGGCTATGAGTGGGTTATTTGACAATTCTCATCTCTTCTCCGAATCACGTGGCAGATGTTCCATGGTACCGAATATAAACTGACTCAACGTGGCAAGTTAACTTGTCACGCCTACACGTTGATCGTGGATTTGAATTCAGAGTTTTCCTTCCAAGTTTACCTGGTGACAAAGCTAGCAAGTTCAGTCTACTATAGTATTTTATCTCTAACTGAAGAGAGATTAGATGTCTTAGAAAAATAGAATAATTTCGAGTGTATTCTACTATTTACCCTTAGCTGGAGGGAGCAGAAATTGAAGATCATATCGCCTCGGCCACAGTACACAGCTAACAATCCCTGCGAAATTAACCTTGTCAAGTGATAGATACACGTCTCTACCATAATAGGTAAGGGGAAGTTTAGTGTATAATAATGGCCGAGGTGATATGGTCTTTGACTATGCCTGCTGAGGTCCCGGTTTCGATTTCTGTCGGAGGGAAGTCGTTGGTATACATCGCTGATGAGACTTGATAAAGTCGAAACAGTCTGTACGATGTTCTACACACCGAGCGATCCTTTGCCGGGATTACACTTGTCAAGTTCATTTTCTATATAAAAAAAAAGTATCGAATTTTATGCGATACATGCATTGTAATTGCCTTCAAGCAAAAAAATATAATATATACTTATATATATATATATATAATATATATATATATATATATATATATATGAATAAAAATAGATAGAAAAAAACAAATGATAAAGAGCCCAGTCAACAAGCTGATAGTGGGTAGATATGAGTCCATGCCTTTTCAGAATCCTTTCAAAGAATCAAAGGTGCAGAGTGAATGCAAAGTATCTGCTACTCTCATAACCATGACACTAAGATATTCTATATAAATCCAATACAGCCCAATGACGTATTGATATCATCATCATCATCATCATCATTATCCTCATCACCATCATCATCATTGTTATATACCCCATCGTCGTTGGGTATATAATCGAGAGAGGAGAGACTCGGGTGACAAATATATATATATATATATATATATATATAGAGAGAGAGAGAGAGAGAGAGACGGAGAGAGAAATTTGAGTTGAGACTTACTCGTTCTTCATTTCTTTTCTGCTGCTTCTGTTAAGTTCTTGTCTGGCTGTTTCCTCTACTTATTTGGCGGTCAGTCTAACTCTTTAGTCATGCAAATTAAGCAACTCACAAGACTTTTATTTTCTTGATCAATATTTATTTCTGCCCATCGTCTTATTCGCCGCGCGGGTGAATCAAGCTCGCAGTGGCACGTCTACCCTGCGTCCATCTCTGGTTGAAACTGATTTCTAAAATTAGTCACGTGTTTCTTGTGACGGGTTCTCTAGGGTTCAGATGGGGTTACCAAAAGTTCTGGTATTTTTCCAACGGAAATATACCCGCCTACGCTTTCAACTCCAACAAACCTATGTCAAACTAACTACAAGGTCTTGTCAACAACCCATGACACCACATAATATGTAACAATCATCGTGTCGCGCCAGAAGCACTGATATCCATGACAATCTCTCACCAACCCTCGCTATGATTTATTGGCTCTGGGAGATCCTCTGTGCGTCATCCAGTATCCGCACAGAGCTGGTCAATGTATGTCTTCGCTGCATGGCCCACGTTGGTGTGCCCATGTGATGTCTTCCACAGAAGAACGTCACTTATGAGTTCTTCCTTGCTTCTCCAGCAGTGTCCAGCATGTCTTGTTCGCCTTACGCGCATGGTTTGTGTGATATAGGGCAAGTGGCCGTACAGCTGTTTTTCTCGTGGAGTGTTGTCCAAGTCTTGTTTAAGATTGCACGCAGGATTCTTGTACAGCTACCATCTAGTTTATTCTCCATTCTCTTCGTTAGCCGCCCTGTCGGCTGGGGCGTTCGAATGCACTGACTGCACCTCTGCAGAGGGGTAAGACTACCTTAATGGGGCCACCTGTTGGCCGTGGGTGGCGACCCGTGATGCTTAAGGATAGAGCCCAGGTGGATGAGCAGTTCATGACATGCAATACTCCACATTGGCCTAATCTTGGGCTAGACGGGCGGTCGGAGAGGCCCCCTCCGATCAATCGGCTGGTCACGTCAAGCCCTAGCACCTATATGATTTTCCCAACCCTATTGCCCTTATGGCAACCCCCAACCCGTTTTTATCATATGGGTGCTAGAAGGCGGTGGCTGCGGGTCTACATGTCCTGGGAATGACGTTAAACTCTATCTGATGGTGAGGTTCCAGTTTTGGAGGTTTGGGGAATGTGGAGCACCCCTTCATCACCATTGCTCCCTGGTCCACTCTGACCTGGAATGGGAGTACCTGTTAGGGTCCTATCTATGGGTTAAATAGAAAAACATGTTTATAAACAAAATTGTATTATCCATTAAGAATTGATTTATTTCAAAACTTTATTGGCATTAAATGACCCACTGAGGTTGATATGCCGTAAAACAAAACAAACCAAACAAGCTCTTCGTTAGGCTCAAGGTGATGCAGCAGTACATTAGCTCTGATACAACTACGGCTTGGAAGCACTGTCGCTTTAACTTGTTAGTGAGATCGAATTTGCATATGGCTGACAATCTGTTAATAGCAGGCCATGCCTTTCCTAAAAAAATAATAAGATGAAAGATAAACTAGCATATTTGATAACATGTGAGTCCTTTTTTCCCCAGTAAAATGGAAATCAATAGAAAAAAATAAAAATGAATAGTGACGTATGACATGTGAGATTACTGTCATGGCTGATATAGCGTCAGGCATCCTGGTGCCAAGAATTGAATCGAGAATATCAAATGGAGGTATCTAAATGAAGAAAGAAATAAAGAAATGGCTAGTTAGGTGGTTGGTTGGTTGGTTGGTTGATTTAATGGCATATAAACCCTTGTAGGTTATTCAATTTTACAAGCAAAAAAGACTCTTCGGGCGGTTTTTGAAAGATATATCGAGAATATCAAATGGAGGTATCTAAATGAAGAAAGAAATAAAGAAATGGCTGGTTGGATGGTTGGTTGGTTGGTTGGTTGGTTGGTTTAATGGCATATAAACCCTTGTAGGTTATTCAATTCCACAAGCAAAAAAGACTCTTCGGGCGGTTTTTGAAAGATATATCGAGAATATCAAATGGAAATAACTAAATTAAGAAAAAAAGAAAGAAAGAAAGAAACGGTTGGTGTTAAGTATCTGGCTAGTTGAAAAGAACTTAAAGTAAATAAGTAAGTAAGTCCTGAACTATAGAATCCTTTGGTAAGTGAATAAGTCCTTATAGAATCCTTTGGTAAGTGAATAAGTCCTTACTATAGAATCCTTTGGTAAGTGAATAAGTCCTTTACTATAGAATCCTTTGGTAAGTGAATAAGTCCTTACTATAGAATCCTTTGGTAAGTGAATAAGTCCTTTACTATAGAATCCTTTGGTAAGTGAATAAGTCCTGAACCATAGAATCCTTTGGTAAGTGAATAAGTCCTTTACTATAGAATCCTTTGGTAAGTGAATAAGTCCTTTACTATAGAATCCTTTGGTAAGTGAATAAGTCCTTTACTATAGAATCCTTTGGTAAGGAATAAGTCCTTTACTATAGAATCCTTTGGTAAGTGAATAACTCCTAAGTTTTGGAATCCTACGTAGTGTCAAAAAGGTCCAGCGATAAAATCCAATGATCCGTCGTCCACGAAGATCCAAGTAGTAATGATTAGGTATGACCAGAAAAGCCAGTATAAATAATAATATCAGCAGCAGAGTACTGCCAGTGATTGGCCAATAAGTTTGTCACGTGGTTATCGGCGAGTCTATAAGTAAGAGTAGGCATTTACCACACGACTTATATCCAAAGATTCTCAACAGTTGGTTTGTTGACCGGTTGGTTGGTTGGTTGGTTGATTGGATGGTTAGCTGATTTAAGAGCATATAGACCCTTGTAGGTTATTTAATACCAAGTAAAGAGGGCCTGGTTAGCTCAGTCGGTAGAGCGTTCGGCTAGAAACCACAAGGTTCCTAGTTTGATGATGGCAGGTGTGGCACTCCACCTCAGACGCAAAAATAATCTCCTTGGTCTAGCGCTAGTGAAAAAGGGATAGACTCCCTCGCTGATTGGATGATAGCGACATTAGGCCGCCGCGACGACTTTGCTTTTACATGTGTATCAATAAATTCGTATAAATAACTTTAATAAACTTCACAAGCAAAAACCAACCTCTGGGCGATTTTTGAAAGATATAGTAAGAATATGAAATGGAGATAACTAAATGAAGTAAGAAAAAAAGAAAAGGTTGGTTGTTGGTTGGTTTAAGGGCATATAAACCCTTGTAGGTTATGTAATGCCAAATAAAGAAATCATTTTAATTGACTACATGTGTATTAATAAATTGGTAGAAATAACGTTACCTTCACTAGCAAAAAATGCCCTTTTTTAAAGATATTGCCTGAGGGGGAATGTAGTGGTGTAGGAAATGGACTCGTCGACCTGAGTTCAAATCCTTGATGAGGCTGTTTGCATTTGACATAGCGGTAATACCCTTAGGAAAGGTGTGAATCCAACTACTCTCCCTCCAGCTATGTGTAGATAGTAGGACAGACAAGGCTCTTTAACCTTGGCTAGGTAATCATTCTAGGAGAAGGAAAACTCTGAATTTAAGCCTGTTAAACTCCGCTTAAGAAATTGACCTTGTGTCACATCCTGCTCATACGAAATATACCATAAAATGAAGCAACGAACAAAATGTTTCTTGGCTTTGTATTATTGGTTTATTCGGACTATTGTCCTCATCTTTATCGTTATCTTTACAACATTTCGGCCGATGTGCTCATTGGCCTTTGTCAGTTATTTCTTGTCGGACTCCAGAAACTTCTCTACGAACTCGCGAATCTTCTTGTTGTAATCTGGAACTTTCTTTTCGAATTCGGAAAGCTTCTCTCCGAAATCGGGAACCTTCTCTTTGGACACGGGAATCTTCTTGTCGTAATCGGGAGCCTTCTTTTCGAATTCAGGAATCATCTCTTCGAACTCGGGAACCTTCTTTTCGAACTCGGGAACGTTCTAGTCGTAATCTGGAACCTTCTTTTCGAACTCGGGAACCTTCTCTTCGAACTCGGAAACCTTCTAGTCGTAATCTGGAACCTTCTTTTCGAACTCGGGAACCTTCTCTTCAAACTCTGGAACCTTCTTGTCGTAATCTGGAACCTTCTTTTCGAATTTGGGAACCTTCCCTTCGAACTCGGGAACCTTCTAGTCGTAATCTGGAACCTTCTTTTCGAACTCGGGAACCTTCTCTCCGAAATCGGGAACCTTCTTTTTGGACACGGGAATCTTCTTGTCGTAATCGGGAGCCTTCTTTTCGAACTCAGGAATCATATCTTCGAACTCCGGAACCTTCTAGTCGTAATCTGGAACCTTCTTTTCGAACTCGGGAACATTTTCTTCGAACTCGGGAACCTTCTAGTCATAATCTGGAACTATCTTTTCGAATTTGGGAACCTTTTTTTCGAACTCGGGAACCTTCTAGTCGTAATCTGGAACCTTCTTGTCGTAATCTGAACCTTCTTTTCGAACGCAGGAACTTTCTTTTCGAACTCGGGAACCTTCTCTTTGGACACCGGATCTACTTGTCCTAATCGGAAGGCTTCTTGACTTTATTAATAACTCATTATGTCTTGTCCTTTCCTCTTTTTTTTCCTTTTTTTTTTGTTGACCAATTTTAATTACCTTTCTGTTTCCTACGAGGAAGCTGGATCGGAATTACGTAAGTAGCGGAAGAATTATTCAATCCACTATCAGTCCTTCAATGAATCGGATGTTCTTGCCTCACCCGTATTTTAATAGATTTGATGAATACTGCTTTTTATTACGGGCTGATGCTTATTATGACAACTAATCGATAGCTTCGGACCCTGCTGCTTTTTGTTAATTAAAAAGGGAGCGTATTTCTTTTATTAATGAATAAGGGAAAAGGAAATCCGAATAAACGAACGAAGAACGGATTAAATAATCCTTTCGGCGTTTACGCCATCTTGGATTAGTTTCTTTCACATGGTCAGTGGGGCCGTTGAAAGATGGACTGAAAAGGAAACAAAAGAAGACGATCCACAGGAGATCAACAGATTCGACCCAACATTAAAACCCCACGTCGTTCGATTTCCATTTCCATAAACCCCAATGCATATTTAGGTATAAAGTTATCGTTTACTAATCACAGCTTACTTGTGGTACAAGGCCAGAAGTATAAAACACCCAGTGAGAATCTCGCTCACAAACAAACAATGGTCTGCAAGTCTAGCTCCCTAAACATTTCACTACTTGATGCGTGCCTTTTTTTATTTATTTATTATTAATTAATTGTCTTGCAGGAAGTATTAGGGCAATCCCAAAGTTAAGGTAACCAAAATATTTAGAAATCACAGAAACGTTTATGATTTATTACTAATGATGTTTGCACCATTTTTTTTTTTTTCAGTTTTTCAACATAATCCAATTTTGACGCATTTTTGTAGGCACTGAGGCAGTTTTTGTATGCCCATGTCATAAATTCTTATATATTGGCCCAGGGATACGTAACAGCCAAGCAGAGACTTGCTCGGTACTTGTATACACTTGGAGACTTAAAAGGAGATATAAGGTTCAAAAGTGCCCCCAAAATGCGATTTTTCAGCCATTTACTGATGGTAAAAAAAGTGCTCAATTCGGAGTTTTAGGTGACTTTTGAGGCCTGATAATCCCCCTGAGAGTGGGCAAAATGGCCAATTTCAAACTTTACTAGCTTGCTAATTATTATTGTCATTCCAGCTACGTTTTT